>ML779358.1:530388-541163 GCA_009831015.1 Picea engelmannii
TAACAGAGCACTGCTCGATTGGAGGTTGCCCCCTCGAAGAGGCCTGTGAACATTGCTATCTGATTCAAGTGCTATTTCTGTTGCTATTTCGTATATCATTTCTGTGTATTGTGAAGATTATGCTGGATATTTTACTGTTATTCCATCATTTCTAGCATTTCGTTTCTGTTCTACATATTTTATATATCTGGTATCTTGCATGATGATGATGTATCAATTTTATACTAATACATATTGATGCAGATGATGATTGCATTCCTTTGAGAATGACGATGTTGTCGATGAAGAAAACTTCTGATGATTTATAGATACGCCATTCAATGTTCCAAGATGATATTGATGATATTGTCTTGTCACCCACTTGATGCTATTGATGATGTTTTCCTCTCTCTCTCACCTAATGCTATTGAAGAATACCCTTCTTGTTAAAGGGGAGTGTTGAAATAATGTAATTGCAAAGTGTATTCTTATTATTATTTGATATATTATTCATTGGATCAATCCCCATTGTGGTTTGATCATGTCGGCTATTGTAAAAGGACCAAATCCCATTTTGTGGATTGGTCATCATGTAATTGTAAAAGGAAAAAGAAGAAGTCGGTCCCAAAATATATCAAAGAGGCCCTGAAATATAATAAAGGTGGTTATAACCACCTATATTTAGAAGTTGGCCCTGCCAGTGAAGAAACACTTCACACGTGCCATATTAGTATAAATAAGGAGGCTAGTGCCTCACTTAGAAACACACTTCACTTTCTCATTGAGAGACAAGTCTCGGAATTGCAGTTGGAGAAGAGAGAGAGAGAGTGGCGCATCTTTGGGAGAGGATCTTTTGTATTAGCTTGAGTTATCTCTTAGCATTGTATTGGCTATCTACAATAAGGAAGTTTTGTTGGGTTTTCTTCCCCTAGAGGGTTTCCCAGGATAAATGTTGTATCTCTTGTGATTGTGTATTTCTCAGTGATCTTGTGTTATTTTATTGTTATCTATTGAAATGCAAAGAACTATAATAATGGCTTAAAAATTAACACACATTCCCTCAAAAATATCTCAGTCCTAGCAACATAACCATTTATTGGCATAGGGGAAGACCCAGGGTTCATCTCTAACATCCCACCAACAAGCCATAACTATTGGCCCTTTCAGAAACACCTACGAAGTAGATGCAGTCTCACCTGAACTAGCAATAGGGGGGTTGCAGGACACAGGTGTCTACAACTAGAGGAAATGAAAGTGGATCCATAACAACAACGCAATATAACCACTTCTATCTTTAATAAGGAAAACAACCAGGTAATAACAATATAACAGATAGAAAATAACACAACATTAATCATAAAGAACAACACGATTTATGTGGTTCACCATCTCCCTAGGGCTACGTCCACAAAACTACATTTCTTGATATATTATATGAAAACATATCATTCTATCTGCGCACTTAGTTTCATATATTTCTCTCTCTTTATCTCTTTATCTCCCCTTCCTGTGCACCCAGATGTAGGGTTGATATTCACTCCCAACTAAAGATCTAGAATACATACTCAATATTGCTCTCCTCAACAATAATCAACAATAATTATTAACCAACAATGAACAACAACAATATGATCAATGAATCATGAGCAACCCTCTCAGCTCTTCTCGACCTTTAGTTATACATTACATGACTCTCGAACAACTTTAGACCGAAGTCTAGGTGTCAATACGCTAGATCCAAAACCCTAGGTCCACATGAACCACGTTTTTAGGGCTCCCCAGGCTGTCCTTCCTTCTTTTCCACGAGGTGATCCAAAGAATCCGTTGGTGTCTTCTTCCACTTGTTGATTTGTCCACGATCCATATTCTTTGATGATTTATCTTCCTTGATATTCTCTTTCAACGTCTTCCTTTTCCTTAATTTATTCCTTCTTTTCTTCTCCTTTAACCATTTCGACCCTTCCTCAGTTTATGTGCCTTCCGTGCAACTCGTACTTCTTCTTTCTTCTTCCTTAATCTTTGTATTCTTCCTTAATACATAACCAAGGGTCAACAAGGATCCCTACCATATGGGGGCCCTACAGGTCTAGTAGGAAGCTGATCAATCATCGTTTCCCCCTCCACTATTTCCTGATGGATCAGGGCCTGCCACTCTGTTAGTACACCCACACACTTCTCCAGGATGTCATCATTCTCAATATGGGACCACATGCCATCAGGTACACCCTGTATAACCCGATCGAATCATCGATGTAGATCCTCCAGCATCACCCCGACATATCCCTGTGGCTCACGCATTGTTCCAACACCAACGTCATCTCTTTGTCGCCTCTGTCCCAACCTCAGCTCTACAGGGGTTGGTTGAACTAGCCCCCAGTGAGCCATCTCCCTGACCACCTCCGCCACTCGGCCTCGAGGTCCCAAATCTGGAAAAAGACACCATATATAGTGTTAGAATCCATATACATATATAATCAATTCTATCTATCAAAATCCCAAAACATAAAACCATAATAAAAACACATACCTCACTAATTCCAGTCCTCCCCAGGAGGCAACATCATGTCTGGATCATGTTTATAGTCCATAGCCATGTATGGATATCTCAATATCACCTGTGGCATCTAGTGCCACACGCGAGCCACCGTGGCCATGAAATAGTGTCCACCCTCCCCACCTCCATGTCGGGCCAACACATGGGCCCACCATATCAGATGCGAGTCTCGTTGCCCCATGGGCTCAAGAAGAATCCTCAAGTGAAACATAGGCACCCTCTATAGGAACCAAGCCACCATAATGGACTAGAACTTGAAGTCAGATCACCGACATCGGTTAACCTGTTCCATCATATTGGTGTGCAAAAGTACACCCCATGCAAATAGGTCCCCATCCAGGACCCACTCCACGACCCTCAGCTAATCACCAGTGATCCACTAAATCCCCAAGGATCCGTAGATCCTCACCACCATAGCAATAATGTACTCCATCAAGAGCTCATCAATCACCTCAATACAGATGACCAAACCCAAAATAAGGTTCTACCCAGTGTAGTGATGAGATGCCAATTCACCTACTCAATCCTCTCTCGACATCTGGGCAACAATAAGAAGGGCCATCCCACGGAATGGGAGCCCCGTTAGGAAAGACACTTCCTCGATGGTCGAGAATGTCAATTTCTCACCTCTAAAAATGAAGCACTACAAATTAGTGCTCCACATCCTGATCAGATACTGAAGAAGGAACTCCTGCGACCATATAAGAGGGAAGTCAAAGAACTTGAGCAACCCACATGATGCCAAGTATCTCTAAACACCCGGCTGTGCTCTCACTGCCTCCCATAAACAATCTCAATTGCGCTCTCTCCAATGCACCGACATCATGCTATAAAAATATTTTGATCACTTGCATCCACACAGTAACACTTGATCAGCCTCATCATCCAGAAAAAATCATCAAAATATCAAAAAAATACAACCCCTTAGCCTTTCCCACAGTGCATAGATTTAACCCAGACAGGTGCGCAGATGTGCACAGATGTTCATTGCAAAGTTGTGCACTAATGCGTAGCTGTCAGAGAAAAAACCGTGCAACAATGCATGACTATTAGTTAGATAGGTGTGCGTCTCATGTGTGGTTGTCTACCCATCCCCCGCGCCCACATCAACGACCGTGTCAAACACAACTGCACAATATGTGTGGAAAATTGAGTTATACACGTGCACATGTGTGTTGGTATTCCTCCTTTTCAAATGCACTGGTGGGCCCCTAACCTAAAAAACCCATGTACATCCCTTCGTACATCCCCTACCTACAAACCAGGAAATTCACAACATGAAAGATGATAGGATCACTAGCTTGTCTCTCGTCACTTGCGGATCAGTAGCCTCATTCTCTCACAATCTCCAAATATCCTCACAACTATATCGTTATCTCAACAACAATGACAAGTAAAAATGAGGTGGCATTGTGCGCCCACCAACCATATATAGTCCCTTTTTCCCAACTTCCATACTCTGTTATAAGAGCCCAGATCCTATTTTTTCCGAGATGTTCTCAGCCACAGGATCCTAGTCTCGCCATCTACACATTCACATTCCCCGAGTCATCATCTGCACTTGGACCTAAAGGAGCATTTTTCTCACGTCACGTTCAAGTATGCATTCTCAAGTTCAAATTTTATCAAATAGTTGTTATATGTTCTTTATCATCATATATTGTTCATGTCGAGTATTTGGATTTCATGTGTGCAGGTACTTGTTATGCAAGATTATAGCCCCTTCAGGTATATCTTTGACACTAGCATGTAATTATTCGCTCTATAAATCAATTGCATATCCCAGTCATACCCTCTAACATTTACCTTTAGGTTCTTTACATCTATCTCTGCAGTACCTTTACCTCACCCACATGAGTTTTCCCATTCATAGTTCTCCCTAGCAACTTGACACTCATGTTGATTTTAACCCCTATGGATGGGAGTCCCGATAATCTTATGCACTTTCGAGAATGAACCCCATACTTATTCTCATCATATTTATAACCTTCCTAATGGACCCTAAGACCATATCATCTTGGTTCTATTGACTGTAGCTCTTCATTTTCATTAGCCCTCTATCTCATCCACCATCAGTTTTCCCATCTGCAGATTGTCCTCCATCCATTTCCCTAATACATAAACCGACCCATGGGGCCCCCAGCCTCCACCATTTTTCTTTCACAAACTTGCGCCTTAACGAACCAAGCGATCTTTCACTGGGGCACCCGTTTCTGTATCTGTATACTCAACCCAAATTATTTTGTATTTATTTCGTAATTGTAAAAAGTCTTTGTTTCCCGCATATACTTAACTTTTTCATCGTCACCCTTGATGGCCTTATTTTTTTCTAGAAAATCAACCCATGTCACCCTTGTTGGGGCATCCACTCTCTTGTCATACCGACATTGTTCATGAACCCCAAGTATCCTAAGTCCATATACCCATGATCTCTGAGTTTTTCCACTTTGTTAGCCTCTGACACAATTTAACCCCATATCTAGTGTCATGTTACTCATTTGTACCTGATATCATCTCAATGGATTTCATGAAGCCATTTTCTTCCTGGAGTCACGTCTCCCTTCCTGTCAACATCAACACAATTTCTATAAGGGAAAAAGTATCTTGACTCTCATTTCTCTCTGATTCCGTTGACCCATATAACATTCGAATTCAAAACAATCTCATGTTACGGTGGGTCTTATGATGTGACTATTGCAGTTGTTCCATACCATCTGAAGACCTATGAATTATTTAGTCCATCAATGCCTACGAGTCATCGACAATTCTTACAGTCGTCCTTATCTCACTTCAGAGTTCATTCACCATTATAAACTATCATCTGTCATTATCAACCACCCCCGAGGGCATTGCAATTATCTAAATCAACATCCATCTTCAGTTACCATCTCACATTTTGGTTCCATGACATGAGCATGGGGCATGTTTGCCTCGTTCGTACACATATTTTCTTTTTTCTCCCTATAGAAAGGTTTGGGTCCCACATTTTTCCCTCTCTCTTCGACAATTCACTTTTGCAAATCCTCTCTTCATTCTTCCTTACAATGGTACTCTCAGCAAAATAAACATTGATGTATTTCATCTATACATATGCTCCTAACATCACACATCAGGGGGCATATGTTATCACTGAAAAATCGTTCTCAACATTGCACACAAATTGTTAAGAAAAAACATCAATTCCAACAACAATTAGTCCACCTACAACACTAAAATTCATCTAGAAGGAAAAAAAAACTATGTAATTGGGGTAAAAAATCAGAGTGTGCATAATCACTGAAAGGATTGCATGCACAATGTGCAGAGTGTGCAGGCCAACACAGGCCTCATTGCTCACTATGCACAAAATGTGGGACTTTGTATGAGCAAATCTGCACACTTATATGAATGACACATTTATGGATCTTGTCGCCCCCTCAACCACTTCTGGTTCGACCCCCAACACGATTTGACATTCATATATGAGAGAAATCTAGATTGGGGGCTGGTCAAGGGATAGAAGGTGCCCTAAAAGGCCCCTTGTTCACACTATGAACCAATTACAGTTTTCCATGTATGAATGCTATAAATAATATCCATGGGTGTGCTAAGTGTTATCACCGAAATTTCATCCGCAAATGGTTACAGGAATCCAACATCTTCAAAACACTCATTAGTTCACTCATGGACCAAAAATGCATCTCCAAAAGGTCCAAAACTATACAACCAACAATAAAATTAGCATGTGCTAAAAATACACAAGGCGCATGCACGTGTGACAATAATATAACGTCGGAAAAGCGCACATGCGCCCGATGCACGACTGTGGACGCAAAAAATCGTGCACACTCAAAACGACGCATTTATGATATTGGTCGGCCTTCCACCCACTTCTGGTTCAACTTCCAAGTCGATTTGACATCCAAATCTCAGCTGAATCCGAATGGGGGGCTGGTCAAATACCTAAAGGGCCCCTTATTCACACTAAGAACTGGTTGCATAATACCTCAAAGCTATGCTATAAAAGGAATCCATGGGTGCACTATATTTTCAAGGAATTCATTTGTATTGTTATGTTCCTGATATTCTCTTGGAGGATCCTCTTTCCTCATCAAGAGCATGCTAGCACCATTTCATTTAGCCATTCATATCACCTCTAGATTGAATGTTCTTTGGATTCTCTTCACCATTTCAGTTTAGTTTCTTACTTGTAAGAAGAGCTCAATATTTTAGGGTCCAAGAGCCCTCCCTTGGAGGAAGAGGGGACCCAAGGTCTCCCTTTCTCTTTGGTGTTTTCTTTCCACTAATACAATCCTTTCCATTGGTCGAATGAGTCTTGTTTATTTCTTGTTCTAATGTCCTTATGCACTCTAGTTTAATTTCTTTTATTGTTCTCAGTTTAATTCTTTGCTTATCCCTTATGCTTTATACTTCTAAATCTTTCCTCTACTGCTGGCTTTCCTAGCTAACCCAACGGGGCTTGTAAACACCCTTATTTTTCTCATTTAGGTGACAAAAGAGGTGCAACAGATTGGTGACTCCACTGAGGAAAGGTATCAATTTTCTACCCCATTTGGATTACTTTAGCTCCTTTTTTGTTTCTTTAACTTGCAAGGACCATAACTGGCCCAAGCCGACCTGCAAAAATCCAAGTTCAAATCTAAGTAGATAAAATTTCATCTGAAATTTTCTTCACGGATGTGTAATAGACAGTGCACACATGTTTTAACCCACAGGCACGTCTTCAACGCACGTGCACCAAAACCATTGTATTTCTCAACGCCTTCTGTGCACCTGCGCCCATAAGTCACTTTTATTTCATGCATTGGCACTCACAGTGCCTCTGTCTATTCTGAGACCCATGCACCTGTGCAGAAAAACACAAATTGTAAGCTTTTTGTGATCTGTGGAAGGCCAATATCCTCTTTAAAATTGATTCCATGCACATTGTATTCTTCACCACACTTATATTCCCTCTCCATATAAAGGGATTAGTCAAAACATAGGCACTTAGGGGTTTAAAATGATTATTTCCTCTTTTTCTTTCATTTTGCCACATGGATGACTTGCTTTGATTAAGAGTATAAGTTGGAATCATTTTTTAAATCACATATAAAACTTGCATTGGGACCAAAAATTGGATATCAATCATTGAGTATGCTCTTCTATCGCACCCCAAAGCGATCTTGAGAATCAGAAAGAGATTAAAGAAAAATTTCATCTCCCTTAAAAAGATAAAATATTTAGGAGAGGACAATAGCCCCCTCAGGACTCCTCTTAGTTTATTTTTAAAACCCATCTTAAGATTGTAATGGGCCCATACATGCCCACATGCTACAAATATAGGATAGTGATTGAGGTTTACTTTCTTCGATTAAATCACTAGAGAAGTTTAAAGGTTCTGTAATGGACCCATACATGCCCACATATGCAAAATCTAGGATAGTTTCAAAGATTTCTTAGATTAAATCACATTAGGGAGTTAAAGGAATAGTAAGGACCCACATGTCCACATGCTAGTTTCCTAGGGACTTTTAAATTCCGCAAGGTTGTACCAATGACATTTAGTTAATTAGGTAATCAAGACTTGAAAGGACCAAGCGAAGTACACATACAGCAAGGTGACACCTAATTTATTAAAAAATATTGACACACTTTCACTTGTTCACTCACAAAAGTCACTACTCACTCACATAGTTTTCATATCGAAACGTGCAGGTTGAAGTAAGTTTCCTCCAAAGGGATTCCGAAACACCCCACCCTTTTCTTGACGAAACTATCCATTCCCACTTAATTTCAATGAGATTGGCTCACACCCCCAATCTCTCAAACAACCACATCTAATTTTTTTCTAAAAAGTCACTAAGTTTTCCTCCAGAAGAGGTTCCAAAAGAATTTTTTTAGTCTAGGTAGGATTTCGGGGATAGACATCCAAATAACTCCCCGTTATCAGGTCCTCACATCTTCAAACAATAGAAGTTGTCAAATAGGGAAATTTAAAATCCTCCAAGTCAAGTGTTCCTAACACCATAAGGCAGAGACATACCTGTGAAGGGTTGAAGGCTGAAGTCTGGTTGTTCTGTGTGTCCCCCCTTGAGGCACCCACCTCTTGGACGTGATCCATACCGTAACCCATTTCTTAGGTCGAAAATCTAAATTCCACACTTTGACCGAGGTACCTAGTAACCAAATTTTAGGACATCTACCCAGGTGGAAATTGTAGGCTGCAATTGCACCTTGATCATATTTTGTGTGGCTATTAGGAAATATCTTCAACTCTTTTAGGACATGCACCCTCTACCCCTCATTATAAATTATTACTTCATCCTTCACTAGTTCCTCTTCCGGTGGCTTCAGACCCCACTGTTGAGTGTTATTGGAAGGTCCAGTGTTGTTTGAGAGGAAGAAAATTACGTCTTTTAGGACACGAGAATTTTTTTTCTTTGTTCTCCCACAGGGACAAAATCCACCTACCCACATGTATGCTTCTTTATCAATTGATTTATGTATGTTGTTCTTGTGATTACATACGATTGTGAGATATATTGTGAAGGTCCAAGTTACACAAAGTCTCTTGTTCATTAATTGATACCATCACCATTTTCACACATCCACTTTGCTATTCGGACATCATAGGGGACCCACATAATCCCCATCATTCCAGATGCTTGCTAAATCTCCCTCCCATTCTAGGGGGAGTTCCTAGTCTTCCCAACTCATCGGCCATACTTTCCCACACCCCTTTGAGTACTATTTTCTTGGGATCAATGTTTCTTGGTTCCACTTTTCTTGGGTCCACTTACCAAGGTCAAACATCCCCACACTCTCCTTTACATGGAAGCGGGGGGCCAACTTCTTCTCAAGCGGGAAGTACAAACCCACCTATTCCCCCTCAAGGGTCAGGTACAGAAAACACTCACACCATGGCCGGAACTAATCCTCTGCCACCACCTCAGATGCCATACTTGGCTTCCCTCAACATACTGGATCTAACTAAACTCACAAATGATCCTATATTTTACAACCCCACATGGTCTGCAATGCTTACCAAACTGCCTTCAGACATCCCCAAGTTTGAAGGAAAAGAGGGAGAGGATCTCGCAAACCATATCATGACCTTCCACTTATGGTGCTCTTCAAACAAAATTGTGGACGATTTTGTCCGATTGAGGTTATTTCAATGTACACTCACTGGCCCATCAACTAAGTGGTATGTAGAATAAAATTATGGGTCCCATGTGACCTTTGAATCCTTGGCCAAAGCATTCTTGACCTTCTTTCAACTACTAATTTTTCATGACAATGGCCTCGAACTACTCTCAGAATTTAAACAAACCTCTACCATGCCCATCACTGACCAAATTCATGAATGGCGTCGGCAACGTAGTCTCTACAAATCTTAAGCTACTCCACAACAATGCCTCAATTGGTTCCTCAAATCACTTGTTTCCCTCCTTGCCAAAGATGTGGCTACCACCTTCCCCCAGTCTGAAGAAGAATCCATTAGCAAGGCCAAATAGTTTGAACTCATTTACTGTTAAGGTCCTAACCCACACATAGGTAGATCAATGTATTCGGATGTAATAAAGTTCAATATTAATAAGACCTTTCAATAAAATAGAATAAGGCGGATGTAAGAAGACCTAATAGAAGCTTCCGCTTCTAGAAGGATCTTCCTCTATATGCTTCTCTTAATAGACATATTTAGTATAAATAAGAGTCGAGGGTATGAAAACCCTAGCTTGGAGATTATTGTAACAGAACTCTGCTCGATTAGAGGTTGCCCCCTCGAAGAGGCCTGTGAACATTTCTTTCTGAATCAAAGTGCTTTTCTGTTGCTATTTCGTTTATCATTTCTGTGTATTGTGAATATTATGATGGATATTTTACTGTTATTTTGTCATTACTAGCATTTTATTTCTATTCTGGATATTTTATATATCTGGTATCTTGCAAGTGGTATCAGAGCACTTTCCTTGGCAGAAATTGTGGGTATTTTTTTTTCCAGGGTAGAGACGTATTCCGACGTCTTTAAGCCACAAAGATCTGTCATTACGCGCATAAACCCACGGTTGTGGGATTCATACATGCAGGAAATACAAGTGGAACTTAAGCGCACGTCTGTTGGCCACCCTTGTAACCCCTGTTGGTACCCCTTCGAGTGGTAGCGCATCAGACAACACCTGTGTACGGATCGACCTAGATTTCCTGAAGCCCTCTTTAGATAAACCTATCGGCCGCCAGACTGCTATAGTGTCACCGA
>ML779358.1:550127-579029 GCA_009831015.1 Picea engelmannii
GAACCTTGATCTCGAAAAAACTTCATTTAGGCCCTCAAAATGGCCCCGGAAGTGAAAACCTGCTAAAAATAGTAAATTGCCAAAATGGCCAGAAAACTGTTTTGAGCCATTTGGAAAAGGTGGGTGGCCCCTGATATCCACCTAGATCATTTATGCTTTTGAACAAGGCAATATGGCCAATATTTCCCCCACCATCAAAATTGATATTTCCATCAAATCTGGGGTCGTAGAGGAAATCACCATTGGCACCACATTCTCTCCTGACGAAATCACCGCCTACAAAGCTCTCTTCTAGGAATACCAGGACATTTTTTCCTGGTCATACACAAAGATGCCTAGACTTGATCCCTCTATTGTCGAACATTGTATAGACACCTGGCTTGACCTCACACCTGTCCATAAAAAACAATGTCTACTACACCCATTCAAAGCAGCGGCCATCAAGGCCAAAATTGAAAAATTACGTGATGCAGGGTTCATCTACCCCATCGCATATACATCATGGGTCTCCAACCCCATCCCTTTCAACAAAAAACATGGCACTATCCGCATCTATATGGACTTTCACGATCTCAATCATGCCTGTCCCAAAGACAAATTTCCAACGCACTTTATCGACAAAATTATCGATGATTGCGCCGGTCACGAGGCTTTGTCCTTCATGGATGGTTTCTTTGGCTACAACCAAATTCAAATTCACCCATCTGATCAGTACAAAACCACATTCACTACCCCCTGGGGCACTTTTTCATATCGTTTCATGCCTTTCAGCCTCAAGCACGCAGGAGCCACTTTCCAACGCGTCATGACATAATTTTTCATGATTTGGCTCAAATCATTCTCGCATACTTGGACGATCTCATCGCTCGCTCCAAAAAGTTCACTTAGCATCTCAATGATTTACAAATCATGTTTCAATAGTGTCGTCAGTACAACATCCTCTTGAATCCCCTCAAGTGCATCTTCTGCGTCACTGCTGGGCGCCTCCTTGGGTTACCATTTCCCAATGTGGCATTACAGTTGACCCTCTCCAGGTCCAATCCATCATGGAAATTCACCCACCATGAAATTTACGCCAACTGTAGAGCCTACAAGGCAAAGATAAATTTTTACGTCGCTTTGTCCCTGATTACGCTACTCAGGAACATGGTTTCCTTTGCCTCTTATGTCATGATATCCCATTCCAATGGGACGAACATGCCCAAACTTCTTTTGATGATATTAAAGAGGCCCTCTCCAATGCCCCATTGATTATTCCACCTGACAATAAACATGATTACATCCTCTATATCTCAGCCTCATCCATCTCATTAGGAGGATTTCTCGTCCAACTAGGGGATGATGATCGTGAGCTTGTCATTTACTACATTAGTAAAAATATTTAAGGGACACCCCTGAAATACAATCACAAAGAGAAATTGGCCCTTGTAGTTGTCCTCGCAGTCCAAAAATTGTGATATTACATCTTTCTTTGAACTACCAAAGTCACAGCAAATTCCAACCCCATGCAATACTTGCTCAGTCATCGACAAATTAACAGTAAATTTGCCCGACGGATCGTCATCCTTCAGGAGTACGACCTTGAATTTTCAACACCCAAGAGTAGGAAAACCCTTTTCCTCGCCGAATTCATCATGAAATTTCCCTTCGATACTACCAATACCCCCGTCAATACCGACTTCCCCAATGAACATCTCTTTTACATCCCTTCGAATGACCCTTGGTATGATGATCTTCTCGTCTACCTACGAACATAGAAATTTGAAAACCACCTCTCTCGAGACAATCTTCGACGTATTTGTCACCAGGATCCCTGCTACCTACTTATCAGTGATATCTTATATCAACAAGGGGTCGACATTGTACTCTGTCAATGTTTGACTATCGATGAGGTCGATTGAGTCTTGAACAAATGCCATAGTGGCGCTTGCGGGGGCCACCTCTCAGGGATGTCCACCACTCAGAAAATCATTCGCACCGGTTACTTTTGGCCTACATTGTTTCACGATTGCATCCACACTGTGAATCGATGTGAAAAATGTCAACTTTATGTCAACAAAGCACGAGCACCACCTGCTCTTCTACACCCGGTCATTACTATTGACCCCTTTTGAAAATGGGGCATAGACTTCATGACTTGCAACCCTCCATCCAACAATGGACACAAATACATCATCGTTGCAGTCGATTACTTCACCAAGTGGGCTGAAGCCATGCCTACCTTCAATAACACCACTGACACTGCAACGCATTTTTTCTTTAACCATGTCAATTCCAGTTTTGGAGTACCACTACAACTAGTCTCTGATCACGGGAAACATTTCGAGAATGAGATTTTCATTGAACTCTCATCCGTGTTAGGCTTCTCCCATGATTTTTCCTCCCCATACTACCCTCAGTCAAATGGATAGTTCGAAGTAGTCAACAAGGTCCTCAAAACCATGTTGCAGTGCATGGTTAACAAACATAAGACCAATTGGAATCATATGTTATTTTCCACGCTATGGGCTTATCGCACGACTGTGAAAACTGCCACCGGTTTCACACCCTTTCATCTAGTCCACGGGGTCGAGGCCACTCTTCCCATCGAGTGAAAAATTCCCACTTTACACACCACTGTTGCACTATTACCCGACATTGCCCCAATGGAGCGGTGTTTGCTGAACTTAGAGTCCCTGGATGAGGATCGTCGATCTTCATTACAGAACAATGAGGTAGCCAAAAAATGGTCAAAAGACACCTTTGATCACCATGTCAACCTTTTCTCATTCAACAAAGGCGACCTTGTCCTTGCTTATGATATCGCTCACAATACCCTCGTCCATGGAAAATTCAAGTCACTTTGGCATGGACCTTACATCATCCAACATTTCCTCACTAAAGGCGCATACATTCTAGCCTCTTATTAAGGCCACCATCTCAAAGAAACTGTCAACGGGTTGTACTTAAAGAGATTTTACGCCTAAGCATAGCCATTCTACACAAGGCTATTTCTTTTTTTACATTTTTGTAGAGTTTTTAAATCTTCTTTCTTCCATACCTCATGTCTAATCTATCATTTGTGTTATTGACAGATGCCTCCTCCATCAGCCTACCACATCAGTTACACTGACGGAGCTAGCCATTGGACACAAAATCTCACTTCGGTCGCTTGGGAACTCTATTCACCCTCACATGAACTGCTCCATTCCAACGACATATGTTTGGGTTCAATAACCAATAACCAAGCCGAGTACACAGCCGTCATTGGCCTCCTCACCAAGGCCAACCATCACCATATTCATCACCTCAACATTCTACTAGATTCCCAACTGGTTTTCCTCCATCTCAACAATGTGTACCGTTTCCGCGATCCTTGCCTCTTCTGCAAATACCTGCAAGTTAGACTTTTCTCTCAACATTTTGATTCCATCAAATTTACGCATATTCCAAGACAATTTAATCAAATAGCAGATAATATGGCTAACCAAGTGTTAGATTGTCATTTATCACATCACAATACTAGTACACATACATAAATCATCAATAGTCTGTCATAACATATAGATTAGACATCATCAAAAAACACTAAAAAACATCAACACAAGTGAACACCACAAATATCCCCAAAAAGTATATCCATACATATATATATACCGGTCAATGTGTCATCAGTTTTTACAAAAAATAATATATCAGGTACACCATCCATAGGTAGGTAAACCACCTTACCCCTATAGATACAAAACGGTGCTATACCACCATATACAAAATGGGCTCACCAGCCTATATAGATACAAAAAAATCATCAATACAATGGCACTCATGGCACCTCTAGAGCTCCAACTGTTGTTGGGGAAATTCTACCCTACGGACTAACAAGCTAGGGTTTAAACTTGCATGCAGATCATGACCCTTCAGAAATTACTTTTAACCTTCTACCCCAAACCTAAAACCCTTTTTCACATGCAAACATGGAAAGAACCAACTAACCTTTTTATCGACAGTTGGTGTAGATCCTCTGTTGAGATTTATCCCGTTGCTTCTGTTGCTCCTTCCAAAAAGCGATCCTGCAATCAAGACAAAACTACGCATGCATGCTATTGTTCTACTAGAGGGTTAGAGATTAAGCATAAATCGAATAAAACATATAAGATTCGTGCACTGGGATGGGAAAAGTACTCTTTATTAATCTCAAGATGAATCAACTTACAATGATAATAGAGATCGGCCACCGTTCCTTGATCCTGATCCTGGGCTCCTCCTCTTCTTTTTCCTCCAACTGCTTTGCTTGAATTCTCCTAAAGCTTGAGGAAAGGCTAAAGGGTTGGGACAAAACGGATTCGGAAATTGGGCAGAGTTTCTTTGCTATGATTTTCCTCCTTTTCAAATAGTACCCCTACCCCTTCTTTTATAGGCTAGAAGGAGCTAGGGTTTTGGACGAACTCTGGGCCATGCATGGCTGGGAGTTCCATTTAACTGACCCAAATCTTTTCGTTCTGTCGGCAACTTTCCTATTTTTGTGCTTTTGTTAGGTAAACGCGGGCTGTAGTGGTCCAGCCAGCGTTCCAACGCATGCAGTAGAAGGCCTTCCAGTGTTCCAACGCGCCCAGTAATGGGTTAGGGCGTGGGCTACTTTATTTAAGAGGTTTTTCAAGAGTTTTTTCAGCATGGCTTAGGCAAGGAAAGGGTATGAGTTGGCCTGATGCCAGGTAAGCATGTATAGTGAAATTTAGGGTTATAACAGATGCCCCCTAATGTGTGAGGTCAGAAGAGCATCTGATGGCTGAAATACATTACCAATTCTTTACCAATCTGTACTGATATGCTGAATGAGTGAGCCCAGGAATCCGGAATCAGGAGGCGCCATCTGCAAAAAATATCAAATGTCTCACCGAGGCGGGCATACCCATGCTCGGGATAAAATAGAACCATGGCTACCAATCAAATACACTGTAGATCCATGTCAAATAACTATAAAGAGTATCCGCGAACAATACACAGCGGAGCTACATCTCGAAATCAGAAAGATATACATAGAAAGTATCCATCTCTCAGAAGTTGATTTGGCCTGATGGTTGTACTTCAGAGCTCAAGAAACAACTCAAAGTATTCTAAAACTTGGGTAGGAGAGTAATATGAGTGTACGACTGCACTACCCAGAGGTCTTCAACGGCTCGTCGGTTATGGACTTGATAATATTGATGATCGGACTGAAGGCTTCAGTGATTTCGAACAAAGACTTGATTGGACGTTAAGGATGGTCGGGTATGCGGAAAAGAGACATATTGCAGAGGGGCCGACTCAGGCTTAGTAACCAACTTCCCTTGGACAATAGCACGACAAGTGATAAGACTCAGGTAGCATATATGTTAATCATAAGCCTACGAAGCAGGAGGCAACGCAAACTCTCCATATGTTTGGAAGAGTAACCAAACGGTGGAGGACACAACTCTATAATGATCTAAGCTACCTACGGTCGTACTACATCCCATATTCTGATGAATCAAACGGACATATGTGCTTTATCCAAGGGTGACTCATGATGTTGCCAATAAAGAAAATACTTTTCCCATCCTCTTTTTGGGGTATATTTGATTTTTTTGTTCTTTTTGTTGATTTGGAAAAAGAATAAAGGAATATTACGTTACAAGGGAGGAACGAGTATAGAAAATATACAAGCTCAAGGCCCAAGGACAAGACTGATGTTCTAGGAAATAATACTTGGGAAAAATCCTCCAGTGGCCAAAGGTGTTAAAACGCAAGCGCACCCTGTTACTAGGCTGAAAGGTAAAGGATGCAGATGCGATTGATAGAACACACAATGGTAACGTCCTTCGATGTAAGTTTAACGAGCCTAGAGAAGGCAAGCTTGGTGTTTTTCATATTTAGAGAGTCTGAAAAAACATAAAAGGAAACTCCATTGGGGTACCTTTTTCGACAATAGTCTAGTTGGTTCGAAAAAGGGGTAAACTAGCACCCAACTAAACGTCAATTCAAAACCATTTTAACGATTGTGAAAAGGACAAGATCACTCGGCTATTTTTTCACTTTTAAGGAGTCTGAAAAAAGATTAACTATGGACTCCGTCAGAAATTTTCTTCTGGACCAGTTTAACGAGTGTGAAAGAATAAGGTCACTCGGCGATATTTTCAATTTTAGGGAGTCTGAAAAGAGCTTAACTATGGACTCCGGGGGGGTTTCTTTTTCGTAAATTTAGTCCCTCAGGCCCAAAAAAGGAATAAAATTATACCTGAGGATACTCTTCTAAAGAATGGACATTCAATAGAGTATTCCTTTGTTCGTACAGTTGACCATCCAGACCGAAAAAGGGGTAAACTACCACCGGACAGATGTGACTTCAAATTTCAGTTTAACGAGTGTGAAAGATCACAAGATCACTCGGCAATCTTTTCATGTTTAGAGGGTCTGAAAAGGGCTTAAAAGTAGACCCGTTCTATTTTGGGAGTCCAGAGGGTAAGAGAAAGAGTGAAAATGACCCATGCAAATGAGGTTCAAATTTGTATTCAGAAAAGACTATACGGACTCTCGAGCCTACTATGTTGTCAGAAACGGCATGGACACCATAATGCAACCAGGAACTACCTAGGGAATCCATGTTTTGGTAAGCTCTACCACCAAGTTGCGACACTTCTAGAGAAGATATGATGGTTCCGTGTCACCACCCGGTGGGATCGATCCTATATCATAAGAACAAAATGCAATGAGATGCAACAGTGGGGATGAAATCCTACCCTATATGCTCAAGTTGAAAAAAAAAAAATTATGGACCGTCCCAATATATATATTTTTTTTATTTTTTGAAACTCAATGAAAATTATCCCAATACCTGATCAAATCCCTCCCACATCACTCCTGAACCACTCGAAATGGTTCGTGGTATAAAGAAACTGATAAAAGGGCCCAAAAAAGTGACAAAAAGAGGCCAAAATGTCTATAAATAGAAGCTGGCAGCTCATTATCACCATTGCTAATTTGGAAATTGACTCTGGAGCCAAAAGAACCCCCTTTGCCAATGATCGTGATTCCGGGAGCTACGATGGACTAAACGGACTTCTGCTCGGGCCAAGTAAGTACAAACTCCCTCATCTTGCATTTCAATACTTCATTTAATGTTTTTAAATTGGTTTTGGGGGTGGCTGTCGACCTCCAAGAGGTCGGCCCTAGCCAAACGCGGGCTATCCAGGGACAGCCCGTGGGTACCCACGCGCAGGGTCAAAAATGCGCGCGGGTACCTGCGACTGTCACCTCGACAGCCCGCACGTTACCCGCGACTGTCGCCTCGACAGCCCGCGGGTTACCCCCGCGCACTGAAAAATTGGGTGTACAAGATCTAACTCCCTCCCCCTTTTTGTTTATGTTTGGCAGGATGTATGTTCATTGGAGAGAGAGGAAGCACAAGGCTGCCAATGAGGCAGTGGCTGCAGATCCGAATGTGATGGTCGTGCTGATGCAGTGTGGCTTGGTGAAGTTTTTTCTGTGTCCATTTATGCGTGCTCAACCAAGGCTACTGAACGCCCTAGTTGACTATTGGCACCCTGACGCAGAGGCCTTCATGATAGAGGGGCAATCCTTGGTGCCCACCACCGAGGATATTTACTTTTTGACTAGCCTCTCAAGGAGAGGGGAACCAGTCAACTTCCAGAATTTTCCTGCGGGGCCAAGCAAAGTCTCGGAGTTGATAGAAGAGTATTGCGAGGCTGGGACCGATCCGAGACCTTCTTCGGTGCCTGTTAGTAGGATCACCAGCCTCACCCTGCAGACTATTTTATCGCTCATTGGGTGGATTACTGGCTCTGCAGCCGTGCATCAGGCTTCGCGTGCACAGATGAACTGTGAAATTCAATGCATGAATGCACAAATTTTCGATTGGAGTACCATACTGTTAGAGAGCATGAAGAGGCAATTGAATGATTGCCGACAGCGGACACACAGGAACTTCGGGTTCGGGACCATCCTGTGTTCATTTTTCTTTGAGAGAGTTCCATGCTTTAGTCCTCGGCTGACAGTACGAGGACATCTGGCGAGTTTCCCTGCAGTGTGCAGATGGGCAGTGTTGCTACCGCGATAGGGTGGTGGGAGGACCACCAAGGCCTTCAATGATGATTTCTTTGCGTGGCTGTCGCGACAGATTCCGACGATCAAGGATTACCCATATGCCGGGATCGACTTTTCCAGAGATCCAACGATACCATTGCCTTCTGGTGAGGAGTGAGGGGATATGGGTAAGTCTCCACCTATCTAGTTTTTTTGTTTGCATATGTAATTTTTATGTCTTTTTGATATATATATCATGTTTTTGTATAACAAAGTTTTTGATGGGTGATCATTGTGTTGCGTACAGATGTGGGACCTGTGCGACCTGCCGATTACGCACGGAACAGGCGCCGCCCACGACCAGAGGTCGCAGCTGCCGCTGCTAGGGGAGCAGCAATAGCAGGGAACCTCCCAACAGGAGAGGCCGAGAGGGTTCTTAGGTGGATTGAGTGAAACTTCACTAAGCTCACTCGCATAGTTCCCATGGCAGAGATAGAGGACTTTCCGCCCTCCATGCAGACTCATATTGTGGGGGTACCTCGGACATGGGTCCGATTGTTTAGGCGTTTAGGCCACGCTGTTCATGATTATAACAGGGCCCATAGGCCCTGAGAAGACTTGTAAAATTTTTATGTGCCATGAGCACCTTATTGTATATATATTTTTTGAGGGCATAAGCCCCGGTGACTCATCATGGTTCCCACTTTTTGAGGCACTTGCGCCCATCTATGTACTCTGAGACTTTCGGATGTTTATATATGGTTATTTATTTATTTTTTGTGTCTTTATGGATTATGTGTGCAAAAATGTATTTACATGTGTATGATCATGATCTTATGTGTGAGCAAGATGCCAATCTAAAATGTGATTAGCTAGAGTATCTGTGATTTGATTTAGACTCCTAGGAACATGAAAATATGTAATATAATCAAAGTTGCATTCCAAGAGACGTACCCTAAGGAATCGTCGGTGTAAAGTAGGGTCATGCACACGGTATAATCTGTTTAGCTGCGACACAACCAGTTGAGCGTCTAGATAGACCCGGAGACGAGAGATACCCAATGACAAAGTGTCACGAAGCAACTCAAGAACTGTGCTATACTTAGCAACATTGTTTGTGGTGTCACCTAAGCATATCCCTCCGGAAGATAACAACTGACCCTGTGGCGTAAAGATTACCCAAGCTGCGGAGGCAAGCCTCTGCGTGTGTCGACTAGCACCATCCGCATACCCGATGAACACCTCGGACTCACTTGACATCTGCCATAGTGACGAAAGATAACATTAATGACACGTCCATGACACGTTTTCCAAAAGAAATGTAAAAAAGTAATAGCACAAAGACTATACATATGTTACAAAAAGTTACCCACAGTGACCATTCTATGAGTAATACTTCTTGAGGTATAGCCCATTCCTAGGCTCCGCCAAAGAATTCCCTTCAAAATTGACCAAATGATAAGCGCCCTTCTTTAAAACCTCCTTAACAATGAAGGGTCCGAACCACATGGGTTTAAACTTTCCTACCCCCAGGGGGTCCTTATCTTGGTCGTAAACCAGGACAAGGTCACCCTCAGAAAAAATCTGAGGACGAACGGACCTATCATATTAACACTTGACCTTATGTTTATGAGCCTCGTTGGCTAGGGCCGCATCGTGATGCTGTTCATCAAGCTGCTCAAGGTGTACTAACCGGTCTTCAAGTGGAGAAGTGTCTGGCAATAACTGTACTGCCAATTTCAGAGATGGAATCTGACATTCGATGGGCAAGACTGCCTCCAGCCCGTAAACGAGTTGGAACGGTGAGAAACCGGTTGCAATCTTAACTGACGTTCGGTAAGCCCATAAGGCCGAGTATAACATCAAATGCCAATTGGATTTAGCTGAGTTGATGGTTCATTGTAGCATTGTTTTAATATTTTTGTTAACAGCTTCCACCTGTCCATTGGCTTGGGGATAGTAAGGTGAGGAATGTTCTTGCCGTAACCCAAGATTTGATGTTAACTCAGACATCATTTGGTTCTGAAAGTGACTTCCATGGTCAGTGACAATCTCTCTCGGGACACCGAACCGTGCTATAATTTGGTTAAATAAGAAGAGAGTTGCAGTCTCTCCATCATCTTTGAACGTCGGCATGGCTTCGACCCACTTAGTTAAGTAGTCGACAGCCACAATGATATAACAATTCCCCCTGGCTGATGGGGGGTTGCAAGTAGTGTAATCAATCCCCCACTTAGTGAAGGGACCGACGGTGATAACAGGAAACATGGGAGCTGGATGTGCCCTCATCTTCCGTGAGAATATTTGGCACGGGTGGCACTTCTTGACCGACTCGATACAATATTTAATAAGTGTGGGCCAGAAGTAATCTACTCGTAAAATCTTTTGGGCTGTTGCCAACCCAGATAAATGACTGCCACAAGCTCCTGTATGACAATCGTTGAGCACTATGACGGCCTCCTCATGAGTGAGACATCGACGCAAGATACAGTCTACACCTCTCCGATATAACGTATCATTGAGTATGAGGTAGTTCTTGTCCTGATGGCGTATCCGCCGACGCTCATCACGAGAAGTAGAGGTGGGGCACTTGAAAGTTTGGAGATAGATCAGTATATCTTTGTACTAGGGGTCGGACGATTCAATCAAAAACATATCCCCCCGAATAGGCGATTCCTCAGGCACAATGTCACCTGACTCAACCGGAAGTTCCGAAATAAGTTCTGCGAAGACTAATGACTTCTTGGACTTTGCTGAAATGAAGTCTAAGTCAAATTCTTGGAGGATGACCATCCATCTACTGATTTTTCCATCGATAACACGTCGTGTCAACATGTACTGGAATGGATTCACTATAGCTATGACGGTGGTCTTGCGAAACAGAACATAGTGACGGAACCGTTGAACAGCATGAACTGCTGCTAACGCAAGTTTTTCGAGATGGGTATAATTAAGTTCCAGTCCTACGAGGCCTCGGCTCAGGTAATAGATCACGTATTCAGAAAAAGAATCATCTTCCTAAACTAAAACCATGCCTATGGTTGACTCTGCAGCAGCCAGATATAATAGGAAATCCTTGTTATAATTCGGTGGCCGTAGCAGAGGTGCGGTTGTAAGGGCATGTTTCAATGCGTCGAAAGAGCGCTGCGCTGCTTCGTCCCAGAGAAAAGGAACGTCTTTCTTCAGTAAACGCATGAAACCCTTGGTGATTTCGGCATAGTTGGAAATGAAGCGTCGTAAGAAGTTCGCCTTGCCTTGAAGACTCTGAAGTTGTAAGATGGTGCGTGGGGGGGGAAACTGGACTATTGCCTCCACCTTAAGAGGATCGACCATGATCCCCATTGTTGAAACGATGAAACCTAACAAACGTCCTGACGTGACGTAAAAGCTGCACTTGTTGGGATTCAAGCGAATCCGAAAGTAGCGGCAGCGTTCGAAGATAAGTCTGAGGTGTGTTGGATGATCTTTTCGCTTGCGAGAGCGTGATGCTAAATCATCTAGATAGGCCTCGACTATGTGTTTGAGGTCATGAAACGCAAAAGACATGGCCCACTGGAAAGTGGCTCCAGCGTTCTTGAGACCAAAAGGCATTTTGCGATAGGCGAACGTACCCCACGGACAAATGAATGTCGTTTTGTGCTGGTCCTCAGGTTTGATTTGGATTTGGTTATAGCCCGAAAAACCATCCATGAATGAAAAGGCTTCACAACCGGCGCACTCATCAATGATCTGGTCGATGAATGGGGTTGGATAATTATCTTTTGGACATGCCTTGTTCAAATCATGGAAATCAATACAGACACAAATCGTGCCTTGTTTCTTATCGAATGGCACGGGATTCTCCACCCATTGAGTCAAGTGTATAGGGTATATGAACCTAGCCTTGAGCAATTTCTCAACCTCAGCCTTGATAGCTACTGCTTTCCTAGGATTAACCGGACAAAGTTTTTGTCGAACAGGCTTAGCATCTGGGTACGTTGTGATTTCATGTTCAACTATTTTCGGATCGATGCCTGGCATTTCCTCGTAAGACCAAGCAAAAACATCGCAGAATTATTTAAAAAGATCCGTGTAAATTTGAATCTCTTCAGGGGAGCAATCCACTCCGACGAAGACATTCTCCACGATGTCGGGGTTTCGGGAGATATTGATAGGTATCATGGCAGCGATAGTCACCATATTTCCTTCAGCATAAATATCATGTGTAGCTAAGAGGTTAATGGGACAAGGCTGATCTCCCGTCATGGTGATAGTGAATTCTCCTGCCTCGATTCTGCTCAACTTTGGGAGGAAATATGATCTGTGATGAAGATCGTCCCAAGGTTTATCTGGACTAGTCATCGCTTCGATTATTGCTTCGTCAGAAGGAAAGACTAAATCCAACGAATCGGTGTTGACAAGAGAATCCTGAGCCCAGATAGGCTCTGGAAGTGGATCCAACTCTTGTGCGGGAGTCGGATCGGGGGTAGCTGAAGCCTGCTGGACTAAAGAGTACACTACTTCAGCGGCCGACAAGGGCGTGGACATGCCCGCGTGCCCTGTCACATCCATCATGGCTGATGGGGAAGGAAGAATCCACAGATCCTCAAAGTAAGTCATGTGGAACGACGAAACATGGAAAATCTCAGCCTTGTGGTGAGTCGATATAAACTTGACATCACCATGAGGAGGTGGGTAATCGAAAGTACCCATCAAAGATGGGCACAAGCCAACTCCTATGTTAACGACACCGGCTTGAGGATTATCTACCATGGGAACCGTGGATGCCCCCAAGGCTGGGTCAGGTCGAGAGAAAGACAACTGATCAATGGTCACTATCTGGCCTTCATGTGGAAACAATAAGACTCGAAAAATTGTAGCGACCACCGCTCGCATAGCATAAGTCCAACTACGACCTAACAAGAGATTGTAATCGATGGGGGAATCGACTACCTCTACTTCGATGCACACGATCTTTCCCCCTAACTGCACAGGGAAATAATGAATGATGCCACGTGGTCGGAAAGAACGACAACTCAGGCTCACCAATGGCTTTCCAACATGCTAACGACATAACGCAAGTCGAAGCGCCCTCGTCGACCACCGTGCGGTAGATATTCCGTGTAAACATTTTCGTGGGGTGAACCACAACTATCTGAAACTCGACGTGGTAAGGAAAACGAGGTTTCAAGTCAGTCGTATCTAACATGATGGTACCCGGGTTACAAGTCTCAGTAGAGCCTAAAGCAGTCAACAAGGCTTTCCTCTGAGCAGGGCAACTTTGGAGGACCTCCAAAGTAGACATAGCACAAGGGGTTTGTGATAAATCTTCCACCACAGAGTAGTTCTGGGCGGCCCTTGCGTTTGGATTGTGAGAATCCCTCTTAAACGCACCCTTTGGAATGTGTGTGATTGTTTCACCCAACGTCTTCTCGATCTGTAGAGGAAGAGATGGGATCTCGGCTTCTTTTCCCTTCTCAGAGGCACTTGGTTTTCTATAATCGTACGCTCTAGTTGTTATTAGAGCATCACTTCTAACCATGTATACGTTCGCGGAAGAGGGATTATTTGGAGGAGGGCAGTTTTCCTGGTTGCCCCCTTCGCCACTTGTAGAGGCTTGAGTTAAATTTTGCCAATGCTGAAAGGGATTAGTCAACACAACTTGTTGTTGTTGTGTGACAAACTTTTGGGACTCCGCAAGTCGAGGGCATAGATGGGTCGGGTGGTCTTCCGCACACAAGTTGCACGGATACCTCGCTTTCCTCTTTTCCATGGTGCCCTCGCCAGCATTATCAGTTGGTTTTTTATCCCCCTTACCCTTCTTGCATTGTTTTTTCTTCCCTTCAGGCTGCTGGTTGGCCTTTGGGTTAGTCGTCTGCACGGAGTGTACTTCCGACGTTTGGGTAGGAGGAGCAGCCAAAGCAGTATTCTGACTGGCCGCTGATTGTTGTATAGATAACTGTTTCAATTGTTTTGTCAATTGCTCAGCGGGCTTGGTTTGTGCCGAACCAACTATACCATCGGCATGTGGTCCATCTCTCTGTCTAGTTTTCTCCAGTATCGAACGTGGTGCATCTGGTAAGATGTTGTATAACAAACCGGACTGAGAATAGATGAGCTCAAACTGTTGAGCCCGCATAATGGCGTCTTCCTCAGAGAAAACTCCGGACGTCGCGACATCTTTGGACAACTGTGGGACCAAGGACTTAATGAACCATTCCAGCAGGAATGCTGGTGGGACTGGTACTTTGATAAGACTCTTTCGGCGTCACCACTCTCGAATGTGATCCGAGATATGGTCTGCTGTCGTCTGCTCTAAATTGGCTAGCAACTCTATGCCGACGTCGTATCTCACAGGCAACTGGAAATGGTTAAGGAAGACCATCACCAGTTCTCCAAAAGAAGAGTATCGTGAATGATCAAGCTCTATGTACCATTTCGCGGCACTCCCAATAAGAGTGCATTGAAACAATTGCAACTGGACGGAGTCATCTTTCAGTGAGTTCGATGAACACCAAAGGTGGAAAGTAGTCACGTGATCACCTGGATCTTCGTTAGGCTTGGCCTCAAAATTTGGAATGTCCGAAGGCAACTTCGTTGGCATAGGAGGCCAACGTGGATCGTGACAGATAGGATCATTTAACAACCGTGTCAAATCTGGCAAGTGTAACGTTGCCAAGAATGGTAGTTTTGGTTGCTGTTGATAGCCTGGATAAAGGGGCCCTAGAGTTTGACTGGCACCAGGTTGCCAGGAAAAGTTTGGCTGCTGGCCTGGGTTCTGGTAGAAACTGTGGCCCGGACCAGCGTAATGGTTTTGCATCTGAGGAGACATCATTGGTTGATTCCCCATAAAGGACATAGGATGTTGGGCATTTATTGTGTTTGACAGACTTTGCGAAGGATTACTCCATGCCAGTCCTGTGGGAAGAGGCATAGAAGTCTGTCCGGGGTTCCATTGACTGTGGAAAGAATTACCCCAGAATGACATTCTAGAGGAAGGAACAGATCCTTGTCCTGAGTTCCAAGGTCCTGGTATATGTGCCCCCAGCGCAGGAATAGTACCCTGTGCCGGAGTAGACTGTCCAAAAATGGGTGTGCCCCCAGATGGGAAAGAAGCGGATGCGAAAGTGTTATTACCAAATGTCTTGTTCCAAACAAATGGTGACGAACCTACCGGCTGAGTTTGCGCAGGTGTTCCTTGACTCCCGGCTCCAAATGAACTTGTGTGTGCAGGTTGCCCAGTGGACTGCTGATGCGGACCACCAAGCGAAGGGGACGAAGGAGAGATATGACCTCTAGCGTAAGGAAAAGCATTGAAAGGGACAGGAATTCCCCCAAGTTGAACTTGCAAAGGAGCGTTAGAGATCCCTGCCCCCAGACCCAAAGTCTGTAAAGTGGAGTAAGTGAGTACAGGACTTGTACCTGAACTAGGCATACCGTATGAAAATGGTGGGCCTGTCGCACTAGGTATGAATGGAGGTGTGTCCATCGCGATAGATGGGATCGGTCCACTGTGCGACGTAGTTGCGGCCGAGACCATGGTGGCCCAAACCGTCGACAAAGGCAATTTAGGAGAGGCTTCTCCTATGGTAGCAACAGTGATGGGAATGGAAGGGTTCCCAGAGGAAGTAACAGAGTTTGGTTCCATAACTGGGTTAGGCACTGACAGGCGTTCGTAAAATTGAATTGGCACAATAATATCCGGCCAAGTATCAGTGGTTGGGGTCTCAACTACGCCAATATTGGTGGTTGATTCCTCCAGGAGTTGTTCGGGCTCAAAAGCCCCGGTTGCTTCGAAAGACCCTCTTTGGTCTAGCTTCCGCCTCAATGGTGGCGGGGGTGGCTCCAGTAGAACCGGTGGCAGGCCCAGAAGCCTTCGTGACCGGCGGAGCTCTGAATCCTCCACTGTGTGAGAAGATTCACGACACACTAAGGTATTCTACATGAACAAACAGTAACACACACTAAAAGAAAGCCCCTATGCGATAAGACAAGAAACCACTAACTATTTTGAAGAACAGTTACAACAACCAACACTAGAGAAACTTACCAGTGCAAGTGAAACTCGAATATGGAAGCACCCTCCAGGTATACTCTGCAAAGCGTGGCCCGATGTCTATCCTAGGTACCGCGGTATACCCCTGCAGTCACCCGTGTATGTCCCTAGAAAAGATTGGCAACTAGTTTTCCAGCACGTGAACAGTCACCAAGCGGGTACAGTCGATAGTCGGGTAGACCACAATGAGCAGGGTATCAAGCCCGAAACCTGTCAAGGGTATCGAGAGAAAATGGTCTGGAAGAAAAATGAGGACCTCGAACGGATTCGAGACCCACAAAGCTCCGTGGCAAATGCAAACGACATAATCCCTTAACAAATCCTCGATATGTGTTCTCCACAACGTTCAATCCAGCTTTGGAGGGGTTATCTCCGCTACCTTTCCTTATGCGACCTCATGTTTAGCCCCTGTGTTAGAGGGGGGTCCCAGATAACTTTCCGTAACTGGACTTATACACTCCCTATGTCAGACTCCAATGTTGGGTTTGAGTGGCCTTGGAGAGTTTACTCTCCAACCTATTCCAAGGCCCTAGTCCTGAGCTAGTGTATGAACCCTACCAACAAAAAGTCTAATAGTTTTTAATTAGCATTGCTTTTAATGGACTTTTTTAAGTCACAAGGTATGATGGTGAAACTGATGGTTTGTAAAGACTCAAAGAAAAATGAACAAGAAATGCTTGGAAACAAAACTTTTACAAACAATGCAAAACCAACAACTTTTCGACAAGAAAGACTTGTTTTTCTTTTTGAATTTTCTAAGATCTCATGTAGAAAACATCAAGGAATTTCTCTCAATCTGTGAGCTACTTATACGCTAAATGCACTGCAAACAAATTATGAAACAAGACTTCTTGCTAGCCACTGATGCAACAACACAATCTTCAAACCAAGAAGAAAATGAAACAAGATATATCTTTTTTTTTTTATTTAATTGCAAAATGACGCAATAAAGGGAAAATGATGACAAGCAAAAACCAAGAAAACAAAATAAAGTTCTGGCTTAAAGCGCAGATCGCAACGAACCAGGGCAAATATGCACAAAAGCAATCAAGAAAGCACCGATTCCAATACTTGTCTAAAAACCATAAAACAACAAAAAAAAATTCTTTTGTCTTTTCTATCAAAACATCGACTAATAAAAACACAGGCTAAGGATAAGAGGCCTTAACCTGCTGACTGTGTAGCCCCAGACTCAAAACCCCTGAGAGGAGCTCTTCTCACTACAGGAGGGGATGAATATCCCACCCAAACTGAAAAGCTACCAATCAAGCCCGCGACTGTCACCAAAACAACATGGGTGCAAACGTGTGCTGAGCTAAAACAGCACACGGGTACCCGCGGGCTAAACCTAAACAGGCCGCGGGTATGAATAAAAGCTAAGGTAAAACAACACACATGCAGCCCAGACCTGAAAAAGGCCTCTGGTATTGACAACCAGGGTCTCTGAAAGGCTTGGATGCTTCTACTTTACCAGAAAAGGAAAATTTTCAACAAGAAAACAAATACAAAGAATAACCAACACAATAGGGCAGACTGAAAGCAAGACAATAAACCAATCAAGACCCAGACAGGATCCAGAAAGCCCCCTGAGAAGGTAAACTTCTGACAAGGAAGAGGAGACTGCCTCTTAAGCTTCCTAGGCTCTACATGCTACTGAAACCACTACAACAAGCGTTCAAACGTGGGCTATAGAAGGTTAGGGTGCGGGTTACACGCGTGCAGGCCTTCTGCAGGCCACGTGTACCTCTGTGTGTCCCAAGAATAAATGTCAAACAACAGTCAAGGAAAAACTGGTATTGATAACCAGGTTCCCTGCTAGCTTTGACCTAACAGAAAACAAATAAACAAAGAAACTGAAACTCTACTTCTTTGAACTACCCAAAAACCTTCAATGAAATTGGAAACCCTAAGAGTAAATTTCCCCAGTGGAGTCGCCAATTCTGTTGTTGGGGAAATTGTACCCTACGGACTAACAAGCTAGGGTTTAAACTTGCATGCAGATCATGAACCTTCATAAATTACTTTTAACCTTCTACCCCAAACCTAAAACCCTTTTTCACATGCAAACATGGAAAGAACCAATTAACCTTTTTATCGACGGTTGGTGTAGATCCTCCGTTGAGCTTTATCCCGTTGCTTCTGTTGCTCCTTCCAAAAAGTGATCCTGCAATCAAGACAAAACTACGCATGCATGCTATTGTTCTACTAGAGGGTTAGAGATTAAGCATAAATCGAATAAAACATATAAGATTCGTGCATTGGGATGGGAAAAGTACTCTTTATTAATCTCAAGATGAATCAACTTACAATGATAATAGAGATCGGCCACCGTTCCTTGATCCTGATCCTGGGCTCCTCCTCTTCTTTGTCCTCCAACTGCTTTGCTTGAATTCTCCTAAAGCTTGAGGAAAGGCTAAAGGGTTGGGACAAAACGGATTCGGCAATTGGGCAGAGTTTCTTTGCTATGATTTTCCTCCTTTTCAAATAGTACCCCTACCCCTTCTTTTATAGGCTAGAAGGAGATAGGGTTTTGGACAAACTCTCGGCCATGCATGGCTAGGAGTTCCAGTTAATTGACCCAAATCTTTTTGTTCCGTCGGCAACTTTCTTGTTTTTGTTCTTTTGTTAGGTAAACGCGGGCTGTAGTGGGCCAACCAGCGTTCCAACACGTGCAGTAGAAGGCCTGCCAGCATTCCAACGCGCCCAGTAATGGGTTAGGGCACGGGATACTTAATTTAAGAGGTTTTTCAAGAGTTTGTTTAGCATGGCTTAGGCAAGGAAAGGGTATGAGTTGGCCTGATTCCAGGTAAGCATGTATAGTGCAATTTAGGGTTATAACACCACCACCTAGCCCTCTCTCTCGAGGAGGGCCCCAACATCTAGGGGTCCCTTAGGTCTCGGAGGCACTTTCCCAATCATCACCACCATCGTTACAACTGCTCTCTAAACCACAGTCTGCCACACTATCGAAACACCCACACACTGCTCTAGGACCCCCTCATCCAGGATCCATGACCACATGCCCTCAGGCACTCCCTGTAGTACCGCCTCCAAGCGATGACGAATATTCTCAAACTCTCCCCTGGCCTTTTCCTGAGGAGCATGTGATGGCCCTGCACCGGGATCATCAAACTGGAGTCGCCTAGCCACCCTCTCATCATTAGCATGCCTCTCCCCAACATCATCTCATCGTCATCTCTCTCCTTCCCACAGCTCTCCCCACAGAGGTCTCACTAGCCCCTGACAAGCCGATGCTCTAACCAACTCAACCTCGCACCCGTGAGGTCCAACATCTGCACACATAACAAACAAATGGTAACATCAACATCCATCTATACATAACAAAAATTCTATACTATCTAAAGATCAAAACTATCAAACATCACATCGTACCTCTGCGGTCGAACACCTCTCCTAGGGGTAAAACCATCTTCGGATCATCCCGTAAGTCCACCCCACAATATGGATATCACAGTATGATCTATGGAATCTGAGGCCATACTTGTGCAGCCTCGACCATGAAATAGTGGCCACCCTCCCCACCACCATGACGAACCAAGATCGTTTCCCACCACCTCGGTCGTGGATCTCGGACACCGGGTGCGCCCAACAACACTCTAGGGCACAACATTGGCACGCTCTCCAAAAACCATGCCACCAAGATAGAACCAAAGGCAAACTCCCCCGAGTCAGGAGCATGACACCTGTCAAGCTACCCTACCATCTTGGCATGGAGCATCAATCCCCAGGAAACATTCTCGCCTGCCAGTTCCCTCTCCATGATCTTCAGCTAACCTCCACTGATCCACTGAGTCGCAAGAGACCCGTAGAATATCACGATCATCGCTTCTATGAAACGATGCACAAGGGAGTCCATCACCCCAATACTCACCATGAAGTCCGACATAAAGTTCTCCCCCGAACAATATCTTTGGGCTAAGACAACCAACTGACCATCCCTGGGTACTACAGGCTCCGCTGGTAGTGGGGCTCCCCAAAAATGGAGCCCAGTCAAAAAATATACATCCTCCACCATAGTGAAGACTAGCTTCTCACCCAAAACCATAAATAAATGCAAGTCAGGACTCCACATCTTGATCAGAAATTGCAAAAGATACTCATGTGTTTGCACTAGCGAACACTCAAAAAACTTCAATAGCCCACATGCTTCCAAAGCATCTCAGACTACCAACTCCTCATCCCTCATTGCCTCCCTCAGGAGTGACCAGTCCCTCTCTCTCTAGTGAACTAGCATCATCCAAATAATCACCTACATCCACATATACAGCGCATGATTAGCCATCATAACCCATAACAACATCAAAATCTCCAAAAAAGATAAGTTTTTACACCCTCTAGTTTTACCTCAAAGGCACGGTTGTTTTCCCCATAGGCGCGCACACATGTGTGCCTATTCATCCCCCAGTCACACACTCATGCATGAATTTTGTCCATACAGAGGTGCATGCATGCACCTCTATCACACATACATGTGTGCATCATAGCGCACATGTTCACTACACAGTTGCACACACATGCACAACTGTTAGGAATATAGACGCACATGTATGTGCTATTGTGCCTTGCACAGGAGCGCATGCCATGCATGCTTGTTTTCCCCATTAGGGAACCCTTGTGCGTGGATGTTCGCATTATAGGTGTGCATCCGTGTGCACAAATTTCTTGATCACCCATGCACTGGGGGGCCCACACCCACAAAACCCCATGTACGACCCTCCGTACAGGCCCTGCCCAAAAACAGAAACCCTAATTCTATGCAGGAGGATACGACAACTAACCTAAATCTCTTTGATCCTAAATCAACTGCCTCAATCTCCCAAAATCTCCAAATCTCCTCTAAAATTGCTTGTCCACTTAATAAGGTAGCAGGTACAAATGAGGTGGCTTTGTGGGCCCTACAACTATATATAGTCCATTTTTCCAAACTTCCAGACTCAATTCTAGGAGCTCCAAGCGCCCGTTTTTCGATCCATCTTCAGCCACAGGATCAGGACCCCGTTACCTACATAATTCCATTCCCCGAGCCATTTTCCATCCTCATCTCCCGGGGGACATTTTTCTCATAATCTCAGCTACACATGCTTACATTATTGAATAACAGTTATATGATCTTTCTCTTCAGATATTGTTCACGTTGGGTATTCGGTTTTCATGTGTGAAGGTACCTGATCATTATTACACCTCAGCAGTATCCTTTCAGGTATATTATTGGTACTAGCATGTAGTCATTCCCTCTAAATATCAAAATGCATCTCCGAGTCACACCCTTCGATCTTTGCCTCTAGGATCCCTATATCTGGCTCTGCAGTACTGTCACCTCCACTGCATTTTGGTACTGTCACCTAGTAGCACTCTCCCCCACATGAGTTGTCCCATTCATAGTTCCCCTGGGCATTTTAACACTCATGTTGTTTTCACCCTTTAGGGATGGGAGTCCCAAAAGTCTTACATAATGTCGAGAACCAACCACATACTCCTCCTCATTTTTCTAACCTGCCCAGATGGAATCCTAGGTTACTTCATCATGGTTCTATTCTGACTGCACCCCCGTAGTATCATTAACCATCCATTTCATCCACCATCAGTTTTCCCATCTGCATATTTTCCTTCATCCATTTCCCTCAATACAAAAACCCACCTATGGGGCCCTCACCCTCCACTTGTTTCCCAAACAACTTGAACCATCATCGACCAAGCCATATTACATTGGGGCACCTATTTTTGTATCTGCATGGTCATCCCAACTCATTCTTTATTCTTTCAGCAATTGTACAAAACCTTTTTCCCCGCATTTACATAGCTTTCTGTTGTCGCCTTTAGCGACCTTCCTTTTTTTCGGCAAAGAAACCCTTATCACCCTTGGTTGGGGCATTTTTCACTTCCTCTCATCCATGACATTATCCATAAACCCCAAGTATCTTACAGTCCATACACCTTTTTTATCTCTTTGTTTGTCCATTTTGTCGTGCCTCTGGCACATCTCACCCTCATCTAGTTGTCCCCATGATGCTAGATTTAGTTTTATGGTTGCTTCCACTTTTCATATATCCCCAACCAAATGAAGTCTTGAGTCTCACCACATATTGAATTTTTCCATGTACCTCATCAGTTCCTGATCTCATCCAATGGATTTCAGGAAGCCCTTTGCTTCTTGGAGTCATGTCTCCCTTTCTATCGACATCATCACGGTTTCCAGAAGGGCGATAGTATCTTGACTCTCATTACCTTTACAATGAGGAGTCTCGGAAGGCACAGGGAAAACCACCACTGTTCTTTGTTGTCGTTGACCCCCATAACATTCGACTTCAACACTATCTCATGTTACGGTGGGTCTTACTTTGCGACTATTGAAGTTTTTTATCTTAGCCGAAGACCTCTCAAATTTGATAGACCATCAATGTCTACACATTATCGACACTTTTCACCGGTGTCCTTACCTTTTTCAGAGTTTGTTCACCATCAAAATTGTCCTCTCTTATTATCAAACTACCCCAAAGGGCATTGCAGTGATCTATGTCCACACACAGCTTCAGTTACTATATTACATCTTTTTAAGTTACATGACATGAGCATGGGCCATGCCTGCCTCGTTTGTACACAGTTTTATTTTTTTCCACACCTTGGGAAAGGCTTGGGTCCTACAGGTTCCCCTCTCCTTACAATGGGTCTCTCTTGACACTCCCCACAACACTCTTTCTTACACAGGTACTCTCAGTAGAAGAAACATTGATGTATTTGGGCTATACATATGCTCCTAACCTCACACATCAGGGGGCATATGTTATCACCAGAATTTCATCTGCAAATGGTTACAGGAATCCAACATCTTCAAAACACTCATTATTTCACTCATGGACCAAAAATGCATCTCCATAAGGTCCAAAACTATACAACCAACAATAAAATCATCATGCGCTAAAAATACATAAGGCACGCATGCACATGTGACAGTCAGATAATGTCGGAAACATGTACATGCACCCGATGCGCGACTGTGGATGAAAAAATCTGTGCACACTCAAAACGACGCATTTATGATATTGGTTGGCCTTCCACCCACTTCTGGTTCATCTTCTAAGTCGTTTTCACATCCAAATCTCAGCTGAATCTAACTGGGGGGCTGGTCAAAGACCTAAAGGTTCCCTAAAGGGCCCCTTATTGACACTAAGAACTGGTTGCATAATATCTCAAAGCTATGCTATAAAAGGAAGCCATGGGTGCACTATATTTTCAAGGAATTCATTTGTATTGTTATGCTACTGATATTCTCTTGGAGGATCCTCTTTCCTCATCAAGAGCATGCTAGCACCATTTCGTTTAGCCATTCATATCACCTCTAGATTGAATGTGCTTTGGATTCTCTTCACCATTTCATTTTAGTTTCTTACTTGTAAGAAGAGCTCAATATTTTGGGGTCCAAGAGCCCTCCCTTGGAGGAAGAGGGGACCCAAAGTCTCCCTTTCTCTTTGGTTTTTTCTTTCCACTAATACAATACTTTCCATTGGTGGCATGAGTCTTGTTTATTTCTTGTTCTAATGTCCTTATGCAGTCTAGTTTAATTTCTTTTATTGTTCTTAGTTTAATTCTTTGCTTATCCTTTATGATTTATACTTCTAACTCTGTCCTCTACTGTTGTCTTTCCTAGCTAAACCAACTGGGCTTGTAAGAACCCTTATTTTTCTCATTTAGGTGACAAAAGAGGTGCAACACTAAGAAACCAATATCTTTAAGGTATTTTTATGCTATAAGAATTCTTCCTTGAGAATCCTCTTTTCTCTTTGAATCCTTCAAGCTCCATTGCAATAGGTCATTCCATTCACCTCTTGAGGGAATAGGCATTGTTTGTCTTCACCATTTGTCATTTATTCCATTGTAAGGAGTGAAGAGATATCAATTAGGGAACTCAAGATCCCTCCCAAGGAGGAAGAGGGAACTCATAAGTCCCTGAATTTCTCTACATTGTTTTTCCTACTAATCTATTGATCCATTGGTAGCATTATGTTGTTCACTGTTTGATTTTCATGGTTCTAAGTTTCTAATGCTTTCTAACATTTATTTCTTAGTTTTTTAGTTGTATTTAATTTTTTTCACATGTGTTTAACTTATCTAACCCACTCACAAACTTCTGTCTTGTCTAGCAGGCTCATCTAGACATGCAAGTGTTGTTATTTTTCTCACCCAAGTGACAAAACCAACACAACAATGTATCCCTACTTTTCGCAACAGAAACACATGAAATTTGAATAATCTCTTTGATTCTTCTTCAAATTTTGAGGTTTATTTGGGGATGAGGGTCCTTTATTACTCTTTACTTTCCTTATATGCGTAGCTAAATCTTGATCATCATCCTTCAATTTCTATTCTCTTGCTACCAGTCTTGCTTCCTCTTGAGTGCAATATTCCCATAATCTGGTAAACTTGATTAGCTTCGTCCTTCAACATATTCCTTGAAGGAATGAGTCCCGTGACCTTGGGAGACCATTCAAGGTGGTTGTTGGAGCCGCCCTTGTTTTTCACCCTGCGCAATTTTCAATTTTGATATTTGAAATCTAAAGTTGCTTTTCTTCCCCTTCCGGAATATTAAAACTCTGTAAATCTTGTCGCCTAAGCAGAAATGATTTTCCTGCTTTTAAAACAAAACCATTCGCAAGAACATTTGCTCTTTTTTGTTTTATTTCGCGGTCTCGCCAGCCGGACACTTTATTTCTTGATTTCCCAAGTCCCGAGTCGCGAAAATGTGAACTCGGTTTTAAATTTCACCCAAGGCATTAACTAGGGTAAAACCTTTAACCATGATTAAACGCCGTCGGGGTTTTCGCGCCTCGGCATCCGTCAGACTTGAGTTTTTGTTCTAGCAGCCCCGATAGCTGAGAACACAATGGTTTTGTGATAACCTTGGTCAAACACTAAGGTTTAAAAACTAACTATGGTTAAAATTAGTTCTCAGCACTTCATCACTCGGCATTTTCTTTCTTAAAGTTAAGGTGTCCAAAACTCCGATTCACGAAGCTGCGACATAATTATAGCGAGATTAATTAATCGCCTAATCTAAGATTTCCTTCTCTTAATTCGAGCCTTAATTATCGCCGCATCGCGATATCGTGACTCGGTTTATCATTCTCCTAAAAGTTTGTCTTCGAATTCCCGAGTCACGATATGGCGATTAAGATAATCAGGTCATTAAGGATCCACCACATCACGATTATTGTTAATTAATGCTAAAATTGGAACTCGCAGTCTCGCGAGTTGTAAATTCAAAACATTAAAGGGAAATTCACGAGGTGGCGAAAAGCGAGGAAATCTTTAATTCGTTAAGATTTGAAATTTTAGAAAAATGAAATTAAGCGAGGTACGTCCTGCACATCGAGGTTGGCACACTTCATGAGGGATTTACTTGCTCTCCATGACCCGATTGCCTGTCAAAGCCACTGAACATTGATGGCATTAATGTAAGATTTAGGGTAGATCCACGAACAAATAAGATCAGATTCATACAATAAATTTGGTTTTATTTTGCGATTTGACAGACTTGTTCAAAAGGTACAGGGTTTTTAAATATATATGAAATGTTTCATTCTGTTTTGAACATTTCTCGTAAGCGTACAGAGCTCACCTTTCTTCAAGGGAACTCATTTATGCATGTATTCACAGGTCTATTGCAGAAGAGTAAAAAAGAAAGCTTCAGCTATGGCGCCAAGGAGAGCAGCTAAAGTAAATGTCGAAGTCGCAGCACAGGGTCCGGACAACGTCTCAGATACTTCACCTCGGTCGGGCGGCTCAGTTTCCACCTGGTCGTCTATTATGACTCTGATGACTATAACTATGATATTATGAAGGATGACTTGAAAACTAAGTACAAGACAATTGTTCAGTCGGGAATGCACCTGGTTGCAACCAGACCCCGGTTGCTCCCATACTACGACATGATCCGATGGGCATTGGATCACATCGACTTGCCTTCCAGAACTATCGTAAATGACCGACAGGCCATGATTGGGACTTTTAGGCCCAATCATATCCAGTCTATGTATAAGCTCCCAGCAACCTTTGAATGCACATATGGCAAGGAATTCCTGGCGGACTTCAAAAAGAAGGAGTGCGAAGAATTTGACAAAACCATGCCAGGCTTGATAAAATATTGGGTGTCTCGTTCCTCGACATTCAGAGTGAACGACAAAGGTGTGTATTCAATTCTTCATTGGAGCCAAACTATATGTATGTGGCGATGATGACTTCTCGGCTTTTTGGATGGGAGGATACCGCGCATTTTTACGTCCAGTGGGTACCTCTCATATTTCGGGTAGCAGAAGGTTCCTCATTCAATTGGGCAAAAATGCTCTCCGATAGTCTGTTCAACAGGGTCACCAAGTATCGGGAGCAGAAGGTAGCCGGAAAACCTTCCAAATTCTTCATGTCCGTGTATATCATGGACGCAATATGCTCCATGACGCCTTTCCCGTTGATGAATTGGGCTTGGAGTCCAACCGAATAAAAAACTGTGCATGAGTACCACAAAAAGTTGTGGGAAAATAACACAGATAAGTTTATCTATGAGATTTTTAACTGGGTGGTGGTGCCCCTGCACATCACCATTTTTGGTCTTTTGCCACCCCGCATCTCAGATAGCATTGTTGATAATCTGAGCCGTATCGCAGACTGGTACGTGGAAGAGGAATTCTCCTATTTGAGAGTATTTGGAGCTGTCGTTCCTCCTCTGGCGCTACCACTATTTATCCCCGACAAGATAGCTTGTCGTGAGATTGCTCGACAAACAATAATCGGCGGAGTGAGCAAAGATCTCAAAGCGTCATCAAAGAAGGTATGGCCATTTTTCCCGATTCGGCTAAATTCCTATTCCTTATTAGATTTTGGACATGCTAAGGCTGAAGCTGCAGCCATAGAAAGCTTGAGCTTAGTCTCTATCGAGTACAAGAAGCATGACCCTCAGGGAATCGTAAGCACTCATTTGGGAAATTGTGGATTAAAGAGGTTCGAGCATGAATGTTCTCCCTCGGACGATGTTTTCTGAGGGGCGAGGTCCTATTCGGAGGTGCAATTTCGAATCAGATCCCTAGCACCCGAAGACAGGGCCTCAGTTTTAAAATTTCAGGAGCATAGGAAATGATGTCTCCCCATGGTGATAGGAGGTCTGGGACTTTCCAAGGATAAAGAAAAAGAGGCCAGAAGTTCTGAGGGGAAAACCTCTAACTCCGAAAAACGTCAAGAAGGGGAGCAGGAGAAGAATCCCGAAACAGAGAAAAATCCCAAAAGGGAGAAGAGTCCTGAGAAGGAGGAGAATCCAGAAAAGGAGAAGAGTCCCGAGCAGGAGAAGAGTCCCGAACAGGGAAAGAATCCTGAACAGGGAAAGAATCCCAAAACAGAAAAAGGGACGACTGACCCACCCAAAGAACATGGTCTAGAGGTGGAAGAAAAAATCACAGACCCGCCAGAAGATCAGAATCCGGAGACAGGGACAGAGACAAAGACCTCTAATCCTCCAAAGGAGCAAGACTCCTTTGATACACCAGGTAAGGCTGCGAAGCAGATCGGGCAACCCCTCACCTCTGTCACACCCTTGCAGTCGGCACAGGCAGGCGTTAGTGAGGGATGGATATTTGGTGAAGAACTGAGACCTATAAGGGTGGAGGAACTCCCTCCTAACGAATTCTTCTTTGACAAAAAGAGGAAAGTTGTGGTGAAGAGAGAATTTTATCAAGAGGGAGAGTCCACTGTTAAAAAATTCAAGGTAATGACCGATGGGATGAATAAAAGGAAAGATGAATTTGCCATGGAAATTGCAGGAACGCTAGGAGCGTATGCGACGGTAAATCAATTCTCGGTCGAAGCATTAAAAAATCAGCTCAAAGCAAAGAATCGGCTGATCAAGACTCTTGAAGCCTGAATAACTTCGGCTGCAAAAGATGATCAGAGTCAAGCGAGTGGAGCGATATAGCTGGCCCAATTGGCCGATAAGAAAGAAATCGAGGTCCTCAAGACCAAGCTGGAGAAGGCAAATTCAGTAATCCGAGATGGTCAGATGCAGTCCGACCACCAGAGGGATACGATCACACAATTACAGGCTCAATTAGAGGTTGCACAAAGCAAGGTGATTGACATCGAGATTGTTAAATCCCGAGCAATCGACATTCGGAGCAGGGTCTCTTCTGCTCAACAGAGTTTACTAAACAAGTTAGGCGAGTTTTGAAAAGATTGCTTGTTAATGAATCAGATTTGTGAGAATCTGCTTATCAAGGAAAGAAACGCAGAAGCTGCTCGGGTTGTCTTCCAGGAAGCAGTAATAGCTACCAATAACAGGTTTTCAGCAGAGACCCCCGGGCTCTCCATTGCCGAACAGACTAGGGGTAATATTTTGTTAAAGAATTGGGAGCATGATATTACTTTAAGCAAGGAGAAGGCACAAAAAGTGACGAATTCACTAGAAGAAACCTTCAAAGTCATAAATGGTGAGCTGATAGGGATGGAGAGTGGAGGAGACACAGAAACACTAAGGCAGATGAATATGGAGAGGATCTCCCTCGACATGAAGGAGAAAAATGAGAGAAATTTGACGAAAATATCTAAGATGGATAGGGCAGACATGGCTCGAATTGATGAGCATATAATTCAACCCAGTACACAACTCGGCACCCTTGATATTGTTGATGTATATATGGGAAATAAACTTCCACAATTAGCTCGAGAGTGCTATCTTGCCGAAGCCATTTGTCAAGCAGAGCCGTCACAGCTTGTGTCCCAATTCGTAGACAAATGTAAGATATGCACTGAGTCTATGCAAAAACAAGCACCTG
>ML779358.1:592136-607552 GCA_009831015.1 Picea engelmannii
AAACGGAACCGCCACAGCTTGTATCCAGTTTAACGAACAGATGTATCATATGCACCGAGTCACGAAAAGGAAGCACCTGGCACTTTTTGTAAATAGAATAGGAGAAGGCAAATTTGTATAAATAGAACACCAGAAGAAGAACCTAAGGCTAGACTTTTGGGGTACTAAATTGTAAATTGAGTTTTGGCATTAAGAAGTGAATACAAGCAAAATTTGAGGATTCCCGACCCCATCCCGACTGTGTTGCAAGTTTGTTTCGTTATGTTATTTGTTTCTTTCATTTTGCTCTACATAATTGATGTGTATCACTATAACTTAGTACGACCACTACTATAGTGAAGGGATTTCATCATTCTGTAATTGTTTCTTGTCTTTCCTCTGCACCATCTATCGGCGGGTGTAACACCACTTTACATTTACAGAATCATATATTTATTCATACTATATCGATTATGTTTGTGCTAGTATTTTATTCTGTATATGTGTGATTTTTCCATTAACAGGAACTTTACGTATCTGCAGCTTAATGTTTTTCTGTCATATTTGTCTTTTTATTAAAAGCAATACTGTTACGGGAAAGGGCCTTCAGTTTGTTCTTTTATTTCATTATTCATGCAAGATTTTCTCTTCACTTCGACCAAATTGAACAGCGTTGAAATCTCTTGTTAAATCATTCCGTACTTGTAGTGTTCCTCAATGACCGTCCCCATAGCAATTCAACCAAATATTCAACCCAGGTTAGCTAACCAAATACACATCGCTTTAAATCTTTTTGACACGATTCTTAAGACTGCGAATACCCGGGAGGAATTGGAGCATTCATGGGCGGCCATTGAGCAAGATATTAATACCCAAGAACAGTTGGAAGCTAGACAACTAGAACGTAGAAACCTTCATTAGTTTCTTATACAGAAGGTGATTTTATCTTCGTATATATCTTTTACATACCTTCGGATGCCTTGACACTGTACTCTAAGCCTTAGTACAGACTCAGGAACAACAATGGTCATCACCATTTCTTCTTCATCAACGATGTCTCCAATAGCTTCAATATTTTCCTTGATTTGGTTCACTCTTGACAAGTAAGAGTGAATGGAATATGAATCTTCAAGCTTCACATTCTTCATATGGGTCTTCAATGTCATCCTTTTGTTGATGTTTTTTCCTTCAAATAGCATATTTAATGCATCCATCATATTCTTCAGATATTTTAACAGAGAAACATGATGGATCAGATTATCCTTGATTGAGTCTGTAATATTCCTCTTAGCCATGGCCTGGTTCTTTTCATTCTTTGCCTTGGCCTCATCTCCCTCTAGTTCTATTCCTCCTCAAAAAATATTTATAAATCATGTTCTTCTAGAAGGAGGCCTACTCTATACTTCCATGCTCTAAATTTTTCCACTCCTTCTATATTCTTGTCAATTTTGGTGTCGATAGTCATCCTGCCTAGGAAGGTGAAGTTATTTTGTCAAAACACTTCCAAAAATATGTGGAAAATATTCTTTTACAGGACTTCTTTGATACCGTGTTGGAATTTTTATGTTTTTCCTATAGTTAAAGTATTATATTGTTTTATTATTATTTAACACGAAAAAGGATCAAAACTAAAAGATAGATATCCTCAGGGAAACCCTCAAGGGGGAGAAAACCCTGCAAACTTTCCTCAGTATAGATTCCTCCAACATGTACAATGTCATACAACTCTCTTTAATGAAAGAAATACCAAAGAGACCTAGAAACAAACGAAGAATAACCTCCTAGATAAGTGTGCACTACTCTCTTGTACTTATGTTCGATGAGAGATCTCCAAATGACACGATATAACCTCTATTTATACTCTTAAAGACCTAAAGTACATGACTTATCAATAAACCCTTTCACAATTACACTTAATAACTTCTGAAATTACATAAAATCTCAGCATGACCAAATAGGGTGACATCAACATCCATACTGATGACATCAACATGCCACGTGGAAACACCAAGTGTTGACATGTGGTAGTTGGATTGAGATTTTTTGGAGGCCACTTGGGCCTATTGGCATGTGCCACATGGCACCCCTAGGTAATGCCACATGGAACCAACCAGAGGTCGCCACGTTGCCCCTTGGAAGAGTTCCATATGGCTTTGACGTGGCAGTGACATAGGAAATGACTTAGCAGTTGACTAGGATAGGCTCAAAAAATATATGGGCACCATGTGGCAACCCCAAAATTCCTAAGTAGAGATAATTCCAAACCAAACAAAAATTAAAATGGATCGGCTGATGGTTGGTCTGGTCCAATAGTCCCACGAAATCTGGTCGACTGCCCACAAAATCTGGGGGAAATCCACCAAATTTGGCAAGAGTACATCCAATATCCAGCAAGGTACAACTAAAACAAAAGAAATATTGATTATGGGTCATGTCCCGTACCTCCGTGCACCTATTGTTTCAAATTTGGGTGCCCAAGTTTTATCCACAGGTTATATATATATATATATATATATATATATATATTTGGAGGTTTTTAAAATGATCGATAGATATACCATATAGATTTTATATGGTAAATTTGTTATAAAAACAATGTAAAAAGGGGAATCTGTGGGGTTTGTCCCCTGAACCTCCTCTAACAAACCATATTATATAGTATTCATCTAACCACTATGCCAACGACCTATGTTGGTTAGTCTTCCCATGCTTTTCTTTTTTTAAACTGAGTTCATTCCAGACCTGCACGAGGAGAACAGACAAATTTCAAAGCTGTGGATGAACTAATTTTGCAGGTATGTAGAGGAAGAGTGCGCCCAAGCCGTACAATGACATGAAGAATGAGGAAGAATTACTATGTAATGACTATAGGTATAGGCATGCATTACGAGGTGAAGATCCCAGGAGGCCTTGGGATGGACAATGTTCATTTTTGACATGTAAATAATCAATTTTGCACGTTTTCTTGCCATGGTCACAACGGTGCGATCCATTTCCTCATTATAGCTTCAGATCAACTAGATTATTTCATAAAATCCCAATGTAAGCATGGTATTTATGATGTTATTTTATTATATTTCATGTTGCAACAATTGTATGCTAGCTATAGGTTTCAAAGAGCATGGAGAGTTGCAACATGGTAGAAAAACCCATTTTAATGCAGGAAACCTCATCTCTTCACCCTTTCATGTAAACCAAGGTTGTTCAGTGTAGAAGAGATAGTTTTGTCACTTGGTCAGAAGGTAGCCAATATTATAGTCAAAAGTCTCGAAGTTTCGATACATATGAGATGATTGTGTTTGTGGTTGGATCTGATCAGTAGAACCAAATATGACCATTGATTCATATTGATGGGATTATTCATTCTTTTTCCATAATTTTGTGAGAGTTTTACCTGTGGATGGTCCATGGAGAGTGCCTCATGTTCGTGAAATATTTTTCCATACATTATAATAAATTTTTCTTTATACATAATAACACCCTCTTTCATGTTGTCATTGGCAGTGGAACTACATCCCTTTTAGTTGTAAAGGAGAAGCATATTTTTAAAGAGGAAATAAAGTGGCTAAGCGATTGAGAAAATTCCAGAGACATAGCCCATCTGTGGAGAACTATGTTATCATGCGGTGATGTCTTGTCTCTTTTATGTGATTTCTTATCTCTCCGTGTTCTTGTTCATTTCATATTCATGATGATTTCCTTTATTTCACCAAATTAAGTATCGGAAGCTTTAAGTGATGATACATGAGGTGTAATAAGTTGATTATCCAACTTTTAATTCAATTTGGATTCAATCCTATAAAAACTTCAATGTCACCTTGTTAAGTAATCAAGTCAATAAAAATGATCTGAAAACTGACCTTTCAAGGAGTGACATAAGACCAAAGAATAATTGGTAACAATATCACCCTCGGCTCTTATCAAGTGGTATCAGAGTTCGCTTGACAAATATTGTAGGTGTTGAAGATGGAGAGGACACCAAAGAAGGCGTGGGTCAATGAACTATAAGAGATCAACCAAATCCTTCAAACATAGAATTTTGGGTTGAAGAAATTGCTACGAGTTTTAGAAGAGGAAAATCAGATATTGCGGCTGCAGCTAAAAACTAAGAAGGCTCCATGTCAGGGACAGTAAAGATGCCATCTTGTGGCCATGATAAATATATTGCTTATGGATCTAATCATGACATTTTTGATGGTTGTGTCTATTGTCAGATGATAGAGGATGTGATCCAGGCACTAGGTAACCAAGGAGGTTTCTTGGAAGCCTCATCTACCGCTCCTTCCCACCAAGAGGAACAGTCGGGCACATTTCAGGAAGAAGACCGAAAGTCACAGACCGGAATGGAGGTAAATGATACATGTTTAGTTTCTTTATTCATTGATCTGGATATCGCTTTTGGAGTCTTTGAACAACATACTACATGCATTGACTTAAATCTAATGAAGAATATGGGGTATAAAGGAGGAGGTCTTGGGGCCAACGACCAAGGAATTTTGGATCCCATCGAGGTGGTGGAATGGACTCAATATACCAGGCTAGGCTATTTCTGAGAATAGGTTGGAGAATTCTCCAAAACCAAAGAGAAAAACACTCCAAGACCCTAGAAGCAAGCGGGTCTTCCAGTGATGGAACTGAATTAGTGCAGGTTGAGAGCACATCTTTTATGTCAGACAATTGGCTTAGGTTGATGGAATGTTGGTATGGATTGTTGTTTGTCATTGACTTTAACTAGTGGAGAGTGATATTGTATATTTATGTCAACCCATAGTGACTGATGTCAACCCTTGGAGAAAGTCTGGTTGCGAATTCTGATAGAACAAAGGTTTGGGCAATGGACCCAAGGTTGTTTCATGTATAATGGTATGAGTTTTAATATATTTTAAGGTAATACTATTATATATGTATATTAAATTTCATTCCATTTCCGGTGGTATGTGTAACGTCACATAACTCCTCACGGTTAGAGAGTTATGGCCATGTGAAGTTGGAGAAAGGTTTGGGTAATGGACCCAAGTTTGTTTAATGGACAATGGTATGAGTTTTGGTATATTTGGAGGTAAGAATATTCTATATGGATAGTACATGGCATGCAATTTATATTGGTATGTGGAACTTCACATAAATCCTCATGGTTAGATTATGGCCATGTGAAGTTGGAGAACCCCCATGAGTCATCTAGAAGCCCCAAAAGGTCAAAGTAGTCAAAGTGGTTTAAGAGATTTTAGTAGGTAAATAATAAAGTGAAGTGATGAGTGTACTATAATTCAAATTGAATACAAAATAAATTATTTAAATAATAAATTTAATGGATAAACTACTAAGTTGACAAGTGGTTAGAACTGGGTTAACCCTAAAATAAGGAAAGCGGGTTAAGATGGTTAAAAGGTAACCCCTTAAGGTAGCTACATGAAAGTATAAATAAGAGGAAAGGCTCTCTCATTTTAATCACACTTGATCATATTGAATATCTACATGTTATTGAGGTAACCAAAGGATATCTAAGCCAAATTTCAGAAGGAAGGTGAAGTAAAGAAGGCCAAAATTCAAGGGAGGATAAATTCTTTTGATGATGCTTTCTAAGGTATGTTATTTACAAGTCATCTCACCATTTTCGCAATAAATTTCTTTATAGAATGATTGAGACCATGAAATTGGGAGGCCATTGAGGAAACATATCCAAGTAGCTATGATACAAATTTCATCTTGTGGGTCATTATATTTTTGGAGTTACATGTCGTGGAAAATAGGGTTTGTGGCTAGTCCTGAAACTAGTCTAAAACAGGTATTTTGGGTAAAAAATGTCATAACTTATTCATAAAATATCTCAATTCAATAAGACCAAATATATTGGTTAGAGTGCATTCTATAGTATTCTGTGTATAATTTTCAGATCCATACAACAAATATTCTGTGCGGGGCACGCTCTACAAATTCACTCTCTACAATAAGCCAGAATTCAACAAGGTGTGCCATTTTTGCTATAAATCCTTTTCTGAGAGGTTCCAAGAAGTCAAGTCTGGAGGAATTTCATTAAATACAATTAAGAACATTGTCTACCATTTTTACATCTTTATTCATTACAGGTACATAGTTATGATTATTTCAAGTTAGGGTTGTTGACTAATCCAAAATTAGTTATGCGAGACTAAATTAAAGTTTGATGAAAATGCTAGTCTCTTGTTGTTAAAGTTAAGGAAGGTTTGCAGGTATGTGATCTTATACACCAGGTCTATTACAGATTTACAAATCAGATTTGGATGATGAAATTGATGAGGTATTTTGGTTGAGGTACATGTTGGGTACATGGTTGAGACAAGTAGTTGATGAGTTGACACATACATGAGGTGTATAGTTGATGACGCTGGTACATCTTGATGATGCATAGTTTATGAGTAGTTTATACATGATTGGTACATACTTGGTACATGGTTGGAGGCACTTGTTAGTAGTATTGTTTACACATGGTTTATGGATGATGTAGCATACTTGTATTGGTATATTATTAGAAGCACATATTGATCTTGGTGATGATTATGAGTTGTTGTATTATCCTTGGTTGATGAACATCTTTGAGAGTTGTCATGGTCATTGATCTTGATGAGTAGATATGATTTGGTTGATAATATTGATGAGATAGGTTGTTGTGATAGGATGTTTGGATAGGTTGTTGCGACAGGTTATTCGTACAAGTTTGGTGCATGGTTGATACACTTGTTGATGGTACAGGTTGAGTTATAGGTTGGTGCATGGCTGATGCACTTTTTTATGGTACATGTTGATTATAGGTTTTTGGTACAGGTTGGTTCATGGTTGATGCACTTGTTTATGGTACAGGTTGTTTGGTATAGTTTGGTGCATGGTTGATGCACTTTTTTATGGTACAAGTTGATTATAGGTTGAGGTACAAGTTGATGCATGGTTCACATTATGGGTACAGGTTGTTTGGTGCAGGTTGATTGGTACAGATTTACAACAATATATCTCACAGTGAGAGTGTGAGAGTGGTTACATCATTCTAGTTATACGTCAGGGCAGTTGGAAGGGGCAAGTACATGTGGTTGTAGCCACCTTCCGGTTGTAGCAGGAGAACATAGGGGGTTGTAGCCTCCTTTTGGTTGTAGCCAGAGAATTGGGGATTTGGAGCTTCCCTCAGGTTGTAGCCTTAGAAACTAGGGGGTTGGAGCCTCCTTCTAGTTGCACCTGGAAAACAAATGAAGTTGGTGCTTCCAATGAATTTAATTCTTAAAGACATATAAGAAAAAACATTTCGTGGTTTTCTCTCGCTTTGGGTTTCCACATAAAACACTGGTGTATTGTGTATTTGTGTGATTTCTCATTTGTTCATTGTTGATTTACTCTACAACTATTGGATGATAATGCTACATTGATATAACACTTGAATTTTATGGTGAAAAAGGATTAAATTGCTCTATTACTGATTCACCCCCCATCTCAGTAATCCAACAACTGGAATCAGAGTAGGTTCCTTCATGAAACAATTTAACCATTGGAAGGAGATCATGGATTATTCTAAGAATGGAGTACCAATGTTTAATGGTCAAAATTGTTTTAAGTATGAGATGTGGAGCAGAAGGACGAAAGTATTTTTACAGGCACAGGGACATCATATTTTTATATCAGTTGTTATAGGATATGATAGTTCAAAAAGGGAAAAGACTACAACCAAGAAGGAATTGAGGAAGAATAACAAAATAGCAATGGATTTCATCTGGGAAGGATTACCTAATCCAGTAAGAGAAAAGGTTGGTAAATTTTCATCAGCCAAAGAACTTTGGGATAAGTTACATGACATATATTCTTCACCCATCACATATTCAGAGAATTCCAAAAAAGATGCAGATACAGATCAAGAAGAATTATGTTCACCATGTCAAACAAATTCAAAAGATTAAGAGTACATAATCACTAGAGGTATGTTGTTTCGCTTTAATTGTGAAAAACATGGACATCTTGAAATAGAATTCCATGAAGGAAATGAGATAGAAAAACTAATTGAAAAGGAAGACAATTATGAAGCAGAATTGATTAGTGCTTTAGATGAACTAAGAGAAGAAAACAAGTCACTCAAGAGATAATTGATGAAACAATAGGAAAGTGTTCACATTTTTGAAGAATCCCAACAGGTCATCAAGAACTTAAGAACTCGGCTAGAAGAAGCTAGAAAGATCAAATAAAATCTTGAATATCAAAAGAAATATTTGAAAGCCAACATAGAATCATAGAAGGAAGAAGAAGAAACAAAAGATCAAATCGAACGGTACCATGACTAAGCCCTCAATTTTCGTTTACAGTTTTAGCCGGACGAATTTTTTTCATCCGGTAACATGTTTTCGGCCGAAATATATTCCGACCAAAAAGTTCTTTCGGCTGAAAGAATGTTTCATCCAAAATATATTTTCAGTTGAAAGAACTTTTTGGATGAAAGGACCTTTCGATCTAAAAGAGGTTTATATATTACCCACACATCATGACTGTTATGGTTTTTCTAAGTTCTTGGTGATAGTTGATAGTGTTAGTGTGAGTGTTGGCACAATTTTGTTAGTTTATTATGTTTTCCGGCTACAGACGAGCAGGAGGGAAGTCAGAGCTGTGGGTGGGTCTTGGAGCTGTGAATCTATGGATGGGTCTTGGAGCTATGGGTAAATTTCTATAAATTTAATTAACTGTAAATATATGTGTTTTGTGCGTACTTTAAAGATATGTGTTTTGTTGCTTTAAAGATATGTGTTTTAATTAATCAATTCTACACACGTCGATGCACCATTGGTCAACCATCAACCATGTCTGTGGTATTCCTTATGGATAATTGGCCATCTTACTCATCACTCGATGTCCTTCCAAAGTGCCTTTTCCATGTACGGTCGTAATGTCTCCAATGCAACAATCTGTTTTGCTTCTAGATTCTGAAATTTTCCTTCGTTCTTTTCTCGTTCTTGATAGATTTTTCTTTGCAATATTAAATGTGATAAATTTATTGCTTTAATCCCCTTGCGGGTAGAAAAATGTACTCTTTATATTCACCAATAAAGAGTCTTTGTTTCAGATATAAAGAAGCATTCACCAACATAAATAAAATTGGAAGAAAAGGAATGCATCGACAATGAAGAATCCACATTAATATAGCACTCAACAAACAGAAACAAACTTTGAAACATAGGAATTATATTCATTGTAGTCATTCCCTCAACCTACATAATAGATACATCAAAATATGTAACAATCACTTTGCATTGATAGCGAAACTGATAAAATACGTCAATATTTCATGTCAAAGCCTCATTTACAAAGCTAGAAGAACGAACAGTTTTAAATCTACAAAATATCACATACAACAGATAGAAATAAAGCTTGAAACATGGGGAAAAGGTCCATTGCATATATTCCCACAACTAAAATATGTTATAGTATTTTTGCACTGTAACAAAAAGACACAAGCGGTGAACATTTCATGTCAATATCTCATTTATAGAACGATAAGAAATAACAAATTTAAATCCAAATTTCTAACTCCAATGCCATGAACTGAGATACCAATTACGATTCCTCCAAAATTCAATATAGTTTCCATTTTCAACAAAGACGGGCTTAAAAGTATGAAAACTCAGAAATAGAATAGAATTAATGATACCCAAGAAAACTAATAAGAATGCAATGGAAAGCTCATAGTAGAAATGCAATTTGAACTTGCATCTTCATTCAAGAAAGTAAAAAATGCAATTTGAACTTGCATATTCATTCAAGAAAGTAAAAAATACAATTTGAACTTGCATCTCCGTTTAGAAAGTCAAATGTTTCAACAACTCTTGTGAACTTGGCCTAGAATAATATTCCTAAGTTTGTTCGTGCACCCTTTCACAGTGATATCATAGATGCACTTACCCAAATTTGAACACACAACCACCCTTCTTCATATTCTAAAATATACACGTATCCACATTTGACAACCCCAATTCTGGCTGTATATTTTTCTATCTGCAAAAAAACTTTTCTTATATAAAATGTATCCAAAGTCTGTTAACTTCTAATTCGGACAGTCCCAATTTCGACTGTATATTTTCTGTCCAACATTATCGACGTAGTAACTCATCTAGTTGGTTGGTCCAACACTATCCATTTTGATGAAAATATTTGAAATGCATGGCTACTGTTGCTACTTATTTAGAATGAATAAATATGCAAAGGATAAAATTATTGTGGTGTTCTCCAATCTCACAAATTTAAGGTCTCTGTTAAGGCAACATTTAGGTTGAGATGCAAAAAGAAAGCAGAAGAGAAGTACTTAGGTTCAAAAGAAAGCAAAATACAATTAAAACATCTACCACCAAGAATAGAGAACCAACTTGTTCCCTAAAAGTTCAGGTGTCGAGATCTTAGGAAGGTCTATTGCTCGCTAATTTTGTAGGCTCATTCCTATGCACTAAAAGTTCAAGCTCCCTGACCTCATTCCTAGGCCACTATTGACCACTGAAAATTAGTGAAAACAAGGTGAAATGGTGGCAACAGTACCTTAAACATGTTGTGATTTGCAAATCTCAAAGTTGTGTTGATTAATATTTAGTGAATATTTTTTTATTTTTTACATTGAGATTGTGTTATAATGATTTAAATATCGAGATTGTGTGATAATGATTTAAATATCCAGTTAGTAATTTTACAATTTTATATTGAGATTGTATTATTTGTATTGGATGGATTTTCATATTTTATTTTCTTCTTATTGGAAACATAATATAGAACTAAATAATTATTACATGGTGAAATTGAAATCAATTATGTGGTGCAATGTTTAATAAATTATGATAAATGTGAAAACAGATTTTTATTTTGTTATTCTTTGTTGAAATATAATACAAAAGTAGAAGATTATTACATGGTCAAATTGACATCAATCTTGTGGTGCAATGTTTACTAAATTGTTATAAATGTTAGAATAGATTTTTACTATATTATTTTGGAACTGTTGTTTATAGTCAATGTACAATTACGCTTTCTAACATTTTTTATCTGAAATTTATTTTTTTTATTGGGAAATTATGATTTAAAATAAAATTTATATTTGGGTTAATTAAACATTTAGCTCATATATATATGTGTGTCTGTGTGTGTGAGCTATCTCGTGCATATAATATATATGTGACCTAGCTCACATATAATATATGTGAGGCCCTTTCCATGTACAGGGACATGCCTGAACTCGAGCCTGTCCCTCTACATGGACAGGGCCATATTCAACCCTTTTCCTTAGCTTAGTAAAGGCTATGTTTTAGACTATGAGAATTACAGACTAATACATGGTTACAATAAAGGTATATACATATTAATGATAATCATTCTAATCAGTTGTTTGTTTATCTGATAGTTACGATCATACATGTTATATTGAGTTCATGTTAGTAAGGGCTATGTTCTCTTGTTCAAATTAACCAACCTCTTACCTATGATATTATTAAGCCTCACATTTTATGTCCTTATTGAAACCCATAGCTATCTGTGCTTTATCTGAACAAGTTGTACACACCATATACGTAGTTTCCCTAATAAAGGCAATATAACTTAAATCAATACTAATACTAATAATAATCAAACCATGTAAGTTATCATAATAACAACTTGATCTCAACTAATATGAAACACACCATGTATAGCTCTATTCTCTCTTGTTGTAATTCAACGTACGAGTTGTAGTGTGACTTATAATTCTATGTTAGTATTACTTCCATTGACCTTTATTCTAGTGAACACAGTAACATCTAGCACATAATACGAGTCAATTTGGCAGGTATATGTGATAGACACGAACTAATCCCATTACATCTAACATGAACATACTACTTATATGGTATAGATACTATTAATACCAGACCCGATGAGTTGGCTGAGATTTACCAGTGAATATTGTAACATGTGAACAAGGGGAATTGATATGCATACTCTAATACATGGTGGTAGAGATAATAGCCATAGTGTTACATGAATATCATGAAGATATTAGTGACCTATACCTTAGACTCAGACTCTACACTCTTAACTATATTGTAATATTCACAAAGCTCAAATGGGTAAGATATGAAGTTGATTCCATTGCTTTAGCTCTCTCTTAATCAGAGTAAGTAAAACACATCTGTATTGGATAAGAGTATACCCTTTATAAGACCCTTTTTAATGATGCTACTAGTACAGTTATAGTGTTTCTTATAGTAATAGTTCTATGTACACTATTCAATATGAGTAAAGTATAAGGAATCCCATAATATATGATAGTTATAACATGTTGAATTGATATAGACGAGTATTGGTGATGCAGGAGCATCGTATAAAGACAAAGACATGCGCCTAACCAAATGAGACAGTTGGAAAAGCACCAACACACATTTTGAAGTGTTTTGAAGATTAATGAATGGACATTAATGCAATAGCTAGGGAAGTGTACTTACTTTTGTGTTTTGGAGATTGTAAACAGATCTTGAGCATTGCTCTCATCTGTCGAATGTAGAGGCATTTATGTGTAATGAATGCAAGTAGGTAGATTTAATTTAATAGATTAGAAAATTTTAGGAGTGTAGGAGGTAGGAGGGAAAACAGATGATAGACACCCTCAACCCTTGTATCATTGTAAGATAATTCAGAATTCATAAGCTGTAGATTTGTAGAGAGGAATATAGGAGGACAGAGAATTTTATGCATTTTAGTTGCTATTGGCCATGTACAGGAGCACTGGATTCAATAGAAGAAAGTTTTGATTCCAATCTATGTGTTTGTTATGGTTGTTGGAACCACCTCTTAAATGGTATGTTGCAGGCTTGCTTGCATTCTCTGTGTGCATTCTATTTCAATGCCAATGTGTGTGTGCATGTATGCTCTAGAATTCTATGTTGAATGTTTGAATTCTGGATAAGGGGTGAATGAGTTTCAGTTGTTTCTCTTTCTGAGAACTCCCGCAAAGAGTGCAATTGAGGGTCCGCAAGGAGTGCATCGACCAGGTTCTGTGTTTCATCTCAGGACCCTCAGAGGAGATTCAAATTGTTTCTTTAGAGGAAAAGAGTGCTAGCAGAGCACAGAGCCATGCAAGGTGTGCGTAGGCCATGTGGAGTTTTTGATTTTAGAAATACAAGAGAGAAATTGAGAGACTATTGTTGCAAGGAGTGCACGGAGTCAAAGACCCTAAATAACAAGAGGTTATTTGAAAGTTTCCGCAAGGAGTGTGTGTAGGGACCCTTTTGGAGGCCTTGAGTTTGCAAGTGGAAGCTCAGGAGGGTTAGAACCTCTCAATTGTTCCAAAGGGAGATGAAGGTTGAATTGGTTCACATGAGTTAAGTTCTGGAATAGGGACGCCAAGTCATTTGGCCAGAAGTCCTTGAGAAGTTGAATCGGATGGTTGAATCGCTTCAGGAGGAAGTGCCGAAGTCTTGTGAATTGTTGGATCTCTTAGAACATCGAAGAGATTAGGATTGAGTGCCTTTTCAACACCCATAATCTCAGGAGGAGTAGTGACCATCATATCTAGATCAACAAGGACCGTTGATCTCATATGTGAATTCACGTATCAGAATTCGGGGAATCGAGTGACCAGTGGTTTGGTTCAAGTGTTGTAGATTTTCGATTGGTGAAATCTTGATATAGCTAGGACTGTTGGATCAAAGGATACACACAGCCATCGATCTCGTCGAAGGTACTATTTCAGAGTCGGGGATCCATAGAGGGAGAGGAACGGTTGTTGGTCGCCCTCTTGAGTCGCGAAAGCCAGAAAATCCGTGTGGACAGGTGGCAAGAACTCACCCCGTAAGTAGATTAAAACAGAAGTGACAGGTGGCATGTGCCCGTCGCTTTGGGTAGAGTCAACCTTCATTGACGGACTGCGTTTCAAGGATTCACAATGGGAGGGCATGAGAAGTTGGTGCTCCAACTCGAGAAGTCGTGAGTTGTGAAAGGTGCTTGCATAAGGCTTGGTTGTGGTCCTATAGGAAAAGGGGCTGAAGAGAGGGACTTACACCTTAGCCCATTTTCATTTTGCATTTCGGCTATTGCCAAGGGCCAAGGCATAGTATTCGAAGCACCCCAATTCATGAGACCTGAAATCCTTTACGGGCTTAGGCAAGGAGTTTAATTAACCCTTGTCGAGGTTTAGAGAATATCATGCACGAATCTCAGCCTGAGGGCAAGAGGTCTGCACCAGCTGTGGTATCAGAGCCCATAACAAGTTCTTTGCTTTCTGTAGTAGAGAGAAAAGAGGAATTTTATAGTCATTCCATTGAGAAGAAGAGAAAGGGCAATGCTTTATCCTGTAGTGGAAAGAGAAATGCGTGAATTACATGCCAGGCTTGATGCTATGGAGACAACACAAAGGTGCATAGTTAACGTTGGGGATATCAGCGAAGATGAAAGTGAAAATGAAGCTGAAAATGAAGAAGTTGCAGTCGAAGATGATGCGGAAGAATGCTTATTCAAGGTTGTTGCTAGGATAGGTGCTAGGGAAAAAATGGGCATTCCAATGTATGAAGGCAACTTGGATGTTGAAGAGCTTCTAGATTGGATTAAAGCTCTAGAAAAATACTTCGACTATGAGGATGTCGAGGAAGACAAGAAATTCAAACATGTCGTTACTAGACTTAAAGGGCATACAACACTATGGTGGGATGAACTGCAGGTTGATAGACATTGCAAGGGCAGGCAAAAAATCAAAAGCTGGGATAGAATGGTTGCAAAAATAAAATCCAAGTTTATACCCAGAGATTATCAAATAAATCTGTTTCAGAGGATGCAGAATTTGAGACAGAAGCTGATGTCAGTGAAATAATACACTGAAGAGTTCTATAGGATAAACATTAGAGCAAGTCATCGGGAAAGCGATGATGAGAAATTTTCCAGGTATATGAATGGTCTACGATATGACATTCAGGATGAGATGAGAATGATGACCATCCAAACCGTAGAATATGCTTATCAGATGGCTCTAAAAGTTGAAGAGAATCTAAGCCGAAAGAAAGGTCAAAGAGGCTGAGGCAGAAGTCAAAGCAGACATAAGACGATTGCCAAGGACAAAACTCAGAGACCTAAAGAAGAGGGGAAGAAACCTTAAACTAAACCTGAGAGAGGAGGAAGCTCACAAGGGAGGTAGTATGCTGATAGAAGTACTTTTACTTGAGTCAGAGGAAGAGGAAGAGGCAGAGGAGGTGAAGTGAAATGCTTTGTCTGTGGAAAAATCGGACATAAATCCTATGAGTGACCAGACAGGAAGAAAGATGGTGGTGAAACTCACATTGCCGAGGCTCAAGTTGTTGATACTGAGAGGGGGGTGAATCAGTATCCAGTACAATTTAAAAACCTTTTTCAACTTATACTTAAACCATTCAATTATATCCAATGAGCAATGAACAATAGTATAAGAGTTACACCAATACACCACAATACACCAT
>ML779358.1:608387-625652 GCA_009831015.1 Picea engelmannii
TTTAACATTAGGGCCGACCTGACACTTTCTTATTTTGTAATTATTTTCTTTAATTATTTTCAGGGCCTACATGTACTTCCTTTTTCAATTCACTTTGTCATCTTCAAAAATTCATTTATCCTCAACCGTGAGGATCCATGTGACATGCCACATACCACCGAAAACAACATGATGTATACTATCCATTCATGGGTGTTGTATATGCATGTTCATTTTCTTTCATGTCCAAATACCTTTATCAATCTTGCGGTCCAAAACCCATGACTAGGGTTGACATAAATGACAACAATCAATCTTCCAACACAAGTATGGAATGTTGAGGTAGAGGATGCTGAGGGTGGAAGATCTTTAATGATGAGGAAATTTCTCTTGAAACCAGAAAGGGAGCCAAAGAACCCAGCCCAAAGAAACAGTCTATTTCAGACTGCTTCCAAAACCAAAGAGAGGGTATGCAAGGTCATAGTAAACAACGGTAGCACAAATAATCTTGTATCTATGAAAATGGTAGAAAAACTGGAGTTGGAGACTGTTGCGCATCCAAGCCCATATAAAGTTTCGTGGCTACAAAAAGGACATCAGGTAAATGTCACTGAACAATGTTTAGTTGAATTTAAAATAGGAGGATATAAAGATGAGATATTATGTGATGTCATTCCCATGGATGTTTGTCATCTATTGCTGGGTAGACCATGGAAATATGATAGAAATGTGGTGCATGATGGGAGAAAGAACACGTACGCTCTGGAGAAAAGTGGTAGGACGCACATGTTGATGTTGATTAAGAACAAAGAGGTGAAAATAGAGATGAGAAACATTGTACTTCTCATGAGTGGGAAAGAACTTCTTAAGGAAGTCAAGAAGAAGGAAAGCACACAATTCATTGTGGTTAGGAAGCCCAGAATTGTTCTGAATAGCACTAGGATAGATGATTTACCGGAAGAAATCCAGGAGCTCCTGGAATAATTTGTTGATATAGTAGAGGATGAACTACCTTGTTCGTTGCCACCTATCAGGATTATAAGCCATCATATCGATCTTATACCTGGAGCCAGTTTTCCAAAGAAAGAAGAATACAGGTTGACACCGTAGGAGAATGAATAAGTTAAGAGACAGGTCCAAGACTTAATGGAAAAAGGATTGATTCGGGAGATCTTGAGTCCATGTGTTGTTCTGACAATGCTTAGCCCAAGAAAGGATAGTGGCTGGAGAATGTGTACAGACTCAAGGGAAATCAACAAAATTACCATCAGGTACAGGTTCCTATTGCCAAGGATGGACGACTTGATGGATTGCTTGAGTGGAGAAAAGTTTTTTTCAAAGATTGATTTGAAAAGCGGATATCATCAGATTAGAATGAGAGAAGGTGATGAATGGAAGACAACATTCAAGACAAATGAAGGGTTGTATGAATGGATTTTCATGTCATTTGGCTTAACAACTGTGCCCAGTACTTTCATGAGGTTGATGAACGAAGTCCTAAAGGATTTCATTGGGAAATTCGTCATTGTATATCTTGATGATATATTAATTTTCAGAAAAACTAAAGAAGAACATTTAAAGCATTTAGTTGCAGTGATGAGGAGGTTACAACAAGAGAAATTGTTGATCAATATGAAGAAATCGTCATTTATGAGGACATAACTCATTTATTTGGGTTTTGTTATCTCTGCAAATGAATTGAAAATGGTTCTGGAAAAGATAAACGTGATTAAGGATTGGCCATTGCCAAAGAGCGTGTTTGAAGCTCGAAGCTTCCATGGTTTGGATAGCTTCTATAGGAAATTCATCTGAAACTTCAATGGAATTAGTGCACCGATGATGGATACGGTGAAGAAAAGACATAAATATTTTCACTGGATGGAGGAAGTGGAGAAGAGCTTCAACCTCTTGAAGAAGATCACTAAGCAACCAATTCTGGTTTTTCCAGATTTCAGCAAGACATTCTAGGTCAGGTGTGACACGAGTGGATTTTCCATTGGAGTGGTATTGAGCCAAGACAACAAGCCAATGGCGTATTTCAGTGAAAAATTGAATGAATCAAGCATCAAGTACTCCATGTATGACAAATAATTCTATGCAGTCATACAAGCGTTGAAGAAATGGAGACACTATTTGGTTCACAAGGAGTTCATTTTGTACAATGATAATCACACTTTGCAATTCATGACTTGATAGGAGAAGTTGAACCAAAAACATGCTAAGTGGGTTGAATACATGCATAATTTTACTTTTGTGATTAAGCATATTTCTAGAACTGCTAACAAGGTTGTTGACGCTTTGAATAGAAAATGTTTTCTTATGCAGGAATTCAGAGTCAAGACTTTGGGTTTTGATAACCTCAAGGAAATGTACAGGGATGATCCAGACTTCAAAGAGGCATATGAGGTGTCTAAGAATCCAATTCTCAGGGATAGAAGCCAATGGATGGAATACATGATCTAGGATGGATTATTGTTCAGGGGAAATCAACTATGTATTTTGAAATGCTCCATGAGGGAGAATTTGTTGAAGGAAAAGCACAGTGGAGGATTAGCCAGACACTTTGGTCATGAAAAAATGTTCTCAAAGTTGAATGGCTCATATTTCTAGCCAGGGATGAGGACAGATGTGAATAAATTTGTGGACATGTGAAGAGTTTTTCAGCACACGAAAGGAAAAAGGAAAAACACAGGATTATACCAACCATTACCCATACCAGAAAGGCCGTGGGATGCCATGAGCATGAATTTCATATTGGGACTGCCACGGACACAAAGGGGATATAATTCAATATTTGTAGTGGTAGACAGATTTTCAAATATGGCACATTTCATACCATGCTAGAAAACCAATGACGCAACTCATATTAGGAACCTATTTTTCAAGGAAGTCGTCAGACTTCACGACTTGCCAAGGAGTATCGTTTCTGATTGGGATACCAAGTTCGTAGGACATTTCTGGAGGACCTTATGGAAGAAGTTGGGGACAAATTTGTATTTTATTTCAGCATATCATCCTCAGACGGATGGACAGACAGAGGTCGTGAACAAGAGCTTGGGAGATTTGTTAAGGTGCTTAGTGACTAAACACCACAGTCAATGGGATCACATTCTTCCACAGGTGGAATTCGCTTACAATGATTCACTCAATAGAAGCACAGGGTAGAGTCCATTCCATATTGTATATGGAATGCAGCCAAGGGGAGTTTCTGAATTGAAAGATTCAGAACAAGCTGAATTCAGGAGTGCTAGTGTATGGAACTTTGCATAAGGAATGAAGGATCTTCACAGAAGAATTAAGGAGTGATTGCAAAGTTCAAGTCAAGAGTACAAGTGTAGAGCAGATCAACATAGGAAAGAACTTCAATTCGAAGTTGGTGATTTGATTCTTTCACATTTAAGGAAGGAGAAGTTCCCAAGGGGAACATACAACAAGTTGAAGATTAAAAAGATTGGACCATGCAAGGTCATAAGGAAATTTTGGACAAACGCATATGAGATTGAATTACCCGATGGGGTCAGAATCTCACCGATATTCAATATCAAATATTTGTACCCTTACAGATCTGAAGAAGAAGGAGCAGAACATAAACAAGAAAAGATTCAATGGACAAAAAAAATGCCTGTAGCTGAAAAGCCATAGATGGAAAGCATAATTGACAAGAGGATTAGCAAAATGACCAGGAGAAAAGAGTCTTTTGAATACTTGGTCAAATGGAAAGGACATCCAATTGAAGATGCCAATTGGGAGGATGAAACAACAATTCAAAAGCATGGATGAACAGTGAAGGAACTCATGAACATGATTTCATGAAAATTTTCAAGCAAGGGAGTATGATGCAGGAGCATCGTGTAAATCCAAAGACATGCGCCTAACCAAAGTAGACAGGTGGAAAAGAACCAACACACATTTTGAAGTGTTTTGAAGATTAATGAATGGACATTAATGTTAGCTAGGGAAGTGTACTTACTTTTGTATTTTGGAGATTGTAAACAGATCTTGAGGATTTCTCCCATATGTCGAATGTAGAGGCATTTATGCATAATGAATGCAAGTAGGTAGATATAATTTAATAGATTACACAGTTTTAGGAGCGTAGGACGTAGGAGGGAAAACAGATGATAGACACCCTCAACCCTTGTATCATTGTAACATAATTCAGAATTCATAAGTTGTAGAGTTGCAGAGAGGAATATAGGAGGACAGAGAATTTTATGCATTTTAGTTGCTATTGGCCATGTATAAGAGCACTGGATTCAATAGAAGAAAGTTTTGATTCCAATCTATGTGTTTGTTATGGTTGTTGGAACCACCTGTTAAATGGTATGTTGCGGGCTTGTTTTCATTCTCTGTGTGCATTCTATTTCAATTCCATTGTGTGTGTATGTTCTAGAATTCTATGTTGAATGTTTGAATTATGGATAAGGGGTGAATGAGTTTCAGTTGTTTCTCTTTCTGAGAACTCCTGCAAAGAGTGCAGTGGAGGATTTGCAAGGAGTGTGTCGACCAGGTTTTGTGTTTCATCTCAGGACCCTTAAAGGAGATTCAAATTGTGTCTTTACAGGCAAAGAGTGCTAGCAGAGTATAGAGCCATGCAAGGTGTGTTCAGGATGGGTGGAGTCTTGGATTTTACAAATCCAAGAGAGAAATTGAGAGACTATTGTTGCAAGGAGTGCACGGAGTCAAAGACCCTAAATAACCAGAGGTTATTTGAAAGTTTCCATAAGGAGTGCATGCAAGGACCCTTTTGGAGGCCTTGAGTTTTCATAGGAGTTAAGTTCTGGAGGAAGGACTCCAATTCATTTGGCCAGAAGTCCTTGAGAAGTTGAATCGGATGGTTGAATCACTTCAGGAGGAAGTGTCGAAATATTGTGACCCATTGGATCTCTTAGAACAATGAAGAGATTAGGACTGAGTGGCTTTTCAACACCCATAAGCTCAGAAGGAGTAGTGACCTTCATATCTGGATCAACAAGGACCGTTGATCTTGTATGTGAATTTGCGTATCAGAATTTGGGGAATCGAGTGACCACTGGTTTGGGTCAAATGTTGTAGACTTTCGATTGGCGAAATCTCGATATAGCCAGGACTGTTGGATCGAAGGAGGAACACAGCTATCGATCTCACCAAGGTACAATTTCAGAGCTGAGGATCCATAGAGGGAGAGGAATGACTGTTGGTCGCCCGCTTGAGTTGCGAAAGCCGGAAAATCTGTGTGGACAGGTGGCAAGAACTCACCCTGTAAGCATAGTAAAATAGAAGTGAAAGGTGGTGTGCGCCCGTTGCTTTGGGTAGATTCAACCTTCATTGACGGACCACGTTTCGGGGATTTGCAAGGGGAGGGCACGAGAAGTTGGTGCTCCAACTTGCGAAGTCATGAGTTGCGAAAGGTGCTTTCATAAGACTTGGTTGTGGTCCTATAGGAAAAGGGGCTGAAGAGAGGGGCTTACACCTTAGCCCATTTGCATTTCACGTTTCGTCTATTGCCAAGGGGTAGGGCATAGTATTCGAAGAACCCCAATTCACGAGACGTGAAATCCTTTATGGGCTTAGGCAAGGAGTTTAATTAACCCTTGTCGAGGTTTAGAGAAGATCCTGTGCGGATCTCGGCCCGAGGGAAAGAGGTCTGCACCAATTGGTCACTATGCTCATATAACTAGGATCGATAGTAATACAGTGTGACCATGACTGTGCTTATATTATGTAAATATGATAGGTCTCTGCTTATGCTAGCTTATGATCTTTAACTATCCTATGCCTAATTGAATTCCATTGTAATTCCCCGAATCATTCATATTACTTGGAGCTAAGTTGGGCATCACTCCTAGTTATAGTGTACATACTAGTGAATATATCTTTATCATAGAGTACCTGAATCATAGAAGCATTACCATTATTTAATACTGATCCATATTACATATATAGGCAATGGTATACATCTTATCATATGTGTTATTACTAATATATCATGACATATACCGTATCTAAGCTAGACATCATTCCCAGTTATAATGTACATACTAGTGAACATACAGTAATCATAGACTACCTGAATCATATAAGAATTACCATTAATTAATACAGATCCATTTTACATATATAGGAAATGGTATACATATTATCATACGTGTTATTACTAATATATCATGACATATATTGTATCTAATATTATAGTAATAGATTTGATTACAATACCATCTTTAAGCCGAGTTACAATTCCATGTATTCTCCCTATAAGTGTATGTTTCCCATTAATTACAACATAGTGATTAGTGTATTAGCTAGTCTAACAAACTCAATATCATGGAAACAATAGCAATAAAGTAAGTGTACAAAAACATGAATCAAACTTGTTGTTTAATCATAACAACTAATTGTATAGGGTTGAACATGATGAAGTAATGAGCTAATATGATATGAGACCACAACAATCCCTCTATGAGACCTCATACATTAGCTTTGGTGATATATTACCCTTTGTATTTACACTAATATGGCACAAATACTAGTTATAGATTGCATGGTATTCTCTCTGCCTTATTTGCTTCATACTATGCAAAGCTTTACTGTATGAGCATACCATAGATATGGGAATATAAGGAAATGAACAAGGATTAGAGATACGAGCTCTGTTTTGACAAGGGTGGATCTTGTTTCCATAACTATTACCATTGAATAGTATTAACTATGCATAATACTAATATTCTTTAAAGGGTAATACTAGTATGCATAATACTAGTATTACTTCTATATTAGTCTCGATCAAATTTGACTGGAATCATAGTATTGAAAGTGAACACATGTGATGTATATGAATATCTTAGATAGAGACTCTATTTTTGAGATAGCACGTTTAACTATATTGATACAACTAAATAATATGCATAATATATGGATTCGTATTGATTATACCCATTGAACTAGTATCATATCTTTGAGATTGAACTTACATATAAACCATATATAACACTAAGTAACACTTATTGTATACAATAACCACATTGATATTGAAGTAATACCTAAGCTATATGTAATGAACACATACTACTTATCACTATTCCACAGTGTTGATTAGGGAAATAAGGTGAATATACACACTACTCGATAATGGTGATAGGTGAAAATAAGGGTAATATATTATGACATAAGCATTGGAATCACATACAAGTGTAATACAAGTGTTGATACTTAGTGCCATTGATTTCTAGTGATATCCCATGTAGTTAATAAGAGATAATATTAATATCACAATACATATTGATTATGGTAAATAGGTAACACGATATCATCTTGTTGAACCTTAAGCTAAGTTTTTCTTGTATTACTGATATCATAGTAATGGAATGGCTCTATTCCCCTTGTATTACAGGTTAAACTATTGCCTTTAGTTCTTATTATATACTTCCCTTTATAGTTAACAATCATGTCATTTGCTTCATGACCCTGTGTTATAGCTCATACAACAACCTTTAACTGTAACTGAACAAATAGGGAAGAGGTCAGTAGTATCCCTATTCAATGGACTTACTTCCGTATAGTGATCATTTTTCTGGTATCAGGATGAGATTCACAGTATGGAATGTTATAGAATTAATGGGAAGCAATATCATTGCCTACTACACAATGAGAGATTAAAACTAGTGTAATCAGTAGGTCATAATCAGATACATTAGACTCATATCAGGAAGGTGTACTCATAGTTAGTTTTGTACTAATCCATATTCAAGTAATGAAAATCAATGGTAATAAGATAAGATAATACACAATCAATGGTAATAATATAAGCTAATCTGCAATCCATCATGAAGGAGAAGAATACATGTTGGAGGACACACCAAAATAAGCTGACTCATATGATGGCAAGGAAATGGACCTTGGCGATCTCAACCTAAAGTCCATTTCTTCTTCCTACCATCAAAAAGACTTGAATTCAATCAGTGAGCAATAGGCTCAGCTTCTGAAGGACTCATTGGTTCACAAAAAAATTCTTAGCAACCCAACAACAACAACAAAAAGGTATGCCCTCTATTCCTTCTACAAGAATTAAATCCTCTTCCTCTGCTCAACCTAAAAAACCTAAAAAAAAATAAAAAGAGGTAGGCAAAGAAACAAACAAATTCTTAAATATATGGGAGAGTTTTTGGTTAACTCAGGATGCCTTACCTTGATGAAGTACACTTTCCTACCCAACCCCCCACATTCCTCATGAAGGTCATCTCTTGGAATATCAAAGGCCTTAATTGTAAAACCAGGCACGGGCTTCTCAGTAAAAAAATACTCCAGGATAATCCCTTTATAGTAATGAAACAAGAAACTAAATTCCTCCAAGTCATTCGTCAAACCATTTCCTCTTGCATCTAGTAGGGACCCCAAGCTATGGTCTTATATGCACACAAAGTAGCAGGAGGGCTTGCCCTTATATAGAACCTTGCTAAAATAACTTTTTCCAACTTCTTTACCACCAAGCGCTTCCTCACAACTCCCTTCCAGCTTGTATGGTCCTATCAAACTCACTTTCTCACTAATTTTTGTGGTCCCAACTCTATCCCTGACAAGCTTCATTTTCTTGACTCCATTCAACACCTGCAACCCCATCATCAATAATGATCATTGGCTTATTGGTGGATACTTCAACATAATTACCTCTCTGAACAAACATAAAGGAGGCATAAGAAGGCTCGACCATGACTCTTAATCCTTTCTTGATACCATCCAATCCCTCAACCATCAATGACATTCACATCTAGAACAACTGTAGAAGAGGCCAAAACCAGGTGGCTTCAAGACTTGATCACTTTCTAGCCTCAGAATCTATTTTTCTAGTTGGCTTCCATCATTCATCCTCCATCCTTCCCTACAGGGGCTTATAGCCAAACATGCTAAATTTAGACCTTCATGGAAATCCTCTCATCCCACATTCCTCTTTGAAATTTCTTGTTTTAAACATCCAAATTTCTAGAAAAATATAAAATCCTGGTGGGAAGAATGAAACCTTTATTCATGATCACCTATGTACATATTTCACTAGAAAGTTAATCATATCAAACAAAAACTAGAAATATGGAACAAAGAGGAATTTGGGAATATTTTCTAGGGAAAAAAAGAGAGCGCCTCCTAGATGGAACAAGTCCAACAAGCCATCATACGTGAAGGCATCATAGAACAACTGATAAGGAAGATAAGCAAATACAATCTCAAGTTAATGAAAGAGAAAAACAAGAGGAACTCCTCTAGAAAAAGAAATCTAGAATCTGTTTGCTCAAAGATGGGAATAAAACACAAAATTATTCCACAGATCTATCATTCAATGAAGCCGTCACAATCACACCACCTCTTCAAAATATAGATAGGGAAATAGTGTGATAGAACATGCTGACATAGAATAAGAGTTAGTCAACTTCTTTCAGGATCAACTCACTGAACTAGCAACAAAGTGAAGGTCAACTATTCAAAAAAATTACTCAACACATCCTACAGCTAGTCTCACTGGCATAGAATGATTCCCTCATGTGTCCCATCTCTCCAAAGGAATTTGAGCAAGCATTCTTTGACATTCTTAAAGGAGAATTGTCAGGTCCTAATGGATTTACCTCAGATTTATTTCAAGAATGTTGGCCCATCATAAAGTGGGACACATGGGACTTAGTAGAAGACTCCCACATTCACTCCAATTTTATCTTAGATCTAAATATAACCTTCCTCACCTTCATACCGAAGGAAGACAAGGTGGAAAACCCCAACAAATTTTGCCTAATTTCCCTATGTAACATGGTCTACAGAATCATCACTAAATTAATCGTCAATCGACTAAAATTTCTTCTTCCCTCTCTGATTTCTCTAAGACAAACCAGCTATGTGAAGGGGAGGAAAATATTGGATTGGGTTATCCTTTCCACATGGTCATCCACTCTCTAAAAATTTCCAAAACCCTTGGTATGCTCTTAAAATTGGATATGTCTAAATCCGTCGACAAGTTGAGTTGGCAAGACATTCATCATACCCTTCGTGCCTTTGGGTTCTCCCCTGCCTAGATCAAATTATTACTTTCCCTTACCTTCTGTGCTTACTTTTCAATCATGTTCAACTACTCCCCTTATTCTACTTTCTCCCCCTCCAATGGTGTCAGGTAGAGAAATCCCCTCTCGACCTTCGTCTTCATCTTGATGGATGAACGTCCTGGAAGACACATCAAAACGAATGTGGTAGAAAATAAAATGAAGCCTTGTGTGTTTATGATGAGGAACATCCCATCTCCCATCAAAAAATGTTGATGACACTATTCTCATGGCACAATCTATAGCTAGAGAAGCCAACGCTATCCAACAAGTCCTTTCATATTTCATGGACTCATCAAGTACCACTATCAATATCTCAAATCTCAGTTTTTTTTCTTTCACACTACCTCTGTTGTGTAGGCTTAAATCTACAGGATCCTTGGATTCCAAAGGAGCTCTCTTCCATCAAAATATATCGGTTCCTTCTCATTGAAAATAGACTACAAAATTCATCATGGGGGGACCTTCTCTCCCGAATGAACACAAAATTCTCTAATTGGTCCTTCAGAATGCTCAATGCATCATGACAACTAGTCCTTCTCAAGTATATCCTTCAATCCATTCCTCTTTACTTGTTTTCATCCATGGTTTCTCCCAAAGCGATCCTAAAATTTGTTTGAAACCTCCAAAGATTCTTTATGTGGGGTGGAACTTGCAAAGAAAAGAAATTGGATTTAGTCACTTGGACAAGCTCAGTCTCCCTAACCTTAAACAAGGACTCATTCTCAAATATTCAGATGTCCCCAACTCATTATGTTGAGATAAAACATGGTGGCATTGCCTGACATCAAAGAATACTCTATGGGCCCTCCTTTGGTACAATAACTACTACCCTCTCATAGATCCTCAGGACCTGATCATACTTTCAAGAAATATTTTAAGCTCCTTAATATGGAACAATGTCTGGAAAAATAAATATATTATCCACACTCATTGTTTTTGGGAAGTCAAGGATGGAACCAATTCTCTATTTTGGGATGAAACATGGCAACAAATTCCTCCTTTCCACCACAATATGGAAATTTTTCTGAATGGACGTGAATATAATTTTCAACTTCTTCTTCTATCTGGCCCCGACCATGACTTTATGCTACATCTTAGCTAGAAAATGTATGATTGGATGAAAACCCAAGTAATTTGTCACTGTATCATAAAGTAATGATTTCATCGATTTAAAATTTAATTATATGGCAGCTTTCTTCCATCCAACCAAACATGGCATAAAGTTAATCGTTGATTTTCATGGATTGTGCTCTATACTCGTTGGATGCATGAAATCTGATTTTCCATATAGACAACTGCTACTCCATTACCAGACTTTGACCCATGTACTCTTCATATATTATGTGTTTCTATCATAGTAAGTGCCTATCATGTTGTGACTTTGCCTTTCCACTTGTACTTTTGGAGCATTTCATCTACTTTATGTCCTAATATGTTCTCGTCTAAATATTGTTTCCATTTTTGGTGGATTTACCAAGGTTATTTGTGCTAATAGTAAGAAACCAAAATATATTTGAAATGGGAATGGGTAGTGGAGTTATGCATCACCCTATTATAATGGTGTCTAACATAAAGAACATTTCTATTAATTTTTTTTTTTTTTCTTTCTTCATAATTTTTGTTGGTCAATGTTGGAGATATTAACTCGTACTTGTCTTGTGCTTAACTTTTCATGAATTTACAAAGGATATATATTGAGGAAAGATGTTGAAACATGAGTCTCCAAACATTCCTCACAAACGCTCTAGGCTATCCCAAGAAGGAAGAAGAGGAATCCCTTCCTCGATTGAGACTCCGAGTGACCAATGACAATCTCGTGAGAGGAGATTATCAAACGAGTCTGTGAATAGATCAACTCAATAATGTTCTCAAGAAAGTGCTATGGACACATCCTTGTTAGATAGGTTGTGCATTGATACTCCTACACCTGCGAATGTAGGGAATACATCAGGACAAGAAAATATTTTTGGTAATTTTCTTTGATTTTGTTTATTTTGTTGTATTTTTGTGTATTTAAATTTATGTCAAGTTAAATGTTATAATTATTTTCAAATGCATGTGTATACAATGAGTTTAGAGTGAGGGAAGACAATTAAAGAGAGATTGGGTTTCATGAAGATTCTAATGTTGGTGAAGAGAGTGAAGGTAGATTTAGAAGGCGACGTTATCAAGAAACAAAATATTACACGCCTACATCCACCTATCCTTCGGATGTTGGCGATGAGATTCCCTGTGAAGGTATTACTGAAGCAATGACCCTTGAGCGATGATCAAGCGTTAAAATTAGGTTGGAAAATGATTTGAGGATCTTGGATCTCCCTCAGGAGAATAAACAAAGTTTGCATATTATTTTTCATTCATTGCAAAACTTTATGGATGCATATCAAAATATGGGGCCAACAATTGACAGTTTTATTGATTTGATGAGGCTGTGAAAGTCAGAGGTGATGGGCCCTGATAAATGAGATGCAGTAAAGAATAAATTTTCAAAAGAAAATGCAATTTCGATGTTCAATTTCAAAGATGGGCCAAAGTGAAATATGTTGAAGGTGTAATATTTTAAGCATCCCAACATAACAGGACATGTGTATAATAGATTTTTGGCTACATATGAGAAATTGTCATGGAACGATGATGTTCCATATTATTTTTCTAGACACTTTTATGCATATTTTTTCATGGACATGCACCCTGATTATACTAGTCTATCATTCAATTATTATGGGGATGGTAAATGATGGACATATGATCGAAATGAGATATTGCAGAGGCCTCCACGACCTTTAGTATCTCACCCAACATGGGCATTTGCTTCATATTCATAGTTGCGAGCTTCATGATAGGTTGACAAAGAGGCTAGGAATTCAATCGGGGAAAAATTGGAATTGATCTTTTATGGTGTTGATGTTGGTTTGAACTGTCAGTGAGTGGAAGCCAATTCTCGGGCCATTTTGTTTATAAAACAGATGCAGAGTTAGATACCATGTCAATAGAATATATTAAGGATTATGCAAAACAAATTCATGATGGTTGGAAGGAGGTCATTCAGAATGATGAATCAAACAATAGATTAATATGTGTTCTAGTTAGTAAATTTTTAATGCATTTTAGGATAGTTTACTTCTAATTCTAGATCTATATACATGCCATTGTATCTATAGAAATAATTGAGTTGTTATTGTCATTAATTGCAGTTTGGAGATATGTTAAATGAATCTCCAGTAAATAGGGGACTTGATTCCATAAGTTTAAATTTGGATGGCTTGAATCAGGTATGTGTTTTCTAATATCCACATATGAGCACTTTAGTTGTCCAATCTCCAATATTTTAAATAAGATCAACAACATGACATTTATAATTTTGTATAAATGTGAACACATTGAATCCTAGATTTAGTTTTTAGTTGTGTTGTTCACAGATCCCTATTCCATCTCCTACTACTTGGGCATGCTTGTCTCAATTCTCATTGGGAGAGTTTGAAGAGGGTGGGAGTTCACAGGTATAATTGCATGTTGAAAACAAATTTAGTTATGTATTAAAATTACAAATTGTCATTTAAATTATTAATTTAGAAGAAGAATGTCTTAATCAACATTTAATTTATTGAATCATAGATTGACACATCACATGCATTACATGTTTCAAAATTTAAAACTACAATTTAATGTGTTAAAATCATTTAAATTTAATTTTCAAATTTTTAAAATTGAAATGTGTTATAAAGGATAATGTAGAGAAGAGAGTACATGAGAGTGTGCTTGACAAAATGTGGAAAAGAGAGTGCAGGAGATTTGGATTGAGGAGGAAGTGGAAGAAGCATCCATACCTGGGAAGGATGTGTCCATTCATGATGATTCATAAATATATGTTCATTGCACATTAATGAATTTCAATTTTATTTTATGTTGGGGTTTTATATAAAAGTGTTCAAGCTTTTTTTTTTTGAATAAGTTTATATTTTTTACTTTTTTCAATTTTTTGTTTTCTCAAATTTTTAGTTTATCCTTTCCTATTCAACGTTTTCATCAATTATTTTGAAATATATAGAACCCCCATATAATCTTATTGTTGTATTAAATGGTACATTCAAACTTATTTAAGTTTAGATCATGATGAAGACCTAATTTTGAACTTGAACATTTGATTATTTGAGAACAGACTCTATCCCACATCAGAAAAGGGGAAGTTTCTAAATTTTTTTCGATTGCATTCCTTGCCTTCTTAGCCAAGAATGGTGTAGTATGGACATTTCTGTTTTCTTCATACAATGAAGTGAATTCCTTCTTTCCATGGTATTGTCAAGCTCTTAACTAAATTGGTTACTAACCACGAAAACCAACATTCAAGTAGATTTACAAATAAGCTATGTATATGTATATCTGAGCTAACTCACATATATGTATATCTGAGCTAGCTCACACATATAGTATATGTGAGCTAGCTCACACATAGTATATGTGAGATAAATCACATATAATTTCAAAGAGCATTTGATTATATGTAATATGAATACATCCCAAAGATGAAAAATTTAAATGGTTTTTGAAGAATGACTTAATAGATGTGTAGATTTGTGTTTTCTTCATGTACATGAAATATTATATGAGAACATATATTCCACCGCAGAAAGAGGAGATAAGTATTTTCTGGAAGAATGGTTTTTAAAATGGAGATTTGTAAACTTTCATAGATATAAGTAATTTCTTGGAAGAATGGCTTAATATGGAGATTTATGAGTCCTTTAATTTGAAAGGAATTATGGAATTTGATTATATGACCACTGAAGAAGAGGAGAGAAGTATTTTATTGCTGAGGATATTAGTATTTTACTGTTGGGTAAATAAGATCAAATAAGATCACCTGGGGTGAGAATTTCACCTAAAGGATTTGGGACTTTATCCACAAGGAGATAAGTATTTCATTGGAATAATGACTTAATATGGAGATTTGTGAAATTTTGCATACACAGTTCTATATTTATTTTCAGATTATTATCTAGCTCTGTACACAAAAATTTCTTACCAAGAACACAATTTTTCTCTTTATTTTTTTTTAAATTTTAGATAAGATTTTACAAATTGTTTAAATCATGTATGCTTAATGTGGAGAGTAACTATTTTGGAAGTTTTAGAAGTTTGTGATGGAAGTTTGGTTTTAAAAAGTGCCAAAAAAGTGTAATAAAAAGAGAGGGAAAATCTTAAATCTATTTAACTCTGGTTGGGTATGTTATTATTTCTTATTGTTTATTTAATATTTAGTTAAAGTATATATGTTAATATGTATTATTTTTATTATTATTTTTTTTTATTGTTACCGATGTCTAAATTATATTTGGTGGAAAATATATTTACATTATATTTGGTGGAAATGAGTATGTTGGAGGATGAGACTTAACTCTTTTGGTATGTATGTCAATTTTTCTTTAATCACAACTTGTTTTATTTATCTAAAACGGTACATGTGTACATTTTATTTTAAATTTGTATATATATTTTATTGTAAATTTTTAATTTTCGAATTATGTTTTCTTTTGCAGGTATGAAGTGATCTATCTTAAAGACATGGCTTAGAGTCCAGAATTTTGGAGCTAAATGTCTTAGTTTTTGTTATCATCCTAAAATGGACGTGGAACCTATGTATTTGGCGGTGTAATTATTCAAACTTTGATTATATATATATATATATATATATATATATATATATATATAGAGAGAGAGAGAGAGAGAGAGAGAGAGATTTGGAACTCAAAATATCAATTTATTGTCTCATATTTGATTTCTCAAAAGGTTATTTTATGTTTTACGGTACTGTGCTAAAATTAAAAATGTTTTATTTCATTTTATTTATAAACATTATTGTATAAACATCATTGTACTATGTGAAGTAGAGTTGATTTTATGTGGAGTTGATTGTGTAGTGATGGAAAATCTGGGTAGTTATCAAATTATAGTTTCTAACTTATAATTTATATTTTATTTGATTTGGAAATATGGTTGAAAATAGTCGAAACAAGTCATCAAATTTTATAGTTTCTTATCAAATTTCACAATGAAATATTCAAGAAAATGTGAAATAAAAATTATAGTTTCTCACTTATAATTTAAAGTTTGTTTGATTTTGAAATATGGTTGAAAATAATCAAAACAAGTCATCAAATTTTATAGTTTCTTATCAAATTTCACAATGAAATATTCAAGAAAATGTGAAATAAAAATTATATTTTCTCACATATAATTTAAATTTTGTTTGATTTGGAAATATGGTTGAAAATAGTCAAAGCAAGTAATCAATTCTTATGAAATTTCACAATGAAATGATAGTCCAACACTGAACTGGTTATGTTAGCCTTTGGTTTCTTTTTGAGATTTCAATATATTTATTCAAGAAAATGTGAAATAAAAATGTGTACTTTGTAATAAAAATTGAAATAAAAATAGGATTTAGAATGTAAAATTAAAATATACTATAATATAAGTAAACGGTTTTCATTAAAAAAATTATTGATATAAATTTTTATGTATTGAAAAATGGTATAAAATGGTTGATTTGTAAATTATCAATCCTCTTCATATCGGAAGTATTAGAACCTATTTTAATATGTAAAATTAAAATATACTTTAATATAAGTAAGTGATTTTCATTAAAATTTATATTGATATAAATTGTTTTTGTAAGGGTAGAAAATGGTTGATGGAAATTATCAATCCTCTCCACATTGGAAGTATTCACTAATGCCATTAATATGACCCCTACCATTAATTCAATTAAAATTATGAAAATATGAATGCAACAAACCAAGATTTAGTAGATGACCTCTTATTTTTTATTTTTTGTTATCAGGCCACAAAATCAAATTCATTTTCAACTTAAGTTTTTTTCAATCAAACTCCATGAAAACTATGTTTAATGTGTAGAATATAAGTAACTTGTTACCTGTTCATCATACACATTTCTATTTCTATTTTCTTCAAGATATTGAAATCTAAATGCAGAAATTTAACAATTTAATATAATATCAACACTTTTGGAATCAAAATTCACAATTTCATAATTAAAATTAATACTTTTTTTTTTGTTTTGAGTAAAAAAAAGGATCCTGCTATATTAAAAAGACAAAAATAACAGAGTATACAGAAGAGTAGGTCTGTAGCCATACAAAATGCTGCCGATTATCGGAAACCAGCATATGTAGAAGGCAAGTAGCACTGATATAAAGCATAATAACAA
>ML779358.1:626104-638045 GCA_009831015.1 Picea engelmannii
AGGATCTTCGACCACAATACAGGGAGGAAAGTCCTCCTCAGGACCACCTTTCTGCAAAACATCCAGCTCAAGATCTTTACCCTGTTGACTGCTGCCGACGCCAGGTTCTGCTATAATGGCAAGCCTCGCCCTTCTTTCCTCCCGGTTTTTCTTTCTGAGAATGGACGTCGCCATAGCCAAGGCACGTTCCAGTTCTTCCTTATGGCGATGTTGAGCCTTATGGGCCTCCCATGCCGAGCCACGACGAGGTCTACCTCGCTTCCTGGCCATGGAACAGGGTGAGTGCAGGTGAGAGCCAAATGGCCCAAGGAAGCAAGTTATCAATTGCAAGTTAGCGCGGACGAGCAAGCTCTGTCGCGAGACGGTCAAAATGAGAAACAGCAAGAAAGTTGGACCACGCCCGCACAACCGGAGTATGAGCGAGATACAAATTCGCCCAAGAGCGGCACATTGCATACCAAACACAGTGAGAATTAGGATGCACCAGCGCAACGTTACAGAGCTCGGAGCCGAGGCGAGTGCAGACCCACCTTGCCCGGGCAAACTAAAATCCCAATTGTCAAGAGCCGAGCCCATCCTTTTGCCTTTAATTCTGGCCGTCCCGGAAGCGCTGCAGACGTTAATGATCGCTCGTGGGAGAGGTCTCTCCGTCCTGCCCCTGCTGCTGTATCCGTCCGCCATGGTAAATACATGCGCGTGGGTGGCAGTGACTACCATTTAAACCGGGGCCTAGTGGAGTCCACCTGTGACCCCTGGGCGACGTGTCACCCCATCCGGGGAAAATTAATACTTTTTAAGATGAATTTAAAAATTTTAATTAGGATGATAATCATACATGTATTACCTTGAATTTTTTAATTAGGATGTTAATCATACACTTTAAGATGTCTTTAAAGTTTTTCTAAGTCATCAATAGTCTCTTATAATGACATGGAAATGGGTCCTAGTTTTGATATGAAGTTGTCCTCTTCATATGAAAAAACATTGAACAATAAATTTGCAAATAATGAACGCAAATCCTATATGTAGTAAATTGGTTACATGCATTAAATGATTTGTGTATACGATTTGGATAATTTGTAGGATTAAGGTATAATCATCCAAAGTATAGGTCAATTTAGGTTCCCTAGATACAATCTATAGATTCTTCCCTGAAATTGCAAATAAGGCTTGGTAAACTTTATAATTCATCAAAAATACAATTTTTTTTAATTGAATAGACCATGAAAGTAAACTAAACTGAAAATGATTCTAGAATCCTAGATATTCATAAATACGTGTACTTTCAATGCAAAATATAAAATTCTGGAATGTACATGTCACTTGTTTAAATAAATCGTAATGGTATTCCATCTTCAATTATTCGTTCATGATCGACTTTGGACATTTTCCATTTTCTAACTTTTTTTTTATTGAACTTCTATTAACTTTATGTGCGTTGCACATACCAAATGACTATATTGACAACTTATGAAATCTGACTGGTAGTCTTGAAAGTGAACATGAGTATCGGTTTGATGGGTTTCTTTAAAAAAATATCCTTTCAATACAATGGATCCTCTTTCATATATAAAACCGTTATCATCAAAATCTTCTAATAACCTCATCTTTTGTTTTGTGCATCGCATCAAATAGTATTTCACATTTTCAATGTTGTTTATAGGTGCAACCACGACAAAGACATCTCCTGCGAATAATTGGATATATTGGTCAACAAATAGTTCGAGTTAGATTATCACACAAGTACATCTACAAGTTATTTGAAAAAACATAAACATAAAAATTACCTTCTCTAACAAGATCAGAAACTCTATCGCCATTAACTGACACTATAGTTTCATTTTATTCAATCTCCTTTGAGCTTGCAAGTGGAATTTTCTCTTTTATATTAAGTTTGGTATGTCTCCAAGCTTTAACATATTCTGCATTTTTGTTTTCGCAAATCTCTATGGATTTTGTGTCCTCTATGCAAACTGAACAAAACCAAGACTCATTTCTTCTATAAAATGCAAACACATTTTGATAGCATTTTGTTTTAAATGAATGCATTTTTCGTGTCCCATGTATTGTACCGACTTCATATGGAATTGATTTATTTACATCTTGGATTCCAACATAAAAAAAAAACCTGCACAAGCCAAGAACTTGTTAACTTGAAATCTCTCAAGAAAATGATTGAAGATTGGATATAAATTTGAACACGTGAATGAAAATATCATGTGTGCATGTGTAACATGTATATATAGACACACCTGCACACATCCGTTGATGGATTATTTTCATGGCTTAGCACCATTTTTCACCATTCAACAATTTGATCAATGGATTCAAATTGATCGGCATGAGGGTTCATATGATACCTTCGAAGTGCTCATTTTACACATGCCCCTGCACCATCGTACTCTCATTTTCCATGACCAGTCTCAAAACAATTCCACCAATGTGTAATGTTTAATTTTTTACTAATATGACACAACCAATAGGATAATCGTGATGCAGGAGCATCTCTCCACATCAGCCAGCCAGCCAGCCAGCCACGTTAGCGAATTCAAATCGCGCGTTGAAGAGAGAGGCGCAGCCTCATTTGAAATTTGAATTGAATGTAATTTAATTGCTTAGGCTGTTGAGCCATAGAGTCGTGCCTTTGTGAAGGCATAGGGTCGATAGGCCTTTAATGTTTGTAAGGCTGAGATCTAGATTTGAATAGTGGACTAGACAGCCCATTCAATGCAATTGAATAGGGTAGGTAGATTTGAGGGAAGAGCTCGAAGAGCCCCCTCATGTAAAAGGATCTATGGTATCTCTTGAGGAGTAAGTGAGGGTTGATATAGAAGAGATTCTGTGAGTAGAGAGTAGAAGAAAAGGAGCCGAGACCTTGTTACAGGCCGTGCTCATGAACACCTTTGTAAAGAGGCATTTTTATTAATATAAACAGAAGCAGTTTTTCCTGCATGTATTTCTATATTATGTGGATGACTTGGTGTGTTCTATTTTATGATATGAATGTATGTTGTAGATGTATGCTGTGGGTTTTCATTTGCAGGAGTGTGTTTGATTTCAGGTGAAGGTCTTTGAGGTTTCATGCCATGAGGGCGTGGCAGAGTACTGCGGTCTTTGAATACCAGTGCATTGAAGAACTTCTGAATACTGTGGGTTCAGACAAAGACGTGCTACAACACAAGAATTGGAATCGACAACTCAGGAAAAGACCTATGAGGTTGTTGAATACCTTGGAGGCAAGGCTGTGAGGGGAGAACACAGTTGTAGACATAATCTCTGAGGAGTTATGTGAAGCTCTGCCAAGTGGGCATTGAGCATATGCACAGAGGTGCATTGAAAAGAACTCTGATGTGAGTTCTCAAGAAGTCAGAATCATTGAGGATTCTTGACACTCTGCTAGGAGGGCATTGAGCACAGGCACAGAGCATTGAGAAAAACTTTGCTGTGAGTTCAAGGAGAACCAGAATCACTAAGGATTCTGAGAACTCTGCCAAGTGGGCATTGAGCAGGTGCATAGGTGCACATAAGATAGGACTGCAGGAAGTTCTGTGAGAAGACACTCTAGCAGGTGGGCATTGAGACATTGTGCAGGTAGGCACAGAGGGAAGAGAACTCTTTGAGTTCTGTATTCTGAAGTAAGAATCCACTGAGGGATCTTCACAGGGTTGTTGAACACCCTGATAGGCTCAGCAAGAGGTTGCTTGAGTGAAAGATAGCCAGGAGGGCATCTGAATTCTCCATCTGAGGGAGAAAGGGAAGAAGAATCGAGTTTCCTGGGAGGTCGAAGCTACATGAAATATTAGGGCGGATAGCACCTTTGTGTGCATGTAAATACTCTACAGAGGCGCAGGAGTTGAAGAATCCTTCGAGGGTAAGAAGGAAAGGAGAAGCTCAGGAGGGTCAGCGTTTTTATACGCGCGGTGAAGCTCAAAGTGTGAGGAGTTTGCAGAGAAGAAAGAGGCCAAGTTTGAAGCCTCTGAAAGATTGAAATTATTCCAAGTCTCGGACGAAAGTGCGCAAGCTCAAGAGGGAGAACAGCAGCCATCAGATCGACCAGAGAAGGAGATCTGGACCGTTGGTTTTCATGTCCAGGGAGTAGCAGGAGGAGAGCACAGGAAGAACGGATCTTGACCATTGGATATTGATCTAGAGACCCGACAACCATCAGATTTGTCGAGAGTTGCACGGGGGTTAAAACCTTGGTGAACAACTGAGGAGAAATCCAGAAAAGAGGGTTGGCTCATCAGGGTTTCTCATATCGGGATATCGGAGATCTCGAAGACAGGAGATCGAGAACTTTTCCATGAAGAAATCCCGAGAGTGAATCTGAGTCGTCTGTTTGGGGAGGCACGTGGCAGAGATCGAGTGACCCATCGGTATTTCGGCTACCGGGGTTTTAAGTTGACAGATAATTTCTGTCATTGGGGTATCAAAACCTCTAAAATCGCGAGATTGGATCAGGGCCATCCATCAGTCAGGACGCGTGGCGAAGATCCAGATTTTCAGGGAAAGTCACGATAGAAAAGTCAAACCGGAGGATTGGGGTTCTGCGTTTCGTGAATCCTGAGGGAAAGACTTCCGGAGCATCAGAAGTCGTGAAATCGCGAGAAGCGATCAGGACCGTCCATCATAGGAGGATGCGTGGAGGAGATCAGAGAATTCGGGAGATTTCCCGAAAGAAAAGTCGTCCATCGGCATTACGGGAATCAGGAAATCGGGAATCCCGTGGACAAGAAGTGCATACATTTCGAAATTGTGAAGTTCGAAACCTAGAAAGGAGATAAGGTTGTAGTCTTATGAGAACTGGTCATGTGGACTAAGAGCCTAGCTAGGAGGGGCTAAGGCGAGAAAAAACCATTTCAGCATTTCGGAGATTCGGTGATCGGGAGATCGCGGGGATAGAGGTTCGTGACATCGAGGATCGCGAAACCTCAAAACCCAAAATTAAGTCGGGGGAGTTCATGGTTGAATGCAGAAAACCGTGAGGCAAAACAAAAAGACCTGTGGATCGGGTTTTTAGCAGAGATTCTGGCAGGGAATCGGAAGAGCCGCTTCGGCTCATGAAATGATTGATCGATCCTGTGAGCAGGAGCGCGAGGTGGTGGTTGTGTCTTACTGCATCAAGTGGTATCAGAGCCTGATTCTTGCTTGTATATTTTAGGCAAGGGAGGCAAAGGAAGAAGATAAAGTACTGAAACTCTGTAAGGATTTGTTTGCAGGTAGGCAATAAGTCCATAAATAGTCAGGAGGACTGTAGGATGAAGCTAGAAACACTCGGAGTGCAGAGTGACAACAACAGGTTTGCCAGGAGGGCAGACAGAGAAAACAACATGGCTACTGAAGGCCGTAGATATGTTGGAAGGAAAAACTCAGAGCTATGGAGCCAAGAAGATATGGATGAAGAGCTCGTTGATATAAAGAGAGAGATAGAAAAGCTTGCATTGCGGATGCAGCAGAAAGCCAAGCCGAGATGGGTATATGAATGGCCCATGAGGAAGGCAAAAGCAAAATGGCCAGTCAAGGAGTTGATGGCTAGAAGACAGCGTAGGCTCTTAAGAGGATGGTTGAGGCATGATGAAAACCTCAACAGACCTAAAGAAATGGTTCAGGTATGTGAACCAGAGACTGGTAGAATTCTCGGTGAAGAGAATGAAATGGGATCATTTGAAGATATCAAGAACTGCCAGGAGGGCAGAAAGGAAATTCTAGTTTGCCAGGTGGGCAATGAGTTGAGATCACTGCGGGATCTCAGAGACTATCATGAGGACAGCCAGGGAATTTCACATTGCCAGCTGGGCAATGAAATGAGGTCTTTGTGGGATCTCGAAGACTGCCAGGAGGGAAGTGGAAGCATCTCATATTGCCAGGTGGGCAGGGATGAGCAGATGAGTTGGAATCATCCAGAAGAGCTGACAGAGAAGGTGAGCTAAGAGATGGATTTAGATCAGCAGATGCAGCTGACAGAAGAGGAGGATCTAAAGGACCTTCTAATGATTGGGGGAATACATATATTCCTACCACTTGCCCAGGACGAGGCAAAAATCTGTGTTGCAGGTGCAACAACAATGGAAGGACACCTAGTTGAGACTGTCGCAGAAGGATTGGAGCAGATATATGAAGCTACCCAAGAAGGAAAAGAGAATGAGCGTTCTAAGGAATGACTTAATTATTTCGGCCAGGGAGATGAAAATAAAGAAGATGCAACACTGAAGCTGGCAGCAGAAGAAGCTGAAGAGCAAGCAGGCAGATTTATCACTCCATGGGAGATGGAGCTAGAGATGCTGGAGGATTGGCTGAACAATCTAGAGCCGGCAAGAGAACTGACAGAAGTTGAGCTATCAGAGAAGGTGACTGAACAACAAGTTAGTCAGGAAGAGACTGCAGAGCTGAAGTCTGCAGCAGAGTGGCAACTTGAGGCCACAGATGAATATGAAGAAGGAGGCGTGGGAGATCACAGTGATCTGCCCATGTGCCAAAAAAATTTGCAGCTGAGGAGACTGCATGAACAGGGCCAGCCACTAGAGCAGTTGGATGTAGTGGTCGAGGAAATCATAAGGTTGATGTTAATTTCAGCAAGGACTACCAGCGAGGAGAGGCTGAGCAGAAGAGAAGTAGCAGCAGCACAGCAGCAGCAACAACAGCAGGAAGATGGAGAAGACGAACAGCTCCAGAGAATTATTTGGGATCTAGGGGGATTTCCACTGCTGAAATGGGAATCTCATGAGCAGGAGCTCATGAATTTTGCAGTTGAGGAGTATGATGTAGGAGCATCTCTCCACATCATCCAGCCAACCAGCCAACCACGTTAGCGAATTCAAAACGTGCGTTGAAGAGAGAGGCGCAACCTCATTTGAAATTTGAATTGAATGTAATTTAATTGCTTAGGCTGTTGAGCCATAGAGTCGTGCCTTTGTGCAGGCATAGGGTAGATAGGCCTTTAATGTTTGTAAGGCTGATATCTAGATCCAGATAGTGGACTAGACAACCCATTCAATGTAATTGAATAGGGTAGGTATATTGGAGGGAAGAGCTCGAAGAGCCACCTCATGTTAAAAGATCTATGGTATCTCTTGAGGAGTAAGTGAGGGTTGAGATAGAAGAGAGTCTGCAAGTAGAGAGAAGAAGAAAAGGAGTCGAGACCTTGTTACAGGCCGTGCTCAAGAACACCTTTGTAAAGAGGCATTTTTATTAATATAAACAGAAGCAGTTTTTCCTGCATGTATTTATGTATTATGTGGATGCCTTGGTGTGTTATATTTTATGATATGAATGTATGTTGTAGGTTTTCATTTGCAGGAGTGCATCTGATTTCAGGTGAAGGTCTTTGAGGTTTCATGCCATGAGGGTGTGACAGAGTACTGTGGTCTCTGAATACTGGTGCACTGAAGCACTTCTGAATACTGCGGGTTTAGACAAAGACGTGTTGCGGCACAAGAACTGGAGTCAACAACTCAGGAAAAGACCTATGAGGTTATTGAATACCTTGGAGGCAAGGCTGTGAGGGAAGAACACAGTTGCAGAAAGAATCTCTAAGGAGTTCTGTGAAGCTCTTCCAAGTGGGCATTGAGCATATGCACAGAGGTGCATTGAAAAGAACTCTGTTGTGAGTTCTCAAGAAGTCAGAATCATTGAGGATTCTTGACACTCTGCCAGGAGGGCATTGAGCACAGGCACAGAGCATTGAGAAGAAATCTGTTGTGAGTTCAAGGAGAACTAGAATCACTGAGGATTCTGAGAGCTCTGCCAGGTGGGCATTGAGCGGGTGCATAGGTGCATAGAAGACAGGACTGCAAGAAGTTCCGTGAGAAGACACTCTGCCAGGTGAGCATTGAGACATTGTGCAGGTAGGCATCGAGGGAAGAGAACTCTTTGAGTTATGTATTCTGAAAGAAGAATCCACTGAGGGATCTTCACAGGGTTGTTGAACACCCTGATAGGCTCAGCAAGAGGTTGCTTGAGTGAAAGATAGCCAGGAGGGCATCTGAATTCTCCATCTGAGGGAGAAAGGGAAGAAGAACCGAGTTTCCTGAGAGGTCGAAGCTACAGGAAAGCTCAGGGCAGATAGCACCTTTGTGTGCATGTAAATACTCTGCAGAGGCACGGGAGTTGAATAATCCTTCGAGGGTAAGAAAGAAAGGAGAAGCTCAGGAGGGTTAGCGTTTTTATACGCGCGGCGAAGCTCAAAGTGTGAGGAGTTCGCAGAGAAGAAAGAGGCCAAGGTTGAAGCCTCTGAAAGATTGAAATTATTCCAAGTCTCGGACGAAAGTGTGCAAGCTTAAGAGGGAGAACAATAGCCGTCAGATCGACTAGAGAAGGAGATCTGGACCGTTGGTTTTCACGTCCAGGGAGTAGCAGAAGGAACGCACAAGAAGAACAGATCTTGACCATTGGATCTTGATCTAGAGACCCGACTGCCGTCGGATTTGTCGAGAGTTGCACGGGGGTTAAAACCTTCGTGAACAGCAGAGGAAAAATCCCAAAAAGAGGGTTGTCTCATCGGGGTTTCACATATCGAGATATCGGAGATATCTAAGACAGGAGATCGGGAACTTTTCCATGAAGAAATCCCGAGAGTGAATCTGAGTTGTCCGTTTGGGGAGGCACGTGGCGGAGATCGAGTGACCTATCGGTATTTCGGCTACCGGAGTTTTGAGTTGACAGATAATTTCTGTCATCGAGATATCAAAACCTATGAAATCGCGAGATCGGATCAGGGTCGTCCATCAGTCGGGACACGTGGCGAAGATCCATATTTTCGGTGAAAGTCCCGATAGAAAAGTCAAACCGGAGGATCGGGGTTCGGCGTTTCACGAATCCTGAGGGAAAGACTTCCGAAGCATCAGAAGTCGCAAAATCGCGAGAAGCGATCAGGACCGTCCATCATAGGAGGACGCATGGAGGAGATCAGAGCATTCGGGAGATTTCCCGAAAGAAAAGTCATCCATCGGCATTACGGGAATCGGGAAATCGGGAATCTCGTGGACAAGAAGTCCATACATTTCAGAATGTGAAGTCTGAAACCCCGAAAGGAGATAAGGCTGCGATCTTATGAGAACTAGTCGTGTGGACTAAGAGCCTAGCCAGGAGGGGCTAAGGCGGGAAAAAACCGTTTCGGCATTTCGGAGATTTGGTGATCGGGAGATCGCGGGGATAGAGGTTCGTGACATCGAGGATTGCGAAACCCCGAAACCCGAAATTAAGTCAGGGGAGTTGACTGTTGAATGCAGAAGACCGTGAGGCAAAAGAAAAGGACCTGTGGATTGGGTTTTTAGCAGAGATTCCGGCTGGGAATCGGAAGAGCCGCTTCGGCTCATGAAATGATTGATTGATCCTGTGAGCAGGAGTGCGAGGTGGTGGTCATGTCTTACTGCATCAGATCGTGAATATTTGAACTGACCCGCACACCCATATGACCATATCTAATGTCGTTCAAATCTGATTCCGCATTATTTCAATGAATCATAAAATTTATCAAAACAATCTTGTACATAATGTGTGTCATGTGCTCAATCATCACGTATATCAAAGTGATATTCTTTAATAACATGTCGATTGTCGTTGGTGCTTTCTATGTTATCAAGACTTCGTTGAGCATGTCTATATAGAATGTGGACACTTATAGTGACTTGATCATAATGATAATATTCACTCTCTATTTCTTTTTGTGCAGCAAATGTGTAATTCTCTGCAAAATCAACTACAGACAAATTATCCCTGGTGGAAACACTTCACGGGATTGTTTGAATTGTAGGTACTTCCATCGATCTCTATGTGAATGCTTGGTGTATTTATAAATTTCTTCCTAAAACTTCTTCAAAAAATCTATCACATAGATTTTATCTACTTTCAAATCAATCCTTTTGTAAATAACATTTGAAGAATGTGGAGTAACATAGTTACCAACTTAACGAGAACTCTACAGAGTTCTCATTTTTGGGGGGGTCAAGTTTTTTACCCTGTTTTTAAAAATGGTGCTACCGGTAGCACCCCCTTCCATTTTTAGGTGGTTTTTTGATATTTTAAATTTTGTCATACATATTGTTTCCACTTTTTTTTCTAAATGTTTTTTTTTTCATTAATTTTCAATTTATTTTATTTTATTTTTTTATCAATAGTGTTTTTAGTCATTTTTCCATGTTTCTTTCAATCTTAAAATATTTTTTACCATTTACATTTTTGAAAATACAATTTTTGTCTCCTTAATTAATTTATGGTTCCATACTTTTTTAAATATAGTGGAAAACATCATTTTTAACACATTTTTTACCTTTTCTTTAATAGATAGAAAATCATTAGTTAAATAACATTATTTTTAAACATTTAGCAAAAATATATAATTGAATTTTTTTTTGATAAATTAAAACTAAAAAAAACTAAGAAAAATAAAAAAATTGAAATTTAAAAATAAAGAAAATAAAATTAAAAAGCAAATTTATATAATTACCAAATCAAAGAAAATCTTAAAAAATAAAGTGGAAAATTTTTTTAAAAAGTAAAAATATATAAACTAAGCTTAAATGAGAAATTAAAAAAAACAATTATAGTCCAAAAACTTTAGAAAGGTTAAAAGGACAAAATAAAAAATAGATTAAAAAAACAAATTAAAACACTTAAAAATAAGAAATTTAATACAAAATTTGAAAAAATAATAAAAAAAAAACTTAAAAAACATTAAATTATAAAAAAAATTTAAAATTTTTATTAAAAATATGAAAATTAATTAAAATTTAAAACAAAAATTTAATAATATAATAATATTAAACATAAAAAAAATCTTTTGTTTTATATTTTAAAATTTATTCAGTATTTTAATGGTTTTACGTTTTACGTTGAGTACATGTACGCTGTCTATCGGCAAGAGGGCCTAGGGATGATGCCGGGCATCGCCTCGACCCCCACGCAGGAAAGGGCCAGGTCCCATGGGTGCCATGGGACCTGGCCCTTGCCCGCGCGGGGGCTGGGGCAATGCCTGAAATCGCCCCACCGAAGCACGACACTTAAACCTTTGCTAGTAATCGGGTTGGACAACATGTTTCGGATTAGTTTTTTTCCAAATACGTTTAAAGATCGCTCCTATTCTCTGTTGGTCTGGTCGTACCCTCGATTTTGGCAGCCAAATACTTGCGAGTAACTCACCCTTTTGAAACTTCATTCGATGATAACTTTATGTGGTCGTTTCAATTGTTGAAGGAACGATATCAAAACTTCAAGGGCCCGATTGCTAGTCTGTCCACAGTTCTGTTTTAAATTATTATGGTTTAATTTCACTATTGCCAGGTCATCGTGCTTGGTTATAATTGGGTAATCTTTTAACGCTTTGATACATATAAATGGCGTGTGATGTTTAGCAAATCGAATTTTGGTTTGTTTTAATGGTTTGTTTATGGCTAACTTTGTTCATTGGTAATAATTAGTTCATGAATTAAAATGCATTCAATTGTAATCTTTTAACGATTTGACATTCATATGAATGGCATGTGATGTTTAGCAAATCGAATTTTGGGTTGTTTTAATCAATTGTTTATGATCAACTTTGCTCATTGGTAATAATTACTTCATGAATTAAAATGCATTCAATTGTAATCTTTTAACGCTTTGACACATTTGAATGGCGTGTGATGTTTAGCAAATCAAATTTTGGGTTGTTTTAATCATTTGTTTATGGTCAACTTTACTCATTGATAATAATTAGATCATGAATTAAAATGCATTTACAAAATTGAATGCATTGATAATAATATAGTTATAACTATATAAATAATATAGTTATATAATATATATTATATTATATATAGTTATAAGTATATATAATATACTTATATTATGATATAACTATATATAATATAGTTATATAATAATATAACTATATTATATATACTCATAACTATATATAATATAGTTATATATTATATTGTATAGATTAGTTTTTTTTTTTTTTTTA
>ML779358.1:638401-662576 GCA_009831015.1 Picea engelmannii
TTTAATGTTTTTTTTTTTTCAAATTTGGGTTTTGATTATATATTTTTAAATGTATTTTTTTCATGGTATTATGTATTATGTTCTGTTTGGAGTGATAAACTAAGATTTAAAAAGTAAGCATTTAAGGGTTGATTTGATGATTCTGTTTGCCGTAATGATGAGTTTGATTACCACTTTAAAAAAATGTCATTTTAATACCCCAAATTTAAAATGGGTTCTACTGGTAGCGGTATAATTCAATTTGATGGTTGATTTTGAGGTTTTGGTTTTAATGGTACCGACTACTAAAAATACTATTTCAAAATATCTATAAATTTAATGTTTTGAAAAAAAAAAAAACTGTAACATCATTTTTTTATTTAAGTGTCGATTTCAAGGTTTTTATGAGCTATTGTATGAGTTTTGAACACCATGTTTGAAAAATGTTGTAATTTTGACCCCGTTTGAAAAAATGGTGCTACCGGTAGCACAACTTTTTGATTTGGGGGTTGATTTTCATGTTTTTTTGGGAAAAATATGGGTTTTTTGGCGAGAGTTCTCATTTTGAGGTCACGGTTCTCATTAAGTTGGTAACTATGTTGAGTCGTGTTGTTGATATATTCATATCTCTTCCAATTGACTGTTATATTAGAAAATGATTGATCATTCATATAAATAGGATACATTGAGTGAAACAAACTTAGATTTGCACAATGATCACATTTCTTTCCACCAACACATGTGTTTTGGTAAAGTAATTCATCACCTTCTCTTTCACATAGAATTTCAGATATAAAAGAATGAAATGTGGAAGGAGAAGGTGAACTTGGCCATAAAGTTTTACCAAAGTCAAGAAAAGTGTCGTAATATAACTAAAATTCCACATGATAATGACAACAACAAGTGTCACGAATAGTGATGGGTCTAACAAACCATGGTTTTTGTTACACAAATGTATTGATGGAAATTTTAACTTCGTTGTGCTCTTCTTTGAACTTATTGAACAATTCTATTTGTGTCATTGGCAATATATGTTTTGGATGTTATTCATATTTTTTTCGTGCTATTCTTTGTCGCAACACATCCCTTATATGTGGTGAAACATGAGATTATGTCAACCAACAATTACATGACAATTCTTTAACATTTTCTGCAAGTCTATCTTTGTAGGGTTGTCTAGAAATCACTATCCAACAAGCCAGTTCATCATTTGCATCTATTTGCAATTGAAATTTTCTATGTTTGTACAATGTTTTTATTGACGTTCCCATCATTTTTTCCATGTGTCATGTCAAACGATCTTTTATATTGCTAGATGAAACAACTGGTGTTTGTATCACTCTATGTGCAACACTGACATCTTTTTTTCAAGATTTTCCAAAATCTTTTAATACACTAGTTATATTGTCAAAGACATTTTGTTTCACCTTTGTATATTTTGTCGACTTTTGAATACCCAATAATGATGTAGCTTCTTTTAAATTTCTTGACTTTATTAGACAGAGTAAAAGTTGAGCTTGTACTATTACCGATTCCTCTTTGAAAAAAGTATTATACATATTTTTAGTTCAATATCTTATATAATGCTTATCTTCTTTCTTCCCAAATTTGTTAGTATCAACATTTTCTAATATTTCATCATCAATGTTGATAAATTCTCCTGCATATTTCAATTTAAAGTTTATATTTAAAAAAAAAAACCCGAACATAAATTCACTAAACTATATACAAGTGTTCTTCTTGTATTATCTAAATTTATGTACATACCTATAGGTGATTCGTCTTCTGCTTCAATTTCGGTTTCAGCATCTTCATCGACGTTATGTGACAAATCTATTTATGTTTGTTGAAAAACATCAAATCGTAATTACAATCAATTATATTAAACAATATTTTAAATTTGAATTCTATACTTTTAATATAGACAATATGTGCATGCATACTTGGTTGGACTTCTTCTTATTGAAAATCTCTATTTACATTATCATCGTTTCTTTCTTCAATATTTGCACGTTCTCGTTTATTTCTCTAATAATGCTCTTTCCTTTGATCGTTATGGTGAGTTTCATATTGAGTGCGATCAAATTTTCTCTTGCGCAAACTTTTGTTTCCCATGAGTATAGTTATCTATAAAAAAATTTAACAAAATCAACATTTCAAAATAGTCTCAGAAAAACTTAATTGTCACAAAATTATAAAAAAATAATATCAATAATTTTATGTTCAACAAAGGATTCACCTTGAAAAAATGCTCAACATTTATCTTTCAATATATAAATTGTTAGTCCAATAAAAACTTAAACAAACATCAATTACCTTGTTCAACAAAAATGAAAAAGATGATTCGAAACTTTGTTTAGGTGCTCTAGAAAACCATGAAACAAGCGATGAATTGTGTTAAATGTGTTCGGCCAAAAGCATATTTATAAAATTTGGCGCGAAATGAAATTATATGACGTGTCTTTTCATTTTTTCCAACCGACGGAATTCGCTCACCCATCTTTCAGCCGAAAAAAAGGTTTTTCGACCGAAAAGCTAGGAAATCATTTAATTTTAATGGATTTCGTTGGAATTTAGTTTTACGGCTGAAAGACTTTCAGCCAAAAACTAGAGAATGAGACTGTATGCAGGAACTAGAGAATTCCCTCTAGCTTACCTAAACTTTGGAGGTTGCGGAATCCTGCAGATACTCATAATTTGGTTTCGAAAATGACACCAACATTTGCAAAATTGAATCTACTTTAAATTCTTATAATTTGTTTTCATTTTCCTTATTTTTATCTAATTTTCATTATTTTATTTTTTTAAATCACTGCATAATATTTTTAGCTGACATTATGATTTAGTGAAATGAAATATTTGTATCTCTAAAAATACACAGTGAAAAATTTAGAAAAATTTATATTCATAATCCTTAAACTGTTCTTTTCAAAATGGTATTTTTAGATTTTAATTTTAAGTAAAAATTGAGATAGATACAAGGTGGGGGAAAACATGTGTTTAAAATATGCAAAATTTTCCACTTGGTCAACTTCAAAAAATTCTAGAAATTATAATATTCATCCGTTAGATTCAAAATTATAGTCATAATAAAATAGAGTTTCTGTAGATTGTTGTCGTATATTTCCCTTGTTAAAAACAAAAGTTTAATAATAGATACATTGTTGGGAGAAAAAATAACTCATTATCATTCCTTTCATGTTTAAGGAACATACTATTAAACAATTGTCAAATTGACATATCAAATCTTGATAAAAAAATTTGAAAAATAGTCATTGGAAATCTAACAAAATTCTTCACAAGTTTTGTTCTTACTATAAAGTGAAATTCTAAATAAAAAAAATACTTTTGTATGATGGAAGTTGAAGAACTTGTGAAAATATAGTTTTTTTCTCATAAAACAAGCAAAATAGACACCCATCTTCATGATTTCACCCAGGGATTATAAAAGAAATGTTCAAGAAAGAAATGCCTATGTGGCCCCATGTAACATTGAATGTTACAAATGTCATAACTATGGACACATAGCTAGTGATTGTAGAAACATGATCGATACTTCCATGAAAGAGAACACTGATATCAGATGTAAGAAAGTGTGGATAAGAAAACACGAAGAAGAGGTGAACAAAGACCAGGTCCCAGTGATGGCAAGATTGGAAATAAAACAAGATGAATAAAATTATACAGAGAAAAAGAAAGATGTCAGATACAGAAATGTTTGGAAAATAACTGAAAGAGAAGGACAGGTAAATAAGGAACAGGTTCATGATATTGTACTTTCATGAATTCTAGTGAAAGATGAATCCACAGAAAGAAAGAAAGAAGTCAGAGCTCAAATAGATGATGAATATACCAATGAATATGATGATGAATCTACCAATGAAGATGATGATGAATACACATCAGAGTAGGAATTGTTCTGAGCCATCCGACTTAGAGACTCCCAAAGACCATAGAACCATCCTTCGAGCAGTTTACAGAGTTTGAGAAGACAGATCTAGAGAAGTCAGTTAGTAGAAGTACAATTTGATAGATTGATCAAGAGTTCATGATAGTATAGTGATAAATGAGTCAGCATTATGGACAATTGCGCAAGTAGAGTCTTGGACAGTATGTACAGAGATGTATTCATAAGAATATTTAGAAGGTTTGGATAGATATATGACAGTGGATGAGATCATGGATTCATATATTGGTTCATAGAGTGGTTCAGATACAAAGGAACATGATCATAATGGATGATAATTACACAGGAAATGGCTTGAACAATGCTAATGGATTCCAAATTGACAGATGTTTTTTGGATACATGCAGTGCATACAATAGTTCACATTCAAAACAGAGTAATGCTCAGAAACACCAATGACAAAACACCCTATGAACTATGGAAAGGAAACATAGACAACAACCTCTACATCAAGGTAACTCAAGGTAGTATTTTATTAATTGAATTTTATGTTGATGATATTGTTTTTTGAAGTACTAATGACAAGTTAAGAAAGAAATTTGCAAAGGATATGCAGAATGAATTTGAAATGTCATTACTTGGAGAACTATCTTTCTTTTTGGGTCTTCAGAAATGTCAAACTAACTGAGGGAATTTTGTTTCCTCAAACTAAGTATATCAGAGAAAGGCTAAAGAGATTCAGAATGGAATATTGCAAACCAGTTACTGCTCCTATGAAAACCAATTGAAAGTTAAGAAAATATGATGATTCAAAATCTACAGACCAAAGACAATACGGTTCAATGATTGGTAGCTTACTATATGTGACAGCATCTAGATCAAATGTAATGCAAGTAGTTGGACAGGTAGCATGATTTCAAGTAGCACCAAAGGAATCACATGTATTAGCAGTGAAAAGGATTTTCATATATCTCAAAGGAACAAAAGAGTTTGGATTATGGTATCCAAAAGGAAAGGAACTATCACTTATTGCCTACATAGATGCATATTGGTCAGGTTGCATTGATGGCCGACAAAGCACCAGTGGAGCAACATTCTACTTGGGTGAGTGTTTAGTATCATGCTTAAGCAAGAAACAATCATCAGTATCCTTATCTACAGTCGAGGTAGAGTATACTGTAGCAACAACATTTTGTATATAGGTTCTATGGATGAAACAAACTCTAACAGATATACAGGTTGAGTATGATGAGCCCATTCCAATCTATTGTGATAATACAAGTGCCATCAGTATCTCAAAGAAACCGATGATTCACTCCAATACAAAGCACATTCCAATAAATTATCACTTTCTACGGGAACAAGTTGCAGAGAAGAACATCAGAGTTGAATATGTAGGCACAAAAGAACAAGTGGTCGACATATTTACAAAACCTCTTCCAAGGGAATCCTTTGAGTATCTTCGCTAGAGACTAGGAGTAATTTCTACTCCAAAATGAATTCTTTTGAATGCTTATCTTATATGTCTTATATGTACATGAGGAAGCACCATAAATAGGACAATTCAGGTTGGGAGAGATTTATCAGATGCAAAGGTAAATGCTTGGAGAGAGAGCATAGAGGCATGTTTCCAAGGGGAGCAATTTTCACAAGGGAAGAATGAGAGATATGACTTCATAGTGATACTCTTTGTCAAAGGGGGAGATATTATTCATATGAAGGGAGAGAAAGTAATCAAAGGCTTAAAAACAAAAAGAAAAATCAAAGGCATGTAGACAGGGGGAGCAACCCCAAGGAGAGTTCAGTCAGGGGGAGAAGCCCCAAAGGGAGATACCCTTTTGTCGTTGATTTCAAAGGGGGAGATATATAAATATTGATGAGGAGTATAAGCATGAATGTTATCATGACTAAGTGTTTCCATCGATGTTGGTGTTGTCATCAATGCCAAAAGGGGAGATTGCCAGAAAGTTGGCTTAGGTTGATGGACAATTGGTATGGATTGTTGGTTTTCATTGATTTCAACCATTGGAGAGTGATATTGTAGATTGATTTCAACCCTTAGTGATTGATGTCAACCCTTGGAGAAACTCCGATAGAAAATTTTGGTAGCACAAAGGTTTGGTTAATGGACCCAAGGTTTTTTCATGTATAATGGTATGGGTTTTAATATATTGTAAGGTAATACTATTCTATATGGATAGTACATTTCATTCCATTTCTGGTGGTATGTGGAACGTCACATAACTCTTCACGGTTAGAGAGTTATGGCCATGTGAAGTTGGAGAAAGGTTTGGATAATGGACCCAAGTTTGTTTGATGGATAATGGTATGAGTTTTGATATATTTGTAGGTAAGAATATTCTATATGGATAGTACATGTCCTTCCATTTACAGTGGTATGTGGAACGTCACATAACTCCTCATGGTTAGAAATTTATGTCCATGTGAAGTTGGAGAACCCTCATGAGTCATCTAGAAGCCCCAAAAGGTCAAAGTAGTCAAAGTGGTTTAGGAGATTTTAGTAGGTAAATAATAAACTGAAGTGATGAGTGTACTATAAGTCAAAGTGAATACAAAAGACTTTATTTAAATAATAAAGTTAATGGATAAATTACTAAGTTGACAAGTGGTAAGAAGTGGGTTAACCCTAAAATAAGGAAAGTGGGTTAAGATGGTTAAGAGGTAACCCTTGAGGAAGCTACATGAAAGTATAAATAAGAGGAAAGAATCTCTCATTTTAATCACACTTGAGCATATCGAATATCTACAGGTGATTGAGGTAACCAAAGGATATCTAAGACAAATTTCAAAGGGAAGGTGAAGTAAAGAAGTTCAAAATTCAAGGGAGGATAAATTCTTTTGATGATGCTTTCTAAGGTATGTTATTTGCAGGTCATCTCACCATTTTAACAATAAATTTCTTTCTAGAATGATTCAGATCGTGAAATTGGGAGGACATTGAGGAAACATATCCAAGTAGTTGTGATACAAATCTCATCTTTTGGGTCATTGTATTTTTGGAGTTACACACCGTGGAAAATAGGGTTTGTGGCTAGTCCTGAAACTAGTCTAAAACAGATGTTTCGGGTAAAAACGTCATGAATTCTTCATAACAGATCAAAATTCAGTAAGAAAAAATGTATTAGTTAGAGTATTGTTTGTAGTATTTTGTATATAATTTTCAAATCCATACAACAAATATTTCGTTCAGGGCACACTCTACAAATTCACTCTCTACAATAAGCCAAAATTCAACAAGGTATGCCATTTTTCCTATAAATCCTTTTTTGAGAGGTTCCAAGTAGTGAAGTCTGGAGGAATTGCATAAAAGACATCGAAGAAAACTGTGTACCATTTTTAGATCTTTATTCATTACAGGTACATAGTTATGATTATTTCAAGTTAGGGTTGTTGACTAATCCAAAATTAGTCATGTCAGACTAAAGTAAAGTTTGATGAAAATGATAGTCTCTTGTTGTTAAAGTTAAGGTTTGTAGGTATGTGATGTTATACACCAGGTCTATTACATATTTACAAATCAGATTTGGATGATGAAATTGATGAGGGATTTTGGTTGAGGTACATGTTGGGTACATGGTTAAGACAAGTAGTTGATGAGTTGGCACATACATGAGGTGTATAGTTTATGGTGTTTGTACATCTTGATGAGTCATAGTTGATGAGTAGTTGATACATGATTGGTACATACTTGGTACATGGTTGGAGGCACTTGTTAGTAGTATTGTTGACACATGGTTTATGGATGATGTAGCATACTTGTATTGGTATATTATTAGAAGAACATATTGATCTTGGTGATGATTATGAGTTGTTGTGTTATGCTTGGTTGATGCACATATTTGAGAGTTGTCTTGGTGATTGATCTTGATGAGTAGATATGATTTGATTGATAAGATTGATGAGACAGGATGTTGTGATAGGTTGTTTGGACAGGTTGTTGTGACAGGTTATTCGTACAATTTTGGTGAATGGTTGATACATCCGTTGATGGTACAGGTTTGTGCATGGTTGATGCACTTGTTTATGGTACAGGTTGTTTGGTACAAGTTGGTTCATGGTTGATGCAAGTTTTTATGGTACATGTTGATTACAAGTTGTTTGATACAGTTTGGTGCATGGTTGATGCACTTGTTTATGGTACATGTTGATTACAGGTTGAGGTACAGGTTGATGCATGGTTGATGCATGATTGATGCATGGTTTATGTTATTGGTACATGTTGTTTGGTGTAGGTTGATTGGTATAGGTTTACAACAATATATCTCACAGTGATAGCGTGATAATGGTTCTATCATTCTACTTATATGTCATGATGATTGGACGGGGCAAGGACAAGTGGTTGTAGCCACCTTCCGGTTGTAGATGGAGAACATAGGGGGTTTTAGCCAAAGAATTGGGGAGTTGGAGCTTCCCTCAGGTTGTATCCTGAGAAACTAGGGGGTTGGAGCCTCCTTCTAGTTGCAGCTGGAAAACAAAGGAAGTTGGTGCTTCCAATGAATGTAATTCTTAAAGACATATAAAAAAAAGCATTTCGTGGTTTTCTCCCACTTTGGGTTTCCACGTAAAACACTAGTGTACTATGTATGTGTGTGATTGCTCATTTGTTCATTGTTTATTTACTTTGCAACTATTGGATGATAATTCTACATTGATATAACACTTTCATTTTATGGTGAAAAAGGATTAAATTTCTCTATTATTGATTCAACCCCCCTCTCAGTAATCCAACAATTTCATGATCGTGATTCTAAGTCATATCCAAGGGGATATGAGTACTCCAAAGGAAGAGCTAAGGAAATATATCCTCACCAGTCCAACACTCGAGACAACCCATCAAGGCATAATAAGTCTCAGTATTCTATTGTTCCATTTGATTATAAACAAATTTATAATGTAAACAAAATTTATAATGTAAAACAAATCTTATGGCATAGGAAACCATGCACGTTTTGTGGTATGAATAATAATGGTGTTTCTGAGTGTTGGAAAAGAAATTATTTGTATAGGAAGGTCATGGTGACCCAAAATAAGCCAAGGCTTGAAGACCCTTCTCCACATGAGGAGAAAATGAGGGGAAAGAAAACCACGAGGAGCAAAACCCATTGCAACCATTACGACAAAGTTGGACACGATGAAGCCACTTGTTGGACCATTCATTCAGAGTTGTGTCCTAAGAAGGACAAGAAGGTTAGGAAAGAACCTGTGAAGGAATCAACCGACAAAGCAACTCAGAAAGTAAGCCAACTACCAGAAGGAAGCCATCTACCGAAAGAAGGCTAGCTACCAGAAAAGAAACAACTCGAGAATAAGGACCCATTCGTCTTGATGACTGAAAGAATGGGGAAATTTTTTGAGTTAGTTGATAGTGGCCATTATTGTAAATCATTTGTTTCTTCTAAGACCCCATACAAGGGCACTTTTGTAAAAATGATGAAATGTATAACATCACTTATTTATGTAACATGATGATATGTGTAGGCCTTTGTGAGGTAGCATTGGATATGGGTTCTGATGTAAATGAAGAGACATGTATAATATCATAATGTACACTTTTGGGATCCAAAATTCCTTTCAGTGGGGAGGTATGATCCAGGAGGATTTAGAAGGCCCAAAAATCAAATTGTTTGTAATCCAGTGAAAACCATGCCAAGTGGAAGATCTTATCACAATATTTCCAACTGTGTAAGCAACTCATTAAACAGAGCTATAACGAAGAAGATATGGTTTGTAAAAGTTGCAGTCAACCTAGTCAAATTCAATAGGCTGACATCAACGTCCATACAACTGACCAAACAGGGTGATTTCAGCATTTGTACTGATGACATTAGCATGCTATGTGACACCACCAGGTGCTGACATGTGGCAGTCAGATTTGGTGTTTTTGGAGTCCACTTGGGCCTATTGGCACATGCCACATGGAACCCCCAGGTGATGTCATGTGGCACCACCCAGGGACCTCCACGTGACCCCTTGGAAGAGCAACATATGACTTTGATGTGGCAGTGACACAGGTAGTGACTCAGTATATTACTGGGATAGGATCAAAAAATAGATGGGAACCATGTGGTCCAATCAGAGGGTGCCACGTGGCAACCCCAAAATTCCCAAGGAGGGTTGTTGGCCTTGGGTTATGGAAGGAAGTGAAGAACAAGGAATAAAAGGTAAAACGTGAGCTTCATGGGAGACACAGTCGTTGTCACTGGGTCGAAGTGAGAAAAAGAACAAAGAATATGGAGAGAAGTGTGCAAAAGTAAGCTATTGGATGAGGATATCGAGGATGATGGATCAACAAGGAAGATGGACCGAGGATGACTCAAGAAGTGGAAAAAACCATCATTATATGCCTTGGAGCACCACGAGATGGAGAAGGAAAGAAAGGTTGGCGAAGCCCAGAAAGAATGGGTCAAGTTTACCTAGGGTTGTAGACACCTAGGGTTTTGGTAATTAGGGTTTTTGACACCTAGGTTTCGAACTAAGATTGTCGGTGAGGGATTGTAATGTATAAATAGAGGTTGAGAGGACCTAGGTTAGTTCGATACTATGGTTGAGCCTTGTTGTCGATTATTGTTCATTGGGAGAATATTGTATTGAGGGTGAGAGAAGCATTGAGGGAGAGAGAGAGCCTTCTGGTATTGTAATATCTTCAGCTGGGTGCAAAGATCAAGTCCTACAACTGGGTGCACAAGAAGGGAGAGAGGATGAGAGACGAAGAAGAGAGGATCTGTTGGCCAAGAGCATAGATCAGAACTGTAAGCTTTATCTTAATATATCATAAGCACAGTTCTGTGGATGTAGCCTTAGAGAGAGGGTGAACCACGTACATCTGTTGTTGTGTGCGTGTGATTGATGCTCTGAGCTCTGATGTTGTTATATTTTTATCTGCATTATTGTATTAGATCATATCTATGGCTGTGAAGGATAGATCTAGGTAGTTGAATGGTAAATGCATGTTATGTTGTTGTTGTAATAAGAACCACTTGATATTCCCCTGGTTGTAGACATCTCTGTCCTACAACCCCCTCATAGTTTCTTCGGGTGAGACTGCATATGCTTCGTAGGTGTTGCTGAAAGGGACAGTAGCTAGGGATTTTTGGTGCGCTCTTGAGCGTTGAACCTTGGGTCTACCCCTGTGCCAACAAATGGTTTCATTTCCAAGACTTGAATCTTTTTAAGGGAATGTTAAGGTGGTTCCCATCGAAGATAGAGATTCAGAAGTGGGTAGAGGATCAAGAGAAGGACTTCGTTAAAGACCAGAACAAGAACCCTAAAATAAGCACTAAAGATTGGTTACAAAGATACATCTTCAACGACATTCAAGAGATATTATTTGGAGGAATCCATCAGGATCTATATGAGTGGTTGGCTAGGTTAGCTGACACACAGTTTGAAATCAGATCTAGACCCCCTGTGGTTTGGACACCAGCATTGATCCAGAAGGTCAAGAGAGTCGACGACGTTGTATCCAGAGCAATAGATCACTGGTTTGATAATACCATCGGAGAGTATATCACTGAGTTTGTTGTTGACATAACAGAATCATATAGTCAAGCTGAGAGATACTTTTTCAAGGGACCCAGAGGAAAAAAATTTCACTTCATGAAGCTAAGAATCAATATGCTCTTGCATGAAAACCACATATTGAAGATACAGTAGATTGATCACACTTGAAAAGGCTAATGTTCAAGATCTCGGACAGCGACAACGAAACATAAGCAGGGCATACATGTAGTGGGAAATTATTCTGAGAACAAGGTTTATATAGTGGAGAAAAGGTAGATCTAACCAACGAAGAGCATCCAGAGCCCACCAGAATAGAAGAAGGGGGAGTTGAAGAACTGTGTCAAAGCGAGCCAGAAACCTCAGAACTGTGTGAACTACTGAAGTAAGTAACATTAATACTCTTGTTGTCCCAACAATACTTAGCAGTCAGAATAGTCAGAACCACTAGAGTCTTCAGAGTATTATTACCAGTATCCCATTATCTACTCAGACAAGAACCCTAGTGAGATTTATGGAAGATGAGATGAGACTCCCTATCTTTAGAGGAGATGGATCTGAAGATCTAGATCAGCATTGGTTTTTGTGTGAAGTTATATGGAATATTAAAAGTATCACCGATGAAGCCATCAAGAGAACCTAGTTCAGCACTTTTGCTAAGGGACCGCGCACTAAGTTGGTACATGAAACTTGTCCAAGGACTGGCACAGCCTAAGCCCCTAAATGAGATCAAGAATGCGCTAATTGTAGAGTTTAAGAAACCTAAGTCGGAGTCACAATGTATTACGCAATTAAAAGAGATTAAACAAAAGGTAGAAAAACCTATTTGGGACTTCGACCAGAGATTCAAGACCCTGACAGGCCGATTAACTTTCCAGATCCCCAATGAACAGAACAAAGAGTGGTTCATCGTTGCTTTGCTACCACACATAAGAATCCATTTGATGCAGTAGAAGATTACATCTCAGGAAGATGCTTTGGAGATATCCATGAAGCTTGAATCAACATCGATGGGAGAATCTATCTCAGGCATTAGCCAGATCATGAACCAGCTAACTATTTTGTCTTTACAGGTCAAGGAGATGAAGAAAGATAAGGGAAAATACAAAAGGGAAGATATCTGGTATATAAGATGCATATCTGAGGCCATGATAAGGAACATTGTCCTTTATTTCATGAGTACATGGCATCAGGGGCTCTGAGCCGCTTAAAGCAAGTTAACCTACCCCGGTGCGATGTATGTAGAAATAGAAATCACCCAGGTGAGTGCTACTATATGCAGAAGTATGTCCAGACACCCACAAACTTGTATTGTACATTCTATAAATCAGTAGGGCATGATGATCAGGATTGTAGAGCTTATGATCTCATGCATGAAAGGTTGAGAGACATATACAAGATTCAAGGTGAAGTACAACAAGAGGGAAAAACTCCGCAGTACAACTCTTCGGGGAGAGGAAATTTCACTCCTCATGGTGGCTACAGAGGACGAGGATGAGGAGGAGGTATGGGTTGAGGCCGAGGACAAATAATATGTTACAACTACGTGCAACTAGGACATTTAGCAAGGGATTGTCAGAATCCCTGCACAACTTGTAGTTACTGTAACTCCTTTGAGCATGTCATAGAAGAATGCCCTATGTTGTTGGCTAAACTTCAGGAAAGACGAGGACCCCAGCGAAACCCACAAGTACAATTGATATATGTTGAACCTCACGGAGCAGACCCTAGAGTCATTGTTATTACTCGAGGAGGCACTACTATAGGAGAAGACAGAGAAACCCAAGGAAAGACTGAAAAATAACACAGAGTCAGGAAAGCTACAGAAAGACCCCAACATTCAATGCTAAGAAAGAAAGATAGATATTCGAGGAGGCAAGAAAAGAGTTCAAAGGAAATCAAGGATCTTCATCAAAGAGACAACCAGAAATCAGAGAATACAGCATGCCTTAAGCATTTGATCCATCTGCATCACCAACAGAAGGGAAAGAGGTAAGAAAACTCATGGAATTATTGCACACTTGTGTTAAGTTGATTCAAGATAAAGGCGTTGTACATTAATTACAAGATTTAATCAAGAAGTATGAACTAGGAAAAATAGAACCCTTACTGAATAGAGAAGTGCACCAAATTGGAAGAAGGAGAAGGACAAATAAAGAATTACACTTGAATGCTCAGATAGGAGAGTATGAGATAGACTATGTGGTCCTTGACTTAGGGTCAGAAGTCAATGTCATGACGAAGCAAACTTGGGCACTGATGGGAAAACCCAAGCTGATATATTCCCCTACCAGGCTTTGCATGGCTAATCAGCAAGTTGTCAGCCCATTTGGATGATTAGATCATGTCCCAGTGGACATCAATGGAGTAAGAACCTTTGCATATTTTGAGGTAATTGAAATTGTTGATGATAGCTACCCTTACCCTGCATTGTTAGGAATTGATTGGGCCTTCAACAATTCCATTGTTGTTGATTTAAAGAAAAGATGCATAATATTTGAGAAAGATGGCCTTAGGTTCATTGCACCTTTAGACCCAGATGAAGGTCCATGATACACAGAACCTATCAGAGAAGAGAACCATGCATTTGAACTGGAAAACATCTACAAATTAACAGCCAGACAACAAGATTATATCAACCCTATAGCTGACAGAAATCTGAGCTGGCGAGGTGACAACACATGCTCATCCGACTCAGAATAAGCGCTGGAGAAATGGAATAACCATATGTACGAATTATCTACAAGAATATGTGCTAGGCTAACCAGAGAAGTTCATTGGATTGGCACAATCGTGAGTAATCTACCCACATTTGATGGGTTGAACCCCTTAGATAAATTCTTATCAGAATTTGAGACAAGCGTACCAACACAACAAAGGCTGATGGAAATGGAGGAGGCCATGAAAGCCACACCATCAAGATGGTGGGGGACACATAAAATCAATATTACAAAATGGACACAATGCCGAACTCTAATGACAACGTTATTTTCAGCACAAGTAGGAAGCTGTGAAGCATGGTACATAGGTCGAAGCTGCCCAAAGGACCATGTACGAAGCTACGAAGAGGCCTAGAGTGAAATTCCTAGAGAACAATGGGTACACAGATTCGTCAATACGCTGGATACCACCTCGATTAACTAGTACCTTCACGCAGAGTTGTGCCTTGTCACTTCAAAATGGGAAAGTATGATCCATAATTTTATAACCACCTTTTTGTTTGACAGTGAATTTCCTTATGTAGATCAATCACTATAGATGGTGAGACAAAAATTATTTGAGGAGGCATCTAGCCTCCCTTCAGAGCAAGAAGAGGATGAATGGATTGCGCCCCTCCAGAAACTGCAGACCTGCTACAACATTAATGCCGACGAAGATGATGACCCAAGGAAGGAGAATATCGCAGAAACAGAAGGTCAGAGAGATGTGCAAGGAGCAGGATTTGAACTGCCATTCATTGGACAACCAATAAATATAAAGAAAGTCAATATCGGGACAGAGGAAACACCAAATCTTTCCAATGTCGAAGATTATTAGGATGCTACTACCATTGACAAAATCACAGAATTATTGCATGAGTATCAGGACTTGTTCCCAGCCAAGTTCATTGATATGAAGGGAATCAGAGGACCTATGGGAGAAATGAGAATACCTTTGAAACCAGATGTGAAGCCAGTCAAGAAAAGACCCTACAGATTGAACCCGAAATATAAGGAAAAAGTGAATATTGAGCTCGAAAGAATGTTGGAAGAAGGGATTATTGAACCTGTCAAAGAGTCGGAGTGGATTAGCCCAATGGTAGTGCAAGATAAGAAGACAAGTGAGATAAGTATTTGCGTAGATCTCAGGAAGATAAATGTTTCTTGTCTACATGATCCTTTCCCTACACCTTTCACATACGAAGTGTTGGATAATGTGGGAGGCCAAGAAGTATATTCTTTTACAGATGGGTTTTCGGGATACCACCAAATCCACATCGCCAAGGAGGACCATCATAATACTATGTTTTCCACAGAGTGGGGATCCTACCAATATACAGTAATGCCATTTGGACTGAATAATTCCCTAGCCATATTTTCCAGGGTGGTGGTTGAAGCATTCAAAGAATTTTTGCATAAGTGTTTAGAAGCATACTTTGATGACTGGACTATTTTTAGTTTGTTGGAAAATCATATTGAATGTCTAAGGCTAATGCTAGATAAATGCAGGCAGTGTCAAATTGCTTTGAATTTTAAGAAGTGCATCTTCTTCTCACCATTTGGAGTATTATTAGGTCATATTGTATGTAGGTAAGGATTGTTGGTGGATCCATCCAAAATTGCAATTATAGTAGATTTACCACCACCTACATCAGTCAAACAACTGCACACTACACTAAGACATATTGGCTATTACAGGAAATTTATCAAAGGATATGATCAGATTACTGTTCCAATGGAGAGGTTATTAAAGAAAGACTGCCAGTTTGGTTGGACAGATGAATGCCAGCGGAGCTTCAACACACTGAAACAAAAGATGGTCACTGTGCCTATTCTAGTCTTTCCCAACTGGAGCAAGGAATTCCATGTGCATGTTGATGCATCTTCTATTGCATTAGGAGAAATATTGGCACAACTTGGAGAAGGGTACATTTATCATCCATTAGCATTTTCCAGCAGAAAGATCTCCACAATTGAAATCAATTACACTACTACAGAGAGAGAGGGACTAGCCATGGTGTATGCATTGTAGAAATTCTGCCACTACTTGTTGGGAGGACACTTTAAAATGTTTACTGATCACTCCACATTAAAATACCTAGTCAACAAGCCAGTGTTGGGGGGGAGAATATGCAGATGGCTTCTCCTATTTCAAGAATATGATTTTGAGATCATAGTTAAGCCAGGAAGAATGAATAAGGGCCCAGACCACCTATCGAGGTTGGAGCATGGTGAAGAACCTATCATTCTAGAAGACACACTACCGGATGCACAGTTGTTTTCCATTAGAAAGATTAATGACCACTTTGCAGACATAGTCCAGTTCCTGTCAACAAGAATATCTCTAGTCGAATACACAATTCCGCAGAAGAAACAACTAGTGGTGCGTGCTACATATTTTTCATTGATAGCTGGTCAGATATATAAAATGGGACCTGATGAGATCCTAAGAAGATGTGTGATGGAGGAAGAATTCCCTATGATCCTCGAAGAAGATCATGAAGGCATTTTAGGAGGACATTATGCAGGAAAAGCAATTGCACAGAAGGTTCTGCGAGCTGGCCTTTGGTGGCCTACGTTACACAGAGATGTTAAAGAATATGCCAGAGCATGCAATGTATGCCAGCAAGTTGGAAAACCATCCTGAAGATATGAGATTCCATTAGCACCATAGATGACCTTACAATCATTTGAAAAATGGGCCATTGATTTCGTGGGACCTATAAACCCACCGGGGAAGCGCACAGGAGCAAGGTATATTATCACTGTGACAGAATACCTGACTAGATGGGCCGAAGAAAGAGAAGTCAAGGACTGTAGTGCAACTATAGCTGTACATTTTATATTTGATGACATAATAACAAGGTTTGGATGCCCTAAGGTCCTTATGAGTGATCAAGGTACACACTTCATCAATAAGACAATTGAAGCCCTGACTGAAGAATTTGCAGTCCACCATCAGAAGAGTACACCTTATCATCCACAAGCAAACAAAACAATTGAAGCATTCAACAAGATCTTGGAGACAACATTGACAAATATTTGCAGTGTGAATAGGGATGACTGGGATTTAAGAGTACCAGCAGTACTCTGGGCTTATAGAACCACTCGCAAGAAATTAACAATGTAGACCCCTTTCAAGTTGGTCTATGGTCTCGAAGTTGTTGTCCCAATGGATTACTTGGTACCAAGATTAAGAATTGTTGCATTTACAGACATGGATGATATTGGCGCTATTCATGAGAGACTATCATAGTTGGTCGAACTAGAAGAAGACAGATTCATTGCAGGCTTCCATCATGTTAGACACATGTCAGACACATCAAGAAGAAGATATTCAAGACACATCAAGAAAAGGCCTATCATGTCAGACACATCAAGAAGAAGATATTCAGGCAAGGTGATTTAGTCCTTCTATATGACAATAAGTTTATCAAACACTCTGAGAAGTTCAGAATGCATTAGCTCGGACCATATGATATTGTCTATGTTACAGAGGGAGGAGTTGTGTAGCTGAAGACATTGAAAGGAGACTGGAAGGAAGGCTTGGTGAATGGGAGTCAGCTGAAGTTGTAGTATGACAACCAGTTGCCTCGCAGCTCTCAGTATAATCAAGAAGATAAGGGTCTAGGTACCAGGTGCAGTTGGAACTGGGTACCAGACACAGAAAATATAGTATGCACAAGGATGGGAAGGAGGCATAAAGCAGAAAGAAAGGGTTGCACTGCGTAGTCGAAAGTTGAAGATAAATAAGAGGATCAGATCTCAAGTGCCTTGGGATGAGTCACAGGTGAGTGTTGGGGGCCTGTTGGCCCTGGGTTGTGGAAGGAAGTGAAGAACGATGAAGAAAAGGTAAAAAGTCAGCTTCGCGGGAGACACCGTGGTTGTCACTGGGTCGAAGTGAGAAAAAGAATAGAGAAGATGGAGCGAAGTGTGGAAAAGAAAGTTGTTGGATGAGGAGATATAGGATGAAATATCAGCAAGGAAGATGGACCGAGGATGACTCAGGAAGTGGAAAAAGCTAGCATTAGATGCCTTGGAGCACCGCAAGATGGAGAAGGAAGGATAGGCTAGCGAAGCCCAGAAAGAATGGGTCAAGTTGACCTAGGGTTGTAGACACCTAGGGTTTTGGTAATTAGGGTTTTTGACACCTAGGTTTCAACCTAAGGCTATTGGTGAGGGATTGTAATGTATAAATAGAGGTCAAGAGGACCTAGGTCAGGTTAGTACTATGGTTGAGCCTTGTTGTCGATTATTGTTCATTGGGAGAATATTGTATTGAGTGTGAGAGAAGCGTTGAGGGAGATAGAGTGCCTTTTGGTATTGTAAGATATTCAGCTGGGTGTGAAGATCAAGTCTTGCAACTGGGTGCGCAGGAAGGGAGAGAGGAAGAGAGACAGAGAAGAGAGGATCTGCTAGCCAAGAGCACAAATCAGAAATGTAAGCTTTATCTTAATATATCATAAGCACAATTATATGGACGTATCCCTAGAGAGAGGGTGAACCACATACATTTGTTGTTGTGTGTGTGTGTGTGTGATTGATTCTCTGAGCTCTGTTGTTGTTATATTGTTATCTGCATCATTGTATTAGATCAAATATATGGCTGTGAAGGATAGATCTATCTGGTTGAATGGTAAATGCATGTTATGTTGTTGTTGTAATAAGAACCACTTGATATTTCCCTAGTTGTAGAAATCTATGTCCTGCAACCCCCTCATAGTTGCTTCAGGTGAGACTACATCTGCTTCGGAAGTGTTGCCGAAAGGTCTAGTAGCTAGGGCTTGTTGGTGTTCTCTTGAGTGTTGAACCCTGGGTTTTCCCCTGTGCCAAAAAGGGCTAAGTCCAAACCAAACAAAAATTAAAATGGACTAGCTGACAGCTGGTCTAGTCCAACAATCCCATGGAACCTGATCAATTACCCACAAAATACGACAGAAATCCACCAAATTCAGGGAGATTAGATCCAAGATCCAACAAGGTATGACTAAACCAAAGAAAAGACTGATTACAAGTCATATCCTATACCTTTGTGCACTTGTGTTTTCAAATTTGGGTGCCCAAGTTTTATCCATGGGTTATATATATAGTCGTAGGTTTTTAAAATGGTTGGCGGATATACCATATAGTTTTTATATGGTAAATTTGTTATAAAAACAATGTATAAATGGGAATATGCGAGGTTTGACCCCTGAACCTCCCTTAACCTCCCGAGGGAGAAAACATTAATTTCAAATTCATGGATGAAATCATTTTGCAGGTATGCAGAGCAAGAGTGCACCCAGGCCATACAATGGCACGAAGAATGAGGCATAAGTATTTTGTAATCATTGTAGTTACATGCATGCATTACGAGGCAAAGATCCCAGGAGGCTCTGGGATGGACATTGTCTGTTTTTGACGTGTAAATAGTATATTTTGCACGTTATATCTCCACGATCACAACGGTGTGATCCACTTCTACATCAAAGATTCAGATCAACATGATTATTTCAAAAAATCCCAATGTAAGCATGGTCTTTATGATGTTATTTTATTTATGAGATGTTGCAACAATTGTATGCTTGTTATAGGTTTCAAAGAGCAAGGAGAGCTACAACATGGAAACAAAACCCATTTTAATGCAGGAAACCTCATCTCTTCACCCTTTCACATAAACCGAGGTTGTTCAGTGCGGGAGAGACAATTTTGGCACTTGGTTGGAAGGTAGTCACTATTGTAGTAAAAAGTCTCGAAATTTAGAGACATATGTGATGATTGTGTTTGTGCTTGGATCTAGTCAACAGATCCAAATATGATCATGGCTTCATATTGATGGTAGTATTCATTCTTCTTCCATAATTTTGTGATATTTTTACTCATGGATGGTCCATGGAGAGTGCCTCATGTTCATGAGATATTTTTCCATACATTATGAGAAATTGTTATTTATACATAAGAACACCCTCTTCAATGCTCTCACCAGGAGTGGGACTAGATCCCTTTCAGTTGTAAAGGAGAAGCATATTTTTAAAGAGGAAATAAAGTGGCTAAGCGATTGAGCAAATTCCAGAGATGTAATTCATCTAGGGTGAAATTTGTTATCATGCAATGACTTCTTGTCTCTTTTATGTGATTTCTTATCTCTTAGTGTGTGTTGGGTTTACTATGGGATAAACCAGGTTCTGACTGCAATATTACCAGCAAAACTCTTCTACCATTAGCCCTTCTAGATACCATAAGGAAACACAATGCACAGAGTGAATTGTCTAGTCTCAACCGAGATGGCTTCTATGGGTGGCCGTAGGACTCAGATGTCTGTAGCCCTAGGATGGGATGTGTTTCTCTCAAAGGAATTTAACTTACTCATTGTTAACCTTCAAAACCTCATTACATATACTCCAGACCAGTGTCACAATTATTCTAATAGGACTTCATTAACCTTCATAATCACATATGTTCAATGAAAAGCATTTATCTACTGTAACACAACATTTTGATATAAACACTAGCTATAACATTCATTTATTTAGTGTTATTCTGTAGTTTCCATTAGCTTATCCTTACTACAGTGTTCATTCCTACATCATATAACATATTCGTCATAAAAACCCATTAAAGCAAATACAATAATGGACACTACATAAAGTCACATAAAACAAAATATACCGTGGTTCACCCCCCCTGGGGCTACGACCACAAATATTTGTTGCTTGGGCTCTTTATTCATATTCTATGCAAATCCAGTGTTGTGCAATGTACAATTCTTCCACCCACATATCGTTAAAGTCTCTCATCAAGATCTTCTACTCAACCCAAAAAATACCTAATACAATCTCAACAATACATATGTCTACCCAAATGGAAAAGAATAACAACAACAACAACAACAACCCTCTCATTGTGCTAATACATTATACTTATACAAAAATGGGACAAATCCCTTACAAAAACCATAACCCTAAGCGGAGTAGGTTTGTCCACTTTATCCTTGACATAATCTCAGCTAGTCCTCGATCCAACCATTTCTCCAAGTTGGTGCTTGTCCACTTTAAAACCGCTATGCAATAGTTTGTCCACTTTGCAACTTCTTTTCTCGACAATACTTTTTCCTCTTTTTCTGACGCCAATTTTCCTTTATTTCTGGGGTGCTCCCCTGTTTTATGGAACTTCTCTAATTCCTTCAAAACGTCTTCAATTTTTCCTAAAATTGGTCTGTGCCAATAGGCCCCCAACACTTACATCATGACTTTTCTCGAGTCACTCACAGACTCGAGCATCTTTCATTACTTGTGCCGGGACTTTGTACATATCTTCTATCCGCTCGCATTGCTCCTATGCTTGGCTTCTCTTCTTTGTCATGGCCTCTACGATATGCACGGTGACTGGAGGTATTAATATCTCTCCCCCCTCCAAGCCTATATACTCTATGCTCAATTTCACTGTGTCAATTTATACGACCAGTTGCTTCACCTTCTCCTGCAAGGGCTCTAACTGAGCATGTATTTCCATCTTCTGTGCCTGCACCTCTTTTTCCTCTGCCTATAAGCTCTTCATATCTACAGTCATATTTATCTTCTCTTGCAGTGACCTTGTCTTATGTCACTGATTTACATCTTCCATTGTTGCATGAAATTTGTCTTCCTTCCCTTGTAGCTCTTGTAGGATCTCATCCTCTAAGAGGTGTGTCCATAATTGGGTGCTCTTTTCCCATATCTCTATCATTCTATGTATATTATGTGTGATTTTGTTGCGTCCTGATCCCTTTGTGCTCTGAATTCTGGAGGAGTAGTAGGTACTGCGCACTCCTCCAACTCCTTGATCTATTCTTTATACTTCTCCATATCCTGCACTATTTTCTGTATCTTCTCTTCCGAAGATGCATCCAATGATTTTGTGCTATCTGAGATGACTTGAAATACTACATTTTTTTTCTCTCCATCTCATCCAATTTTTGTTGTGCTATATTTCTCGCTTTCCCTTCTTGCATAATTGCCTCCTTGAGTGAGGTGTTGTCTTCCTGTGCCAACTCTAAGTTCTTCGCATCAAACCTTTCCCTGGACTAAATCTCCTGCACGAAGCTAACCTGTAATTTATACAACACATTTGTTAGAATATTGGGAAAATCCATGTCCAATGTATCAATGTATTTTAAGGGCTTCTGTGTTGTCTCCTCATCAATAAATAACATCTCATGTGTTATGATGAAGTTTACACTCCATTGTGTCATGATATGCACTGTCTCTCCAGCAAGTGTTCCTTCTCTAGTCTACGTTGGTTTATATTTTTGTTGCTACTATGCCCTAATCTTCAACTACTCCATCACAGTTTTCACTTCTTGTATTTTCTCTAGAATTGACGCCCTTGATACTTGGAATTCTCCCATAATTATGATGGTCGATCTTCAACTATTGTGGCTATCAGCTCCACATCATCTGTTGTCGGTGATGTTTCCATTGGTTTTATGTGGGCCTTCACCTTCTTTATGAAGCCACTTTCTTCCTCCCTTGTTCTCTTATTTTGGGTTTTTGATGGCTCAGATGCCTCTGGAATATATGTATCCATGTCTGTATCCTGCCCAATTTCTTCCTCCACAGGTTTCTCCTATGTCTTTGTTCCTATTTCTTCTTCGTGCACCTACTTTGGGTGCACTGGATCCCATGTGGAACCACAGTGTGATTTCTTTTGTGTCCTGCTTTTAATTTGAATGGGGTTGCTTGTCCCCATCGGACCTTGTGTCGTCTTCTTATTTTTACTAGCGACATTCCAGCCTATTTGTTGTGCGGAGAATTTTCTACCCTATGTCTGAGTTGGTACTGTTGGCGTTGTTTTTGGGATCATTGTCACTTTCCACTCATCACACCACTCCTTGTCCTCCATATGGATTTCTTGTGTCATCACGCAGTAACTCAAATGTAGGCACTCCTTGGTTGGATACCTCTTTTCCTATAGCCACATGCTATGGCACGATGCTTCGAAATTTTCTATCTGTCCAAAATCCTGGACATTTTCTGGGTAAATTCTCCATGTGTCTGCCAACCTATTCTGGATCTCCATTAAGTAAAGAGTGAATATATCATTGTTTATTTTATTTTTCTTTCGGCCTGCTGTGATTCGAAGCGACGTGTAGCGTGTCGTGCCATACTTTCTTATCCTCTGCAGGAACATAATGTATGTTGGTTCTTTCCATCCTACTAACGCAATGAGGATTAGTAACCACACATAGTGGAACTCAGAGCCTCAATCCTGCATGTCCTTGCAATCCTCCAAGAATGAGTTAAGTAGATAACGACCTAGCTCATCAGCTCCCCTTTGTGCACTGCATTGCGACTGCTACCACTCTTGCAGGTACTTCCTCCTTTCTGCACTTGCTCATTAATTTTCAACCTAACATCCTTGTCACAAACCTCATTGCAAGATCATTGATGTCACTGACCCTGATAACCCTATTACCTCTTTTCGTGCCATACTTTGCCTTGATTTCATCGAAGATAGATTTTGATTTTTTTTTGTCCTCTAAGTATTGTTGGATTCTCCCCATCTATGGGTAGCCCTATGATTGCTACGATCAAATCCACATTGATAGGCATCAGCCTATCCATCCATAAAATTCCTCCATGCACCCTTTGATCAGAATCTGGACCAGGGGTCTAAAAAATGCTCAATTTTCAAAGTGCTCGGAATGCAACGAAAACGGTGCCATTGCGTCCGTCTCGTTCTCCTGATTCCGGCGGTATATTTACTTTCGCAAACGGAGTCCGTATGGAGAAGTTATCGAGGTCTGTTCGCCGAGCCAAACAGGGAAAAAAATGTGCTGACTGGGTAGGCCGTACTGCCACGTGGCAGGGCCGTACAGTGCTGACGTGGCAGACGTACAGATGACGTGGCCGTCCGTACAGGACACGTGGCGGCACCAGGGCGTGCCACGTGTCAGGCGGTTTTGGACTTTTGGCATGCATTGTGACCAATTGGAAGGTGACACGTGTCACCATTGGATGGGTGACACGTGGCACCAGGGTGACGTCAGCAGTGCATCCGTGGCAGCTGACGTGGCGACTGTGCTGACGTGGCAATGGCTGATTGGCAGACAGTT
>ML779358.1:663619-680565 GCA_009831015.1 Picea engelmannii
TTACTTATTATTTCTTTAGGCAGAGCCTGTAAAGGGCCAGGTAGCCTCTGGAACTCATCCTCTTAATTGAGGTGACATGTCCGGTAAATTCTCCTACAGTCTATCTCTGTATAAGAAATAGTAAGTTCTCACATTTTCAGAGGTCACATTTGAGTGTATAACTCACATTTTGAATTATGGAAAATGGATACCTTGCACCCTTAAACAAGTACATTCCATTATCAGATCACCCTTACTAGGAGTTGTTTCACTCATCCATTGATGTGTTTATTGTTAGAGGAAGATTTTCCTCACCCTATGCAATCTTGCAGAGAGGGCCCTACTCCATTTCCCCATGCAGACTTACATTCCCTGATTAATGAATCCAGAGACAAAAATAAATATTTTTCCACTTGTACATGCCTTGCAAGCTATACAACATGTGTATATGCTAGCTGCTCCACTACAACCTGCGTACATCGGGATTTGTGCCAGAAAATCAAAATCAACTGTCAGGGTTCCATGTCATGATAGGAGATCTCTGATCCTTGGCCTTCCATATACTGGAAACATTCCAACTCAACCCTTCAGTTTCATTTTGAAGGCTATAAAGAAGCCAATTCCGAGCTATGGAAAAAGGAGAGAGAATTCAACTTTGAGAGAAAAGTTACTCTGGAGAAATTATTACTTCATATTGAGTCTGCATCCCTTTGTCCTTTAAGTATGAACACAGTGTTTAGACCCCAAGCTCTTCCCTTATTGATGGAGAACCTCATTGTCTCCCTTCTATGAGCTTTCCTTTGATGGAGGATTGAAGTGGTGGAGGCCCAGCTGGAAAGAACTCAGTTTCTTGGTTATGAACCGTCCCAACACGAAAGTCTGTAATGTTTTCACTTTTACCGATCATTTATTAATAGAAATACTCCTTTCGCGTCCAATCGATATCGTGCAAATATATGATTATTATCCATGGGCATGTTTGTTATGTTTATTATTGGATTATTCTATATAATGTGCTAATCTTTTATATTATCACTATATGCTTGCTCTGCTTGTTTGTTGAGAACTTGTTGCAGGTATAAATCTTTGGTCCGAAGTGCTCAATGGTGGACATCGTCAAACGTTTGGATAAGGTAGGACTCTTTCCTATCTCTTTGCACATCAGTTTATATATCATATGTTGGAATTGAGTTGATTTCTATAGTCATACCTATCTATTGTGGTTTACCCTAGCCATAGAGAGATTTTCCTCGTAACAGAAATGGTGACTCCACTGGGGATTATCTTCTTTCTTAGGGTTTGAAGCAATTTTCTCCTTAGATTTCTCTTTTTTTTATTGTGGTTCTTGTCATATCATTGCTTGACAACTCTTGTTCACTCTGGGTCTGATTTTTCATCCTTTTTCCCTTGCCTGGACTTTTTTCAAAGAATATACGTGCCTTTTTTCCTGACAGTCGCATACACACGCGGGTTGTCTCACTGCAAGTTGCGTATATACGCTCTTTTTTCCCAAAAAATCACATACACCCTTTTTCCGTACCTGTTTTCTTGGTCTGGTCTTTGTTGGGTGGGATTTGATGCTTGTTGAACCTTTTTAGGTCTCTGTAGTGCCTGTTGAGTGCCTGTGGGATGACATGAAACCCTCTTTTTGTTGAATTTCTGGGCGAGATCTTTCTCTTCATCTTTTCATTTTTATTGTCTTTGGTCATTGCACTGGGTGCTTTGTTTCTTGATATCCTTCTTGAGTTATCTCTCTTTTGTACACAGTAGGGCCATATATATCAAGTTACTTTTCAGTCCATGCATGTTCAGTTTTGATATATTGAAAATACAAAAAAAGTAGGCATTTTGCATTGCTTGGCATTTTTGTCTTTGAATCTCTATCATTAGCTTAGTGCATATAGTGAAAGATTGCATCTTTACTTCTGAATCGCAGATTTGAATTGGAAAATTGCATTGTTTTTAGTAGCATATCATTCATCAAAAGTTAAAGTTAGGACTTTGCATTACTTTCATATTTAGTTTCCTTGCAAAGTCATAACACCATTTGTTTCATCACCATACACCTTTTTGAGTAATCACGGCCATAAAATCAATGATATAATTTAAAACTTATTAATAACGATTTTATTTTCTAGGGTGCACAAACTAGTCTAGGATTTAGTGCCTTGGAATAGGATTTTGTGAGTAAACTTCTCCAAGGCAATTAAATCAACATATGTGTCTAATTCAAGGAGTGGAGAAATCCATTGTGTAATTGGTAATATCAAGAGGCTCCGCTCACACCGGAGATAATCACGAGGTCACAAAGTTGGTTCAAGGGATATCCCCTGGATACTCACCTAGCGTCAGAGATATTTCTGTGGATTTATTCGTATTTGGGGATCTTGCTAGTGCCCATACCTCCATGAGAGGCAGTGCTTTCAAGGTTTCGGGATTTTATACCCTGCCCATATAGTGATCCATACTTACAACTGCTCATCTATGCATCAGTTACACAATGGTTTATTAGTTACTTGACTTAGGTATCTAATAGGTTACTTCCAGGGGTTATTCTGCAAGTACCCAGGGTCAGATAGGGGTCGGACAACACACAACCTTTATGGAGGATTACCTCTCTGGGGGGGTCTGAATGACTGGTTGTTAAGCCCATGAGGGCCCCTATAACTGATTATGTTACCTCCGATATTTAGCAGGGATTCTCAGGCCCCTCTTGGGTGAGACATACCTTCTTTAGGGAGGGATTACACTCAACCACTTTACCCTGTTTGCATGCACATTGGTCGTTTGAATTTTGGTGTAATATTTTCTTACTAGTTGGACTTAAGAGTCTTTTTTGAGTTCTCTTCATCATGGATAATGGAGTCCCTTTGGCCCCCTCATTTACCGCTACCTACCCCATGAAGCCTACTCAATTCTTGGGGATGAATCCTCCTGTATATTATAATGGTATGAAAAACTATGATACTCAGTCTGCACCTTGGGTCCCTAGACAATTTTCTGTTGATATGCCTCCACCCATGCAATCCCCTCCCTGGTCCACTTATATGAATCCTAGCATTAGATTCGGGAGCACCATGGCCCTGATGCCTATGTCTTAGTTTGATATGAGTCATGTCTCTCAAACCTCTTTCACAGCCGGAGGTTGGAACCTCCCCTCTTATGGATCCAATCATATTTATGCTCTTTCAGAAACCAATATTTAGATGGGTACGTATTCTACTTATTACACCCCATCCATGCATCCTCTGTCAGCCATGTCAGTTCCTTTGAACACTTTGTCTATGACGAGTCCTCATATATCCTCGGGTGTCTCTCGTGGGGAGAATCGGTTTTATGGTTTGGGATATCCTCTTTATGGAACCCCCTCACAAAGGGGAAACATATATCATCACTCACATATTCCCTATCATACTTTTGTCTCCTCACAGACTTTAGTGATGATGCCCATTCATACTTCTCTGAATCAATTAAATGGAGGATACTACCTTCCCGGACAAGGACAGGGGGTAAACCAGGATCACTCCTGGCCTGCGATGTTCCAAAGTCAGTCTTTCTCTAGACCTTGGCATCAAATGCCTCATCCTACCACTATCCCAGTCACTGTTAGTCATACTGGAGCTCCATTGCCAACCTCTTCCAGTAATGTTGGAGATGAGTCAACTACTCCTGCAAGTTTTGTTGACAACCCGTACCCAATCGCTACTAATCATGTTGGGGGAACCACTCTAATCACCACGAGTCCTATCAATGTTTCATCTCCAACCTCTATACGTCATGTAGGAGATGACTCCCCTTCCTCTTCCTATCATGTTGAGAGTATGTCACCAGTCATTGTGGATGATGCTAGAGACATTGAGAAGCATAGACATCTCAGACATAAGCCTAAATTCCTTTGCATGACTTGCGAAGGGAATCACCTTACTCGTCTGTGTAAGGTTATCGTTGGGATACCAGAAACGTGGGGCTCACCCAAGGGCCCTTCGAATTATGAGGCATCTATGGTTTATCCTCACACTTCTCACCCATTGATTGACACGGTGGTAACACCACTACAATATCCTCTTGACCTCACGCCCATTGTCGAGGGTGATGCATCCCCTATCCCTGTCGACGTGCATCCTCTTCAACCTAGAATTGAATAAGTGGTCACACTAGTGAAATATCTGCTCAGTCCTACTCTCCTTATGGAGATTGATGAATCCTTTGATCATGTCAATAGCATTCTGGATACTGCACCTTTTGAACAAGAGAGAGTTTTCCTTTCACAAAGTCCTCTCCCTCCTGGTTTTGAGGAGATCACTTTTGGCTGGGATAATCCTATGGGGTATACAATGCCCCCACCCATGTCTTTTCCATTAAGAGACATTCTCTGATCTATCATGGAGACTGTATACTCAGTTAGTGCCTTATCCTCCTCGACTTGGAGAGCTCTGGGTTTCCCCAAGTTTATGTCGGCTATTCATAAGATACTAACATTCCACATAAGTCTGATATGGGAGCCTTGGCCTCCTCCTTTACATGTTGATTAGAACAGCATCAATGATTTTAATTTAAGCCTTTTCCAACTCCTCTAAAAATGTGAAAATATTGCCGAGTGATTTGTCCCTTTCACACTCACTAAAGTGGACTTGAAAGATCCTGAGTCTTAGTTAAGTTATTTTCTGAACCGTTATCAAAAAGTGAATATATCACCGAGTGAACTTGTCTTTTTCACACTCAAAAATTGGCTTTGAAAAGACGTATATTTGGCACAAGTTTACCCCTTTTTTACACCAAGTAGACTAAAAGACATGAAAAGGGACATTTTTGGGCGTTAAGTTGTGATTGCATCTCATTCCCTTGCTTGTAGTATTGATCCTATAGTTGGTTCTCACTTTGCATTATAAATCGTTTGCCTCAACAGTTTTGCATCCTCAACCAAGCAGAGCCTTGTTTATATACTTCACAATTTGACACCCTATACCTAGTATGGAACATTCCCCTGAGTTCCCATCTCCCGCATGCACTTCTCTACATTGAGCATAGGTATGTTCCACTGGTGGAACTAGTTTTTCTTACTTGCGACACTCGTTTCCTCCTTTGTATCATAGCATTCATTTGTCTATGAAAAAAAAAAAAGATGGGTGGGAAGGGAGTATTATATTATATTAGCAGCACTCGTGTCACCTTTGAATAGAGCACAAAGTTATTGAGTCCATTCGTCATCATAATTTTAGGATTAGCATGACCTTAGGAAGCTGAGCTCGTTACTGAGTCTTCTCTATCGACTAGTTACTCTTCCAGTCCCTATAGAGAACTTCATTTATGCCTCATGCATCTCATGATTTTATCATCAGGTCTATGTTTTCAGAGTCCTCCATATGTCTCATGCTCTTGTTCAAAGGAATTCTATCAACCTGTGTCGGCCACTCCTCAGAACTCTTGACTTTGCATGTCGGCCATACCCTCATTTTGTCTTCGAATCACATGACACTTTAGTCCTATCATGCACCCTGGCCCTACTTCCATCATCGGTAGGTATCCTTGAACCCAACAATCGACATTTCATCATTGGTCGTTGACTGGGTGGTTTCCCTTGTGTTCAACAGAAAGACATATATTCACACATTGGGACTCATGCGATGTATTGGATTCCATTAGCCTTATTGGTGGTTTCCTCACCTTTGTTAGTGGTTTTCATCATTGGCTTCTATTCATAGGTTCTTTTTCGTGTACCACTTGCACTTGGAACACATGAAAGACTCAAAGGGTCATTGGTTCATGAACATGTTCTTCGTCTGATTTCCACCAAATCATGAAGCTCCTACTTTATAACTCATGATGACTGATGAGAGATGCCTTAATTATTTCCTTTCAGTGGGTCTCTTTCCATCGACTTCAGCCCTTTTATTCTGGAAATGAGACCTAGAGTCTTATGAGTACCTTGAGGCTTGTAGTCATCAATGGTAGGCTCTCTCACCATCATTGTGAATACATCAATGTCTCTTGATTGATGGATTCTTCAGGTGTTCAACACCAACTCCTCTTTTCACACTTGTAAGAATGTACTTGGTTCCTTGATACCTACTTTCATTATCGGTAGTCTGTCTCGCATTTGTTTAAAATATACATAAATGACTGGTAATCAAACAATTTCTCATTGTGTTCGACCTAAACTCCTTTATTTACATGATGTAGACTTGCACCTTTGGCGGATTGTGTAGAATACTTGAAGACATGACATGTGGACGAAGCTTTCCTGAACTGTTGCTTCCTTTTCATTGGACCAATACCTATATGACTTCAGTGATCATGGGAGATCATATTGTACTCCATGATATACATATATCTTCATATTGGTTTTGAGACTATTTCTACTCGGCCTTGTTCATGACTATGACAACTATTGTCATGTAACCGCATTTGTATTTGCCTATTCATGGCCACGAACACTTATTTGGTATATTTTTCACATGGATCTATAGTGTATTTTTGGCAACCATGTATGCAAAGTCAGTGTAGAATGTAATGAGCAATTGATTTATTCCAACTGGTTCTCTACCACTCCATTTCTAAGTTATTTATAATGTATTTCAGCCATCCCAGATACTCCTCTGACCTCACACATTAGGGGGCATCTGTTAGAGAAAGATTTGCCTCACCCTATGCAATATTGCATAGAGGGCCTTACTCCATTTCCCCATGCAGACTTACTTTCCCTGATTGATGAATCCAAAGACAAAAATAAATATTTTCCACTTGTACGCACCTTGCAAGCTATACAACATGTGTATATGCTGGTTGCTCCACTACAACCTGTGTACATCGAGATTTGTGCCAGAAAATCAAAATTAAATGTCGGGTTTCCATTTCACGATAGGAGATCTCTGATCCTTCACCTTCCATATAATGGAAACATTCTTCCTCGGCCCTTCAGTTTCATTCTAAAGGCTATAAAGAAGCCAATTCCGAGCTATGGAAAAAGGAGAGAGAATTCAACTTTGAGAGCAAAGTTACTCTAGAGAAATTATTACTTCATATTGAGTTTGCATCCCTTTGTCCTTTAAGTCTGAACACGATGTTCAGCCCCCAAGCTCTTCCCTTATTGATGGAGAACCTCATTTTCTCCCTTCCATGAGCTTGCCTTTGGTGGAGGATTGAAGTGGTGGAGGCCCAACTGGAAGGAACTTGGTTTCTTGGTTCTAAACCATGCCGACACGGAAGTATGTAATGTTTTCACTTCTATTGATCATTTATTAATAGAAATACTCTTTTTGCATCCAATTGATATCGTGCAAATATATGATTATTATCCATGGGCATGTTTGTTATGTTTATTATTGGATTATGTTATCTAATGTGATAACCTTTTATATTATCACTATATTCTTTCTTTCCTTGTTTGTTGAGAACTTGTTGCATGTATAAATATTTGGGTCAAAGTTCTCAATGGTGGACATCATCAAACGTTTAGATGAGGTAGGCCTCTTTCCTATATCTTTGCACATCATTTTATATAGCATATGTTGGAATTGAGTTGATTTTTGCAGTCATACCTGTCTATTGTGGTTTACCCTAGCCATAGAGAGATTGTTCCGGGGAAATCCTCCATGTGTCTGCCAAACAGTTATGGATCTCCATCAAGTACAGAGCGAATACATTCTTGTTTATTTGATTTTCCTTTGGGCATGTTGTTCTTCGAAGCGACTTGTGGTGGGTTGAGCCACACTTTCCTATCCACTGTAGGAAAAGACTGTATGTTGGTTCTTTCCATCCTACTAACACAATGAGGATGAGTAACCACATACAGTGGAACTCAGAGCCTCAATCTTGCATGTCCTTGCAATCCTCCAAGAATGAGTTAAGTAGATAAGGGGCCCAACTCATCCATCTCCCCTTCACGCATTGCGCTGCAGCTGCTACCACTCTTGCAGGTACTTCCTCCTTTATGCAGTTTCTCATTAACTTTCAACCTAACATCCTTGTTGCAAACCTCATTGCAATATCGTTGATGTCGTTGACCCTGATTCCCCTATTACCTCTCTCTGTGCCATACTTTTCCTTTATTTCGTTGGAGATAGATTTTGATTTTGTTTTGTCCTCTAAGTAATGCTTTGGCTTCTCCCCATCCATGGGTAGCCCTATAATTGCTACGATCAAATCCACATTGATAGGTATCAGCCTATCCATCCATAAAATTCCTCCATGCACCCTTGCTAGGAGTTGTTTCACGCATCCATTGATGTGTTTATCGCACTCGAAGTGCTGTATATCCAGTAAATTCATTATTCTTGTGTCGTAGATCCTCAGGATCCACTGCGTAGGCTCCAATAGTGGCATGCATGATGGGCCTTCTCCCCTTCTCTCCAAATAGTTTTGTGACACCAAATCTAGGAATTTCAATGTGTATTCTATGTCATGATCATAGTATTTGATGGTATCTACTCCTCCCACCATTTCATCATCGGACTTCACTCCCTCGAGGATTTTTGGCATCGTGATTTCCAATTCTGCCTGTGTGTGTGATATTCCTTGTGCATTGATCTCAGCTCAGGCCTTCTTATTCCCTTATGGGGATGACTCCGTGACCTCTGGTATGCATTGGCAATCTATTTCATGATCTGCTTCTGGCTCTTGGCCCTCCTGTGATGAATCCATGGCATTTTCATCCTGTTGTGGCCCTTTTCCCTTGGACTTGTTGAATTTTTTTCTCTCTGCCTCCTCCTATTGCTACTCGACCTCCTGTGATGGGTTTTGTTCCTCCTCCACATGCATGGTAGTAGGCTCATACTCCATCATGTGAATCTCATATGTTATCATCATAACAATTTTCATATCAGGATCTAAATTTCATAGATTTAGCAAAAATCCACATCGCTGTGGAAGTGTGATAGTTTGGAGAATAAGGCCTTATATGGCAGCTGTTAGCGATATTTCTTGCATAGGGGGGGTAGAATGCAAAAGAAGGGGTAAAAACCCACTTGTCCAAAGTTTCGGGCGACAATGCGCCCGTGATAAGCAGCAAGCAAGTCCGGGCGGTCCAGATTTACGCGCCCAGATCGACGGCACATATTGGATTCCGGACCCCCCTTGCTTCCCGACCTTTAAGCAAGGGGGGGTGGTCCGCAATCGGGGGTGCACCTCTCNNNNTTTCTACCTTTAAGCGGAGGGGGGGGGTCCGAAATTATGGATACAGCTTTCCGACGGCTATGATCGAGGAGCCCGGATCAACGGCTCAGGCATGGCCCCGACTTTCTCAGTTGCCTTGTCTTTAACCCCGTGTGGGCCCTTCTCCCATTGTGACACCCTCCTTTCCACCTCTCCCTTGTTGTCGTGTGTCATCCATCTGCCTCCCCATCTTTGCCCGGGTGGCCCATCCTCCGTCTCACTATCCACTCACTACCTGCCGCGTCTCCCACTCCTTTTCCACGTCAGCCCCTCGCCAAAGAGCGAGTCCACTATCCCTCGTCTTCCTCCTCTTCCACCTGTTTTATTCCACCATGTTCCCTCCTTTGTCACTCTTCCCGCACCACGCCATTCCCTTCGCGACCTTATAATCTGACGCCATCACTCCTATCATTCGCCCCATTCTCCGTGTTGGCCTTCCATGCCTTCCCCTCAAGATATTCAGTTGTTCCAGGTGGCAGCGTGAGGGGTCTTCCATATCCCAAAGTGCTGAGTTGGCCGGGCCATTCTTGATCCCAAGAAGCAGTTATTGAAGCGGTTGGTGGTGGTTAGACATCATCTACGCCATAATGGGAAAGCCTTGCATTGGATTAAAGGCACGTCGATTCGCTGAATAAACTGTCAGAAGATCAATCGCGTCTGCCATAAGTTGCACGACCATTTCGAGATCACAGCCCCGTATTGTCAGAAGCCATGCAGACGCAAAGCCTTCAATGCAATTTCTTGGTTCCGCTGTTGTTGTTGTTTTGAGTATATGTAGGCATTTTTTCCATTTTTGTATGGATCGATGGTAGAGCTAAGCTCCCGACTGTAAAGTTTCAGTGAACATTCTGGTTTCCTGGTTATGCCTCTGTGTTTAAGACTTCTTGGTTTATAACAAACAGTTCTCCCTTTTCCATCTTTGTTTCATCTCATGCTAGAGAGTTCACAGTCGAAGGATTCGTGTGGATTACTGTGATTTTGTTGTGATAAAGGATTTATTATGGCATCATTGCATTCTCTGGTCTTTTGCGTTTGAATATAAGAATATCTTGTGTTTGAATGCTTTCTTCTTCAGTCGGTTGTGAACCTGACATTTATGACAGACCCTTGCACTTTTCTCATGAAGTCTTCCCCCTACTCACCCTTTATTGCAACTCACTGTTTGATGTTTATCAAGACCTCACTCGTTCATGCATGCCTGGTCTAGTTTCTGAGTTGAGGCTACTGTTTCGAGTTCGCCTCCATTCGATCACCCCCCCCTTTCAAGCAAATCGTGACATTAAACTGATGGGCGTCGGGCTCTGCTCCTGCTAGCAGTCCAGGAGTGACTTCTGGCTCCAACATTTCTGGCGCCGTTGCCGGGGACGATGTTGAATATTTTTCCCCAGGATTGAATGACAAAGATCATCTGATTCTGAAGGTGCATCAGATATCAGAACTTGAATATTGCTACCGTGCACCTGGCGACTCCACTGTGACAACTCTGCTGGGAAGAACCTGCTCTATCAACTGTGGCTTCGAGAGGCAGACACACGAGATCTAATCCACATTTGCCTTTAGCTACACTAGAAGCTGACGCGGAAGCAGTCCGCGGAAAGGGAAAGAGAGCTGCAAAAGAAGTTTTCGTCGCTGAAACAGGTAATACGCCCTCCCCTTCTATGAGAACTCCATTTTCAGATTCTCAGTTTCCTGGTCGTCCTTCCTCTGAAGTTTCCCGTTTTCTGAACTTTGGGAGTGTTCCTGCTGAGTTTTCTCCTACTGGTCTGGTAACAGAAGGAGAGATCCTTGTCACTCCCCCTTCCCCGGAGGTCTTGCCTCATCACAGACCCCAGCCTTCTGAAGGTTTCACCACCCCTCCTTTTGTTGATACTGCTGCAGAGAGAGAAGTGTCTGCACACTCAAGTCCTTTGGATTTCTCTATGTTTTCTCCGTTGTCCCCTCCAAGAATCTCTATTCCCACATCTCCCGGTCGTACTCCTTCTCCTCCGAGTTCTCCTCTACCTAATATCCCTATGGCTAGTGTTAATCCCCCTCCAAACATAATGGATGCCATAGTAGCTACCAGATATGCTCCTTTGACTCTACCTCAGCCTCTGAACCCTCTCCCTACTGGAGACTATTTGAAATACATGCCCAAGTTCAGTGGGGAGGGAGATGTAACTGCTGAAGAGAACCTAGCTGCCTTTTATAGCTATGCAGACAACCTGAATATTGAGAGTGAAGATGTCTGGATGAGAGTCTTTGTCCAGAGCCTTGATGGGGAGGTGAGGAAATGGTTCCGAGGACTGGCCCCTGGATCTATTGCTGGCATTGAAGCCTTGGATAACATTTTCCTGAGGCAATGGGGAGACAGAAAAGATTATATGTATTATATGACTGAGTTTGGGTCTCTGAGGAAGATGGAAGGAGAGTCTGTCTCAGACTTCTCCAAAATGTTTAATAAGATGTACAACAAGATTCCTGCAGAGATTAAACCCTCGGAAGCCTCTGCTCAAATTTCCTATGCTAGTGCATTTGACCCTAATTTCTGTCTCGTGTTAAGAGAAAGAAGAGCCACCTCATTGGCTCAGATGCAAGATGCAGCTGTAGAGGTGGAATCCAACATACTGGCAGCTGACAGACTAAGAAGCCAAGCTGACACAGACAGAAGAAAGGACAAGTCGGAAGCCTCAACGTCTGGCACATCACTACCTCACTCTCAAGTAAATGAGCTGACCCAAGTTATGAACCTCCTAAAGGAAGAGGTGGAGAGATTGAAGGTGGAAAGGAAACAAATGTATAAGGGCCCTCAGACCACTGATAATAGAGGAGGTTTCAGAAGAACAAATAATTTTTCTCCTCCAACCATGCACAGAGAAAAGGAAAGAGACAGAGATGACCAAAAAATTCAGGCTCCCTTCCAGAACAATTTTGTGGCTGATGAAGAATAAGAAGGAGAAGCAGATGAGCCTGAGCCTAAAATCCACTCTCTAGAAGTCACTCCTCCTTTCCCTCATCTGACCCAATCAACATATGAATATTCTCTCATGGATGGTCAACTGAACGAATTAAGCAAAGGAGACAAAGCTGGTGGTGGTCGAGGAAGATACAATCTGAGGTCTAACAAAAGGGAAGCTGCACCTGATGTTCTTGAGCCATCCACTAGAGCAGAGAGGCCTACTAATGAGATGGCAGATGATTACAAAGGTAAGAAGGCCCAACCCCTCTCTCCCATTGTCCAAAGTCATGTTCCTGAAATTAGAGAAATTCCAAAGCCTATGTCTTCTTTCAATTTCGAACATGAAATTCAAAAGATCAGAATTCTTGTACCACTCACTGAGTTAATTAAACATGGGGAATTCAAAAAATGCTTCCATGAGCTGTTGAAGTTCGAAGCCTCATACCCTCCCACAGACTCCATAAACCTCCAAGATGAAAGGCCTGCAGTTGTCCTAGGTCCCATGGTAGAAGACAGAGATGATTCATCCCCTCCCTTCTACACATCCTTGAACATACATGACAAAGTACTGCATAATTGCCTTATGGATTCAGGGGCCTCCCACAACCTCATGCCTAAAGCCGTCATGGAAGAGTTAGGTCTGGAAGTCACCTGAGCCTATCATGACCTCTATTCTTTTGACTCCAGGAGGGTGCAGTGCTTGGGAGTCATCAAGGACCTAGTAGTTTCCCTGTTCCAGCTACCCATGAAGAGTATGGTCATGGATATTGTGGTAGTTGATGTACCCCCTAAGTTTGGCATGTTGTTGTTGAGATCTTGGATCAAGAGACTGGGGGGAACCTTGTAGATGGACCTCACATATGCCACCATTCCAGTCTTTGGGGGGGAACATAGGAGATTATATAGAGAAGCACAACTCGCCTACATTGTCAGTGACGAAGCCAACCCTACCAATCATCCCATCTATGCTTTGGACACTGATTTAGGCTCCAGCTTACTACAGCTCACCAACACCCCTGAGGCCCCTTTACAGATCAAAAAGCAGCCCATTCTTAGTCAAGAGACCTCCCCTCCAACCACCTTTGTTTGGAAGATGTTCTTTGATGGAGCTTCCTCCAGTATGGGTGCAGGTGCCGGAGTAATATTCATATCACCCTGTCAACAGACCATATCTCTGTCATACAAGCTGGAATTCGAAGTCACCAATAATGTGGCAGAGTACGAAGCTTTGGTTCTGGGATTAAGAGCTGCCAAGGAAATGGAAATTAAAGAGATGGTTGTGTTCGGAGATGCGGAACTGATTGTCCAGCAGGTAAAAAATGTTTATCAGGCTAAGAATCCTCGACTCAAGAATTATAGAAACGAGGTATGGGATCTAGTCAATAATTTCTTCCTGGCCTTCAATATCTCCTTCATTCCAAGGGAAGAAAATGCTCCAGCCGACTTCTTAGCCTTCACAGCAAGTGTGCTCGAGGTTGCTACGTTGCCCACTGTTGAATCTGATGTCGAGATAAAGTATAGACCCTCTGTACCCGACAATGTCAAGCATTGGAAGGTATTTGAGGATGATCAGGAGATTGAAAAGTTCCTCCAGTCCATTGATGACTTTTCTGCATTGCACATAGATGAGGAGCCCGACACTGTAGAAGAGCTTGACCATCACCCCAAGGAGTTTGTGAATAGAATTGTTGATCATCAGATCATTCATCTACCGAGCAATCACATCCCAAAAGGTCTAATCCCATTAGAAAGATTGTTCGACAGGAATGATGTGGCAATAAAGGGCAAGGTTTCAGACGATGATGACGACACAGCTGAATGAAACATAGGCACACCTGAGGAGCCAAAATTGGTCAAGTTGTCGAAGAGTCTGACTGGGGAGCAGAGGGCCGAATATACTAAGTTGATGAGGCAGTTTGCTGATGTGTTTGCATGGACCTACGAAGACCTCAAAATGTATGATACATCAGTGATCGAACACAAGATCCCGTTGAAAGAGGATGCTAAGCCATTTAAGCAGAAGCTGAGACAGATAAACCCCATGCTGCTACCTGTCATGGAGAAGGAAGTGAAGAAGCTGCTGGATGCCCAGATCATCGTCCCCTTGAGATACTCTGAATGGGTGGCCAATTTGGTCCCGGTGAGAAAGAAAAGTGGGGAAATCAGACTCTGCATCGATTTCAGGAACCTGAACAGAAGCTCCAGAAAGGACAATTATCCCCTGCCTAACATGGAACACATTCTTCAAAGGGTAACTGGTGCATCAAGGATATCCATGATTGATGGTTTCTCTGGATACAATCAGATATCAGTCATGCCTGAAGACAGAGAGAAAAAAACATTCACCACTCCTTGGGGCACATTCATGTATGCCAAAATGCCCTTTGGGTTGATGAATGCAGGAGCAATGTTTCAGCGAGCCATGGACATAACCTTCATCGGGGAAAGGGACCAGTTTGTGGTGATATACCTGGATGACATCACAATCTTCTATAAGACTGATAAAGAACACTGCTGTCACTTAAAAAGAGTCTTCCTGAAATGTCGAAGGTATGGCCTATCATTAAATCCCAAGTAGTCATTGTTTGCTATGCAGGAAGGGAAGCTATTAGGTCACATAGTGTCAGTAGAAGGAGTAAGGATTGACCTGGGCAGGGTAGAAGCAATTCAGGCCCTGTCCCTTCCCCGTTCCAAGAAAGAAGTTCAGGCATTTTTGGGGAAGATTAATTTTCTGAGGAGATTCGTCTCAAACTTCGCTGGGCTAGTAAAACATATCACAGCCATGCTCAGGAAGGGCCATGAAATAAAGTGGACTGCTGAGTCCAGGGGATCTTTTGCCCAGATAAAGAAAGCATTGACTGAGGCACCTCTGTTGATCAGTCCCGATTATTATAAAGATTTCCTGATTTTATCATTTGCTTCTGACGACTCAATAGCAGCATTCCTATTGCAAAGAAACGATCAAGGGCGAGAGCAGCCCATTGCCTTCTTCAGCAAGGCACTAAGAGATGCTGAGCTGAAATATGAGATCATGGAAAAGCAGGCCTATGCATTGGTGAAAGCTCTCAAATCTTTCAGGATCTATGTCTTGCACTCGAAGATCATTGCATATGTCCCTTCCGCTTCTGTGAAGGACATTCTCATACAGCCTGACATAGATGGGAAGGGGGGAAAATGGATAGCTAAGATCCTATAATTTGACCTGGAGATTAAGCTCACCAAGCTGATAAGGGGGCAAGGTTTGGCCAAGTTGTTGGCTGAATCCAATTACAAATCCATGGAGATTAACTGCATCAATGAGCAAGCCGAGTCATCTAGTAGTAATTCCCAGATCACTATACCACTAGCGGAATGTCCCTGGTACAGGGATATTGTGTACTTTCTGCAGGAATTAAAGCCCCCTGACGGATTGGGAAAGAGTAGAGCCAGAGATTTGAAGCTCAAAGCGATCAAATATTGCCTCATTGACCGATCCTTATACTGGAGAGACCCTTTGGGGATACTATTAAGATGTTTGGACCCGTTGCAAGCCCAGAAAGTAATGATTGATTTTCATAGCAGTCTCTGTGGAGGTCATCATTTTTGGAAGACCACAGCCCACAAAATCCTCCGGGCTGGGTATTACTGGCCTACTTTGTTTACTGATGTCTGCAGAGAAGTCAGGGCTTTCTTTAAATGCCAGAAGTTCTCAGGTAAACAGCAACTCAAGTCTCTGCCATTAAAACCTGTAGTAGCTTCGGCACCTTTTCAGCAGTGGGGATTGGATTTCATTGGAGAAATTAATCCTCCCTCAAGCGACCAGCACAGATGGATCCTCACTGCGACTGATTATTTCACTAAATGGATAGAGGTTGTCCCCACTAGAAGCATTTCTCACAAAGTAATCATCAGCTTCTTGGAGGACATTATATCCAGATTTGGTTGTCCAAGCAGAATTGTTACTGACAATGCCTCCCCCATCAGGTCTTAGCCTCTAATCAAATTTTGTGAACAATTCGGGATTTCGCTGGTCCACTCCACTCCATACTATCCTCAGGGAAACGAACTAGCAGATTCCTCCAACAAGAGCCTGATCAAGCTTATCAAAAAGCTTCTAGAAGACAATCAGAAGGCCTGGGACTCAAAGCTTAAATTTTCTCTCTGGGCCGATCGGGTGACAACCAAGAAGTCCCTAGGTCTCTCACCTTTCCAGCTGGTTTATGGGATAGAAGCCATTTTCCCCACTCAGCTTGCCTTACCTGTGGCAAATTTCCTCCAGGTCCTTGAAGGAGAGCCTAATCATGTACTCAGGAGGATTCATCAGATGGTGGAAGTGCAGTAGGTCAGAGAAAAAGTCAGGGACAGAGCCTACAATCATCAACAGAAGATCAAACAGGCCTTTGACAGGAAGAACAAGAAGAAGGAATTTGAGCAGGGTGACTTAGTGCTCAAATGGGATGCACCCAGGAAGGAAAAGGGAAAACACAGCAAATTTGATGCCCTCTCGATCGGACCTTTCAAGATCCTTGAAGTATTCTCAAACAACACTTACAGGTTGCAAGATCTGGAAGGCAACGAAGTTTTTAGCAGCCCAGTCAATGGGCATTTCTGGAAAAAATGTTTTCTATGAGCCGCAGTCAGCTCTTTTTGTTCTGTTTTGTTTTTGTACATATTGTTTCTATGATCTGTTTTTCAGACTAATAAAAGACTCCATAGCCCAACAGCGAAGGCACTAAGTCTGCAAAAGAGTTCTTAGAGCATCACAGGGACGACTCTATCCCCCATGGAGCCAAATGTTAGTGATATTTCTTGCATAAGAGGGGTAGAATGCAAAAGAAGGGGTAAAAACCCACTTGTCCAAAGTTTCGGGCAACAATGCGCCCGTGATAGGCAGCAAGAA
>ML779358.1:680691-696002 GCA_009831015.1 Picea engelmannii
GCACCTCTCTAACGGTCTAGATGAGCGCGCCCAGATCAACGGCGATGAAGACCATTCCGGACCCCCCCCGCCTTTCTACCTTTAAGCAGAGGGGGGGAGTCCAGAATCGTGGATATAGCTTTCCGACGGCTATGATCGAGGAGCCCGGATCAACGGCTCAGGCGCGGCCCCGACTTTCTCAATTGCCCTGTCTTTAACCCCGTGTGCGCCCTTCTCCCGTCGTGACACCCTCCTTTCCACCTCTCCCTTGTTGCCATGTGTCATCCATCCACCTCCCCATCTTCGCCCAGGTGGCCCATCCTCCGTCTCACTATCCACTCACTACCTGCCGCGTGTCCCACTCCTTTTCCACGTCAGCCCCTCGCCAAAGAGCGAGTCCACTATCCCTCGTCTTCCTCCTCTTCCACCTGTTTTATTCCACCATGTTCCCTCCTTTGTCACTCTTCCCGCGCCACGCCATTCCCTTCGTGACCTTATAATAATCCGACGCCATCACTCCTATCATTCGCCCCATTCTCCGTGTTGGCCTTCCATGCCTGCCCCTCAAGATATTCAGTTGTTCCAGGTGGCAGCGTGAGGGGTCTTCCATATCCCGAAGTGCTGAGTTGGCCGGGCCATTCTTGATCCCAAGAAGCAGTTATTGAAGAGGTTGGTGGTGGTTAGACATCATCTCCACCATAATGGGAAAGTCCTGCATTGGATTAAAGGCACGTCGATTCGCCGAATAAACTGTCAGAAGATCAATCGCGTATGCCATAAGTTGCACGACCATTCCAAGATCACAGCCCCGTATTGTCAGAAACCATGCAGACGCAAAGCCTTCAATGCAATTTCTTGGTTCCGCTGCTGTTGTTGTTTTGAGTATATGTAGGCATTTTTTCCATTTTTGTATGGATCGATGGTAGAGCTAAGCTCCCGACTGTAAAGTTTCAGTGAACATTTTGGTTTCCTGGTTATGCCTCTGTGTTTAAGACTTCTTGGTTTATAACAAATAGTTCTCCCTTTTCCATCTTTGTTTCATCTCATGCTAGAGAGTTCACAGTCGAAGGATTCGTGTGGATTACTGCGATTTTGTTGTGATAAAGGATTTATTATGGCATCATTGCATTCTCTGGTCTTTTGCGTTTGAATATAAGAAGATCTTGTGTTTGAATGCTTTCTTCTTCAGTCGGTTGTGAACCTGACGTTTATGACAGACCCTTGCACTTTTCTCATGAAGTCTTCCCCCTACTCACCCTTTATTGCAACTCACTATTTGAAGTTTATCAAGACCTCACTCGTTCATGCATGCCTGGTCTAGTTTCTGAGTTGAGGCTACTGTTTCGAGTTCACCTCCATTCGATCACCCCCCCCTTTCAAGCAAATCGTGACATTAAACTGATGGGCGTCGGGCTCTGCTCCTACTAGCAGTCCAGGAGTGACTTCCGGCTCCAACAGCAGCATGTGGACAAATATAGCGGAGGTGAAAAAGGTAGGATTCAATGGACTGTCAATCTGAAGTAGCCTGGATCAACAACTGAGGCACATATCGGGGAATAAAGTAGCGTGGAAGATAATTACTCAAAGGTGGGTTGGGGAAAACTACCATGGTCTCTTTCATGGACATGTGGTGCCTCTAGAGGTACATCAGGGTGAAAAGAGATCTACCTAAAACTACTTTCTCCAATCCTCGATATCAAAAGTTTTTGGGGCACAGTGGACCATAGATCTTAGAGAAATCCAGATCGATGGCTAAAAGTCATATCAATGATTGAAATAGCACAAGGATTAATCATTCAAAGGTGAGCTATGGAAAACTACACTGGTTTCGTTCGTGGACGCATGGTGATAATAGAGGTACTTCGGGGCGAAAAGAGGTCTACCTAAAACTGTTTTCTCCAATCCCCGATGTCGATAGGAGCATATAAAAGGAGGATCCCATGCATTATTTTATGATACTTTGAAACATTGAAATGTTCAAAATTTGGCGCAAACCATCCATTCGAAACTCAAGCTCAAAGTTGGATCAGATTCATGTTTTCTTCACTACTTAACAGGTATTTTGCACAATGGTCGCTAATACTGTCATTTTATCCATGAATAAACAAGACATTGCCTCTAGAGAAGAATCCCTAATTGATAGGGACTCTAATGTTTTTGACCTAGAGATAACAGTCTCGCTCGTTTATGTGTCCATATCGAATTTGTTAGACAATGTTGGGAAACAAATTCCTTTTCTCGGAATGGCTCAAGCCTCCACTACCCCTTATGTCGTATACGTACTCTTTCCTTTCCCTGAGTTCATAAGATGGTGTGTCGAGCAATATTCATAGGAAGAAAGAGCTATTTTAAATAAATTAGGGTCAAAGGTTTTATGTGAAATAGACATCCCGTCACTTCAACGTACCCTCAGTGTATCAAAGTCCTCCTCTGTAGTGTCAGAGCCCTTCGATGAAGAGAATATGATCACAATTTTCAAAGAATGCCATTTAGAAGTAAAAACTTTGTTTTTGCAAACCATTGTGAAACCTGAACACCATTCAGAAATTCTGTCGTTACCTATCAATGTGAGCGTTATGGTCATTGAGGTCCAGTGGGCGTATTCCCTGCTTAGCCAAATTTTAGGGTTAGAAAATGACAAGTTCATAGTATAAGTCATGTTAGGTTTCATGTTAACCTTTTTTGTGTTAGAGTCTCCTCGGTCGGTCTGTATTAGTTTTGACAGATTCATCGTTGATAATATGCATCGACAACTAGTCAATTTCAGTTCATTTTCACACTTCAGATACTACACGCACCTGCTGAGGATGTTCCTGGAATAGAACAAGATCGAATTCCTTGAAACTGCTTTCATCTCAATTGAATGTAAAAGGATCACCATGCTTATTTTCATCAATAAGATCATGTCCAAGGTGTACAGTCTTATTTTTGTCTCAGACTTGCCAAGGGTTCTGGAAGAAATGAAAAGTTTTCTACAACCAAATCTAGAGAGCAGAGTAGGAGATTGGATGTTGTTCATACAATCTATTGTGATATGGGTGTATGGCTATCAAGAAGGACCTTATCTTTCACCAGTATTTTTGACTCCCATATTTTTTTCTTTAGATTTCATCAGATAAAGGATCATTTCAGAAACAGAGCACTTTTTGAAAGCACACAAGGAATCTAAATTAAAATTTCCTTTCATGGTAGGACCCTTTGTGGTAAAAAAAAAATCCTGTTTACCTCAGATCCAAGCCAAATTCAATGAATTGAGGTTTACACAATTACAAGGAAGGAAATATGACCCACATCAGATCATATCAAAGAGAAGGTTGATGAACAAATTGGGCCCCTATGATCATGAGCATGTTGAAAGATTTGATAAACTGGCTAATATGGAAACATGTATAGATATGGAGGTCACTTCGCAGCATGATCGGATAAAACCAATAGATTCTGCCCCTCAGAAGATTCAGACACAGAAATCTTCTCCAATATTGATTGTTAAAGCCCCAAATATGAGTGTTTATAATAAGAGGAACAGTTTAGAGGGCCTGGGTGCCAATAGTCAACAAGATATTCCCAAAAAGATAAAAATTACACCACCCTCTCAAGTGGTTGACCTGGAAGAATAAGAACGTGAAGAGAAAATGAGCATGGAGATGGTGGAAGGTGCAACCAAGAATGAAGAAGCTGGTATAGGAAGCATTCCACAAAGTGAAAGAAGCACAAGGGTTTCCAACAACAAGAAACACATATTTAGCAAGACACCTGGGGTAGTATATCAATCCAAAGAAGACTTGATGAACCAGTTTGTTGTAAAAGGAAGTATGGCCAACAGTGAGATAAGAGACCTGTTGCTCGAAGTAGAGAAGATCTCCCAGCACAAGACATCCCTTTTCTCAGTCAGAGATGTGGATACAAAGATGTTTAATATAGTAATAGCAGATGATAATAAAGTGTTTGAAACCAAGATGCACTATGAGAATATTGGTGCCCCAGATAAAGTGAAGTTTCATATAAATGCTAGTGACATGCTATAGTTGGACTATCTAAGTTTAAGTCTGAAAGTTTCAAGATTGACAACACATGCACTCAAACTAGATGGGCAATTGAAACAGGAGAAATCATCCAGCAAAGCCTGGAAGAAACAGGTCAAAAGATTGGAGTCTGAAGGCGTAAAGGCTTCTTTAGATGAGAAGGAGAAGATAATCCAAGGTCTGAAGAAGAAGCTAAACATGTCCCCTACTAAACATCCATAGGCAAAAGAGCTATTTGTTCTAGAGCAAGATAAGGAAACATTCATACAAGAAGCACTAAATTACAAAGCTAAAGTGTTACAGCAAGAAAAGGAGAAAGAGAATTGGTTACAAGGACAAGTAGCAACGTCAGATATGGATGTCATTGTACATGCTAATGCAGAAGTTGGATCGAGCACTAATGGATTGGTTCAATCCATGTCCCAAGTGAGATTACATATGGGGGAAATCAAAATCCTTAAGGAATACTTGGAAAATATTAAACAAGAGATGAAAATAAAAGATAAAAAGATGGCTCCACTCCAAAGGGAAAATCAACATTTGCAAGAGAGAGTAAGCAAGCTGAGGACGAGGTTAAAAGGTAAAACACTATTGCAAGGATCCAAACATGTGATCTGGGATGGTATTGTTGCAAAGGTTGCTAAGTTCATGGTTTATCTGAATTTTATAAATGACAAAGACAATGTGGTTACCACGGCCCGAAGCAGATGTACTGTTGACAATGAAATATTAGCCAAGAAACCTTCGGAATGGGCCCAGAATGCTATTGATTTTCTTAATTATGTGCCCACTACTGATCTTCAGAATGTTGGGGTAAAACACAGAACTGCATTGATCATTTGGGCTAGGAGAATCATTGCCAAGCACAACTTGCTCAAATCAGTTCAGAACAAAGCTATGCAAATGGAGCACAATATACAGAAGTTTAAAGACATGTTTGAAAATTTGTTTGTATGGCCTCCCACCATTTTGGGATGGAAAAGGTTCATTATATAATCAAGAATACTAAAATTCTCTCCTCATTCAGTGTAGGATGGACCATTCCAAATTTGAAGCTATGGAGGAAAGTCTGAAAGGCCCGAGTCTTGTAGACTATTTGGCCACAAACTTTGAAATTTTGAATCAATTTAAAAAAGTGAATATTGGCCCGTCGATTATGTCCTACGCCACGTGTATTGATCTAGATATTTTGATTAAGGAGATGATGGACTACGAGATTCCTTCTGACTCACAATGGAAGGAAATCGTGTGGTTGGGCAAGACGAAATGTGGTTTTCCCGGGACCAGTAAGTGACCCCCAGGTGTCACCAAACTAGCAAGTTTGACAGAAGATCAGGACAAGCCAGATGTCGTAAAGGAAGTTGAGCAGTCAGAGGAATCCATTCCTATTTTTAAAATGTCTTTTGAGTAATCATTGTAAATCGGTTCATATACCGAGACTGTCAGTTGAAATTACTATAATTAGTTTTAGAAGATGAAACGTTTTGGTTTCAGTCATTGTAATCAACTTGTATAAATGTTGGGGCATTTGATTGAATTAATGTTGGCAGAAGTGCAAGAGAACCCTTTTGGTTGTTTTGAACTCTATTGTAATTTTCTGAAGTTGAATTGAATATATATGTAGAAGCTTTTGAAGTCTCTATGAAAAGATTCTAACAGTGGTGATATGAGATTTGTATTCCTTCATCGTATGTATTTCCTGTGATCTGTTATTCCATTTACGCTTTCTTTTGTTTAAATTGGATAGTTAAAGGCCCAAAATTTGTCTTATGATGATATTGTCTCAAGATTACAACCTAAGGATCAAATTATATGATGTTGAAGGTAACATATCAACTTAGAAGCATCTAGACTAGTTTAATGATTTCATAGACTTGGAAGAGGTGGATTTTGAAGATGTGAAGATGAGGTTGTTTACACAAAGTCTTGTAGGAGAAGTAAGGACGTGGTTCAAAGCCATTCCACCATCCAATATTGCAAATTTCGAATCTTTTGAGACAGGCTTCATTGAAAAATGGGGGGATAAGAAAAATCCCCTTCAATTGTTGACACAGTAAAACAACATGAAGAGATCACCTGACAAAATAGTGCAGGATTTTTCAGCCATATTAATGAAGGTATACCATAAAATTCCTGTTGAGGTAACCCCCCCCCCCCCCCCCCNAACCCCCCCCCCCCCCCCTAAAGCTTCTCAACTTAGATATGTTGATTCTTTTGAAAGTGATTTTGCTTTATTATTAAGAGAACGAAGATCTACCACATTGGATGATATGATGACCGATGCTATAGAGGTTGAAGTGAACCTTATGGATTTAGGGAAGATGAAATCTAATGCTAGTAGGGACACAAACCGAGCTCAAGATAAAGCACACCCTTCAACATCACAAATATTAGAGGAAATATTTGAAGCAATGATGAGAAACATGGAGAGGATGATGGAAAGAATGGCTCTAGGAAATAGGCCTAACCCCAGAGAACAAGTTGATGGCCCACCCATAAATCTAAGAAGACCATCTATTCCTCAGATTGGGCATAGAGAGCCAAGAAATTAGGGGAATCAGGCAACTCAAGCGGAACAAGCAAATCATGGAAACTAGGCAAATCAGGGAAACCAGGCAAATCAGGGAAACCAAGGAAATCAGGGGGAACAACAAATAAGGCCTCCTTTTCAAAATAATAATGTGAATGAGGATTATGATGGATATTTTGAAGACAACATGAACTGTTATGATGATAAAGAAACATAGGTATTTTTAACCAAAGAAAAACACGACCAGTTCATGGATGCAAGTGAGATCTTCTTGCAAGATGATGAAGAAAGGGTATTAGTAGAAAGGGAATATTATGAGACTGGATTGAAAAATGCCATCATGTTATTCCAAAGGAAATATAACCTTTGAAATCAAAAGGTACCTCCAAACCCTCCAAAGGGGAATCCCAACAAAGAAGCTCAGAATAACATACCTTCTTCAAGTCATCCCAAAAGAGATTCTGCTGGAAAGGATTCAAGTGCAAAGGATTCTACTGCAAAATATTCAACTGCAAAGGATGTTGTGGAAAAGGGGCAGCAGAAGGAAGAAACTCAAAAGAAATTATTGAGAAGAAAATAAATGGTCACCAAAGAGGTAGAGAAAACCTCATCCTCTTTTTATTTTGAAAGTGAGATGGATAAGATAAAGATTTTAGTACCATTTAATGAATTGATCAAGAATAGCGAGTACATAAATCAGATCATCAATATGCTTAAGATGGGACAAACCTATGATACCCTAAACATACAATATGGTCACTCGACCATCCTATTTGGGCCAAGAGTAGAAGAAAGCAGTGAAAATGAAGAAGTCCCTCCTTTATATGTCATCTTGAAAATCCATGACATGATTCTACATAATGTTATGATGGATTCTAGAACATCTCACAACCTGATGCCCAAAGTGGTCATGGACCAATTAGGTCTCGATGTCACAAGACCTTATAAGGACTTGTTCTCCTTCGATTCTAGAAAGGTGAAATGTCTTGGCATGATCAAAGACATGGTGGTTTCTTTGGCACAAATCCCAGCTAAGAATATGGTGATGGACGTAGTGGTCGTTGATATCCCTCCAAAATTTGGTATGTTGTTGTCCAGGTCATGGGCTGCAAAACTAAAAGAAACCCTCCAGATGGACATGTCATATGCCACTATTCTTGTCTTTGTTCAAGAAAGAAGATTGTACATGGAGGTTATTCTTAAATATATGGTCATAAATAAATCACAGTCTAGCAATCATCCTATCTATTTGGTAGGAATGGAATTAGGGTCCTCTATTTTTTTCAATGACCTGTGCTCCGAAGAAGAGGAAACATAAATCATTATGGCTGATAAAAATGATCTTAACCAACAGATGGAGGAACTTTCAGAGCAGCAAGGTGATGCAGAGGATCAAATATGGAAAATGAATTTTTATGGAGCTACATGCAGAGAAGGAGATGGAGCTGGCGTATGGATCAATCATCCCAAAGGAGACTCAAAATTATTCTCTTACAAACTTGTTTTTGAATGCACCAATAATATGGCCGAGTATGAAGCATTAATATTGGGGTTGAAATTTTTGGAAGAATTAGGTGCCAAAAGAATTGTTGTACTTGGAGACTCTGAGATTATCATAAATCAAGTCAAAGGCATCTAAAAAGGAAAACAGCCCAGACTGAGGGCTTATAGAAACCTGGTACTATACCTCCTTGAGAAATTTTTAGAATGCAATCTTTCAGCAATTCCAAGAGAACAAAATCAGGCTATTGATCCCTTAGCTACTTTAGAAGCAGTGATCAAAGTCCCAATTTTCCCTGAAAAAACGCTACAAGGTTGAAGTCAAGTACAGGCCAACAGTACTAGACAATATGAAGCACTGGAAAATCTTTGAGAACAAAAAACAGATGGAAAGATTCCTAAAAATGGAGAACGAGATTGAGAATTTAAACATTGATGATGAATATTGTGATGACGAGGTGGATGTAGTTGCTTTCACAAAGGAAGGATATTTTGAGAATCAGATTGTTGGTAGAGATATTGTATAGTTGAAAAGCAACATCATTCCCAAAGGCTTGGTACCATTAGAGAAACTCTTTGATAATAATGATGTGGCCAGAAGCCCAAATATTACAGTAAATGAAGGGGATGTGGAAGATTGCAATATCGGAACTCCAGAGGATCCAAAGATCGTTAAGTTGTCCAAGAACCTTAGTCTTGAAGTCAAAGAGAGGTATGTAAAATTAATTAAAGAATTCCCTGACATCTTTGCTTGGAGCTATGATGAGATGAAAGTTTATGATACCAATATAATCCATCATGTTATCCCAATCAAAGAAGACCACAAGCCGTTCAAAGAGAAATTAAGAAGAATAAACCCTTTGTTGTTACCATTGATAGAAAAAGTAGTAAAGAAACCATTTGAAGAAAAAATCATAGAGTCCCTAAGGTTTTCCAGATGGGTGGCCAACCTGGTGCCAGTTAGAAAAAAGAGTGGATAAATTAGGCTTTGTGTAGACTTCAGGAATCTAAATAAGGTATCTCTAAAGGACCATTATCCATTGCCTAAAATGGATCACATTTTATAGAAGGTAGTGGGATCTCAAAGGATGTCAATGTTAGATGGTTTCTTTGGGTATAATAATAATATGGTGCACCCTGATGACTAGGAAAAGATGACATTTACCATGCCATGGGGAACATTTATGTATGCCAAGATGTCGTTTGGGCTTATGAATGCAGGGGAAACATTTCAAAGAGCTATGGATATAGATTTTGCTGACGAAAAGGATAAATTCATTGTTATCTACCTTGATGTCATCACTTTGTATTCTACCTCAGATGAAGAACATCTCAAACATCTCAGAAGGGAGTTTCAAAAATGTAGAAAGTTTGGGATCTCTTTGAATCCTAAAAAGTCAAATTTCGCCATGGAAGAAGGAAAGTTGTTGGGTCACATCATTTTGAAAGAAGGGATAAAGGTAGACCCCAACAGATTTGAGGGGATCTTGAAAATTAGCATACCCAAAAGCAAAAAGGAGGTACAATCTTTCCTGGACAAAGTGAACTTTGTAAGGATATTCATTCCTAATTTGGCCGAAATCATAAAAAATATTACCAATATGCTAAAGAAGGGAAATGAAATCAAGTGGATCCCTAAGTCTAGAAAATATTTTGAAGACATCAAAGTAGAATTGACAAAGGCTCATGTATTGGCTAGTCCCAATTTTGATAAAGACTTCACACTATTCTATTTTGCCTCAGAACACACAATTGCAGGTGTGCTACTCCATAAAGATGACCAGGGTTTTGAGAAGCCCATAGCATATTATAGTAATACATTAAGATATTCCCCTTTGAAATATGACATAATGGAGAAGAAAGTGTATGCTTTAGTCAAGGCGTTGAAAGAATTCAGGGTTTACATCCTACATTCGCATACCACTGCTTATGTTCCCAGCAACTCAGTGAAAGACATATTGACACAGCCTGATCCTGAAGGAAAGAGGGGAAAATGGATTGCGGTGCTATTAGAATATGATCTTGAAATCAAGCCCAAGAAGTTGATCAAAGGACAAGGGATGGAAACTTTGATGGCATAGACGAATTGTGAAATTTTAGGGATAAATTTCACAGCAAACCTGTCAGAAGTTACAGAAGAAGAAAGGGCGACTCCACCAATATCCCAGAAATTTCTTGACTTTGCATGGTACGAAGATATCATCTTTGTGCTGAACAATTTGTAGGCTCCTCCTGAATTTAGTAAGACAAAGGCCAGATTCTTGAAATTTAAGGCAGAAAAATTTTGTATAGTAAATGAATTACTATATTGGAAAGATCTAGGGGGGATTTTATTGAGTTGTTTAATAGAGGAAGAAGGAGAGAAAACCATCAGAGAATTCCATAAAGGTGATTGTGGAGGTCATAATTATTGGAAGACAACCGTGCATAAAATTATAAGGGCTGGATTTTATTGGCCTAGCATATTTCCCGATGTTTATAAAGAAGTCTCAAAGTGCCATGAATGTCAAATTTTTGATGGGAAAGGAAAATTGTAGGCTCTACCTTTAAAACCCATTTTAGTGGAAGCTCCTTTCAGACAGTGGGGCCTTGATTTTATAGGGGAGATCCATCCACAATATTCTACCCAACACAAATGGATCCTGACAACGATTGATTATTTCACTAAGTGGATTGAGGTAGTCCCCACCAGACAAGCTATAGATGATGTCATCATTCGATTCCTAGAAGATAATATTATGTCCAGATTCAGATGCCCGATCAAAATTATAATAGACAATGCAACAACTTTCAAGTCTAAGAAATTGGAGAAATTATGTAGTGATTATAACATCTCCCTTGGTCATTCCACATCATATTACCCTCAAGGGAATGGGTTGGCTAAGTCTTCGAATAAAATCCTGGTTAGAATCATCAAACAATTGTTGCAAGAGAATAAAAATGCATGGCACAAAAAGCTCATCCACGTGCTATGGGCTGACAAAATATCCTGAAAGAGATCCATTTCCACATCCCCTTTCCAAATCGTATATGGCACTGAAGCAATTTTTCCTAATGTATTAGGGTTGTCAGTAATGAATTTGTTACAGGAGCAAGAGGTGGAAACAAATGCTAGTAGGAGAAGAGTTGATGAGCTCATCAACATACAACAAACTAGAGAAAAGGCCTTTCATAATGCCCAACTATGCCAAGACAGGATCAAAGAGGATTTTGACAGACATACCAAGGTGGATGACTTTGAACCAGGAGACTAGGTACTAAAATGGGATGCTAGAAACAAAGATAAGGGAAAACATGGGAAATTTGATAACATATGGTTGGGTCTATTCAAAATCCCATCTTATCATGCGAGAAAGGCCTATTTGTTATAGGAGAGTAATGGATAAATCGTTGAAGGAGGGCCTGTGAATGGCATGAGGTTCCTCAAGTATTATATTGTTTGAAAAATCATCACCCCACCATTCATTTTATATAGTCATTTTTTGTTTTTCTTTACGCATGAAAAGTTGGAATAAAACCAGCATAGTTGAAGCCCAAGGTGAAGGCCTTGAAGCTATGCTAGGAATATTTTAGGTTTTTTTGAATAAATATCAGTAGATTTAGATCACACTAATAGACCACATCCCAATGGGTAGGCACTTGGTCTTCATTTCTTTGCTAACTCACAAGGAGGATCCCATCCCCAGTTGGAGCCTATGTTATCATCATAACAATTTTCATATCAGGATCCGAGTTTCAGAGATTTAGAGAAAATACACATCGCTATGGAAGTGTGATAGTTTGGAGGATAAGGTCTTATATGGCGGCATGTGGAAAAATATAGCGGAGGCATGAAAGGTAGGATTCAGTGGACCGTCGATATGAAGCAACCCGGATCAAAAGCTAAGGGACATATTAGGGAATGAAGCAGCACAGAAGATAATTACTCGAAGGTGGGCTAGGGAAAACTACCATGGTTTCATTTGTAGACGCATGGCACAAAGCGGTCTACCTAAAATATGCTTTCTCCAATACCCGATATCGAAAGTTGTTGGGGCACGGTGGACCGTAGATCTTAGAGCGATCCAGATCGACGGCTGAAACTCATATCGACGATTGAAGTAGCGCATGGATTAATCATGTGAAAGCGGGTCGGGGAAAACTACCATGGTTTTGTTTGTGGACGTGTGGAGCTTCTAGAGGTACATCGGGGTGAAAAGTGGTCTACCTAAAACCGTTTTATCCAATCCCCAATGTCGATAGGCACATATAAAAGGAGGATCCCCTGCATTATTTTATGATACTTTGAAACATTCAAACATTCAAAATTTGGCGCAGACCATCCATTCAAAACTCAAGCTCAAAGTTGGATCAAATTCATGTTTTCTTCGCTACTTAATAGGTATTTTTCAGAATGGCCGCTAATCCTATCATTTTATCCATGAATGAACAAGACATCGCCTCTAGAGAAGAAGCCATAATTGATAGGGACTCTGTTGTTTTTGACACAGAGATAACATTCTTGCCCATTTCTGTGTCCAGATCGAATTTGTTAGACAATGTTGGGAAATAGATTCCTTTTCTCAGAACGGCTCAAGCCTCCATTACCCTTTATGTCATAGAAGTAGTCTTTCATTTCCCTGAGTTCATAAGCTTGTGTGTCGAGCAATATTCATAGGAGGAAAGAGTAACTTTAAATAAATTAGGGTCAGAAGTTTTATGTGAAATAGACAACCCGTCACTTTGACATACCCTCAGTGTATCATAGTCCTCTTCTGTAGCGTCATATCCAAGCCAATTTCAATGAATTCGGGTTTACACAATTACAAGGAAGGAAATATGACCCACATCATATCATATCAAAAATAAGGATGATGCTAAAATTGGGCCCCTATGAGCATGAGCATGTTGAAGGATTTGATAAAATGGCTAATCTGGAAACATGCACAGATATGGAGGTCACTTTGGAGCATGATCAGATAAAACCAACTAATTTTGGCCCTCAGGATATCCAGACATAGAAATCTTCTCCAGGAGTGATTGTTAAAGACCCAAATATGAGTGTTTATAATAAGAGGAACGGTTCAGAGGCCCTGGGTGCCGACAGTCAGCAAGCTATTCCCAAGAAGATGAAAATTACACCACCCTCTCAAGTGGTTGACCTGAAAGAAGAAGAACTTAAAGAGAAAACAACCATGGATATGGTGGAAGGTGCAACCAAGAACAAAGAAGCTGGTACAGGAAGCATGCCACAAAGTGAAAGCAGCACAAGAGTTTTCAGCAGCAAGAAACACATATTTAGCAAGACACCCGGGGCAGTATATCAATCCAAAGAAGACTTGATGAACCAGTATGTTGTAAAAGGAAGTATGGACAATATTGAGATAAGAGACCTATTTCCCGAAGTAGAGAAGATCTCCAAGTACAAGACGTCCTTGTTCTGAGTCAGAGATGTGGAAAGAAAGACATTTAATATAGCAAGAGAAGATGATGATAAAGTGTTTGAAATCAAGATGCACTGTGAGAATATTGGTGCCCAGACAAAGTGAAGTGTCACATAAACTCTAGTGACATGCTATACTCAGACTATCTAATTTTAAGTTTGAAAGTTTCAAGATTGAAAGCGAATACACTCAAACTAGATGGGCAATTGAAACATGAGAAAGCATACAACAAAGCCTAGAAGACACAAGTCAAAAGATTGGAGTCTAAAGAAGATAATCCAAGGTATGAAGAAGAAGATAAAAATGTCTGCTAATGAACATCCACATACAACAAAGCTAGATGCTCTAGAGAAAAATAAGGAAACATTCAGATAAGAAGCACTAAATTACAAAGCTAAAGTGTTACAGCTGGAAAAGGAGAAAGAGAATTGGTTACAAGGACATGTAGCAACGTCAGATATGGAAGTCATTGTACCTACTAATGCAGAAGCTAGATCGAGCACTGATGGATTGGTTCAAGCCATGTCCCAAGTGAGATTACAGACAGGGGAAATCAAAAGCCTTAAGGAAGCCTTGGAAAAGATGAAACAAGAGATGAAAATAAAAGATGAAAAGATGGCTCCACTCCAATGGGAAAATCAAGATTTGCAAACGAGAGTAAGCAAGTTGAGGACGAGGTTAAAAGGTAAAACACTATTGCAAGGAGCCAAACATGTGATCTGGGATGTTATTGCTGCAGAGACTACTAAGTTTAGGGTTTATCTGAATTTTATAAATGACAAAGACAGCGTGGCTACGACGTCCCGAAGAAGGTGTACTGTTGTTAATGAAACATTATCCAAGAAACCTTCGGAATGGCCCCAGAACGCTATTGATTTGCTAAATTTTGTGCCCACTGTTGATCTTCAGACTATTGGGGTAAAATACAGAACTGCATTGATCATCTGGGCTAGGAGAATCATCGCCAAACACAACTTGCTCAAATCGGCTCAGAACAAAGCTATGCAAATGGACCACAGTATACAAGAGTTTAAAGACGCATTTGAAAAATTGTTTGTCAAGGGCCTCCCACCATTTTGGAATGGCAAAGGTTCATTATACAATCAAGAAGACTAAAATTCTCTCCTCATTCATTGTAGGATGGACCATTCCAAATTTGAAGCTATGGAGGAAAGTCTGAAAGGCCCGAGTCTCGTAGACTATTTGGCCACAAACTTTGAACTTTTGAATCAATTTAAAACAGTGAAGATTGGCCCGCCGATTATGTCCTACACCACATGTATTGATATACATATTTTTATTAGGGAGATGATGGAATACGAGATTCCTTCTGACTCACAATGGAAGGAAATCGTGTGGTTGGGCAAGACAAAATGCAGCTTTCCTGGGACTAGTAAGTGACCCCCAGGTGTCACCAAACCAGCAAGTTTGACAGAAGATCAGGACAAGATAGATGTCGTAAAGGAAGCTGAGAAGTCAAAGGAACGGGTAAAATCATGAATCTGGGTAACACTTTCGTGACAATCGGGTCTCCAAAATTTCTAGCGGCAATTTTTCGGCCGAACAAATGTTTCTTTCGGCCGAAATCTTTTTCGACCGAAAATTTTCACGTCAAATTTAACGGTGCCCTCGAAATTCATGTACAATGTTTTTTGGATGAATTAGTTTCCCATAGTAAGCATATTTTGGCTGAAATACTTTTCGGCCGAAACGCTTATTTTTAACAGATTCCGTTAAAAACTAGGTTTCGGCCGAAAGAATATTTCGACCGAAAACTTGAAAATGGGACTGTTTGCAGGAAACTGCAAATTCTCTCCATCTTACTTCATCTTTGGAGGTAGCGGACTCCTACAAATA
>ML779359.1:10426-45200 GCA_009831015.1 Picea engelmannii
AGAAAATTAGGGTATTATAAAGATGTAATCAACACTAATCTAGAAGATCAAAATTATCTATCTATTTTGTCAAGTGTAAAAAAAAAATAAACATTGCTAAGATAAAAACAAATTCTCACGAGCTCCATTGTGAAACTAGGCATTGGTCAATTCCTTAAACGCCATGGGATTAAAGAGTGTGTCACCTTTGTGACACTAAGAAGGTTGAAGATGAAAAACACTTTCTCTTAGATTGTCTAGCGTATACCCACATTAGATCTCATTTTCAAAATATTTATCACACTACCAACCTTCCTAACCTCTTAACTCAACAAAAGTATGGTGATCTTGGAAAGCTTCTCTTAATGTTTTTTGAGCACAGAAACAAAATTCTAAAGAATCACAAGTAATCACTTACCCTCTTAAGGTCTGATAGACCAATTCGGTCTTAGTGGAYGTTAATCATCATCATCATCATTCATACGTCACATGTTTTAAGAAATTGATATTTAAGCCTTTCGACACGATTATTCTACGCAGTATGTCGCTGAGCCTTAGTGAATGTCTTTTAAAATTGAAAGTTGCTTATATAATCTGATTAGCACGCCAACCAATCGGAGTCGTTAAGATTAAAGTATACTACTCTTTATATAAAATGAAGGTATTTTGAGTCGGTGGAGTGTTAAATGCATGATAGACGCCGCTAAGCTTTATTTAACTGTATGTTGCTTAGTTAATTAATATGAAAGTGATTATTGCAGGACAACCATAAAGAGAGTTTAATATTAAGATAAAGTACATTTTGTATAAAATATATAAAGAGATCGATTTTGAGTTAAACTTTAATGTAAAAGGTTGATGAGTGATAGTCGCTCCATGTATCCTTGTTGCCAATAAATTGAACTTATATTAACAGTCGTCTCATGCTAATAGAGTCAGTTTTTAAAGAATTTGTTTCAAATCATTCTTTGCAAAGACACATACATTTGTTTTAAATCATTCTTTGCACAAACACATACAACAAGCATGCAATGTGAACCGACCACTGCATGAGCTTCCATTTGGTTTGCCTCCATGATGCCCATGCATCTCTTGCCCAGGTGAACGAAAATTTTGAAAATATGGCTGAGATCTAGTAGTCGAACCTTAGGGCCTAGTCGATGGATTGGAGAAGTTATGTACCGAAGTCATCCAACACCAACAACATATTGCAGATGGGATAGGGAACGAACCCTGCAGTGCGATGTATTCCATGGTATTCGACAACAAGCCCTATATAGATTAGCATCTGTGATATGCCCAACAACATTCATCAGTGTCCGTGATATGCCCAACAACATTTAGCATGTTAGATTCATTGCTTCATATCAGACAAGGGATAGGTTATGTAAACGAATCACTCACTCCAGGGTCCAATAGAGAGAAGGATGTCTTTACATTATTTGAGTAGAAAAATTGAAGCGGGATTTTTCCACAGGCTGAGATACTTTTTATTCATTCAAGCTTCGAGATTTTCTGAAGCATAAGATGTGAATGGGGCTACCAGGGGATTTTATTCATTCAAGATTCCAGTTTTTATGAAGCATAAGATGCGAATGGGGAAACTAGGGGCCATGTTCGCTTAGCTCATGTGGCCTCTATTGTGTTAAAATTACAAGGATATAGAAGCATAACTCCACTTGGTAGGGAGCGAGGAGAACTCTAGAAGCAAAGCCTCTTATAAGAAAAATCATTTTAACGAGAAAGAACCGGTCTTACAAGCAAGAAGAGCTAGAATCAAGAGAAGATAGTGAAGGTTCAAATTACAAGCAAGCAAAGCTTCCTCATTGTATCCAGGGATAGGCTTTGCCATAGGGATTAAAGGAATAGGATCAAGTGACTAGTTATATTTATGGGTGATTTATGAGGGCAGGCATTTATATATGTGCTTCTTTCAAGATGGAACAAAGATTGTAAGTAAATCATCACCATGTATCCATTCACATGCATATAGGGAGAACCACACGAGTTGGCAATTTGATACCTTATGCCTACAAGAAGGGAAGAAGCAAAAAATGAGGTAAGGTAAGTAGGGTGTAATTTTTTTTGTCACTGGAAGAAATTTACAGCCTTAATTACATAAAGAAAAAAATTGGTACAGTTGATTACCTGAGCAATGGTTCATAATACATATAGAAAAAAATTGGTTCGGTTGATTACCTGAGCAATGGTTCAGAATAGTTTTAGATTTATCCAGTAGAAAAGCTAGCAAGAAATCTCTTCCAGAAGCCTAAGCCTGACTAACACCTCCAACAGATTTCTTCTCCTCAATTCAATTACCATTGCAACAGTTCTAACTCAGCTGCAGAGAAAGAACCCAAAAGGCATCTTCATGTAGCAGGGACGTCTTACAATAGAGGGAGGTCTTACAACACATGGCCAAAATCAGGGCGGTGCAACACATGGCTGCATGGTCGGCATCGAGGCAGTGCGACACATGGCCGCATGGCCGGCATCGAGGCGGTGCAACACATGGCTGGAAATATGGGCTATCAATTGTAGAAATAAATATTAAGAAGTAATGCTAGATTAATTTCTAGCATTACCTCGTTTCCGAAAAATGAGTACACAAAAATACTGATAAACTAAGATATTTTATCATATTTTATCCCTCTGCCTCGGGAAGAGGCCAAATAAGAGGTCAAATCTAAAACTTAGGTTAATAAACCACTTAAATTGTATGATTTGCTGAAAAATTTGGTTAAAATAATTACAGAGTAACTCTTTGGCACCCACAATATTGAAGAGGGCAGAAACAAAGGAACACAGAAAATAAGACAGAAGAATAACAGAGAAATTGATCTTTGCTTGATATTAAAATGTTTACATCTGCCTCTATTTATAAAGGTCTTGGAAGGAGCCGGAATATCCAAAGAGTTCACGAAGCAGATGGAGTGTTGGTGAATATGGCGGTGGATTGTCAGTGGAGGAAATCTCTCAAAGATGGTGGAGCTTGGTAGAAATTAATGCTTCCAAGACTCCCCCCTAATTTGTACTACTAATTACATCAATATTTACAATTCCCAATGCTTTTCTCAAATAGTCAAATTGGTCTTGTGATAAATCCTTTGTAAATATGTCTACAAGTTGCTCCTTTGATCTGCAATGTCTCCTCCTTAATGAATACATGTCTTGGTTAGGTCTTTATATAATTCATGTCATCATCTTCAGTTTCTATCTTCATATGGTTGGGCTTCCTTCAATGTGCTACTTTATTTTACTAGCTTCCCCTCATCATAAATCACCTTGGGTTTTTACGGCTTACCCCTAACCATTACAATGCTTAAGAACCATCACACCAAGTGGTTTCTAGTTGACCACAAACTTTTCTTACTGGTGGTTTTGGCTGACTACGAACCTTGCATGATGGGGAAATTGATTTACACAACACACACTCACTTGGGATTTCTTCACGATGAGTTTCATCCTCAAACATTTTTTTTGTAATGTCCCCCACCTCTTAGAGAGGTGATGAGGAGACTCAATGGCTTGGGCACCCCCACTAGGTCATAGTCTCATACTGAGGGGGAAGGTCAACTAGGCTAAAGTTATATTTTTAAGTTGACTTGAGAAAGAAAGGGATAAAATGAGTAAAAGATAACTCAATAGAAGAATATAAGTTAACCCTGGGAGTTAACCTAACTCAACAGAGAATTAGAAGGAAAAGTATAAGTAAGAGGCTAGGGAGCACCTATTAGGCATTTTGAATTTGGTGTATTTCTTATTATTGCTCTTGAGCATTCAGTTTGGGGGTTTTGATGTACAAACCCTTGTGAGAAACTCAGTGGTGAAATATCCACTCCCCTTGTTCCACATCTTGGTCTCGGGGATGAAATATTCCTCCACACCATTCTATTCTCATCATATCTCGTTTTGGCTATCATCAGATCAAGATGAGGGAGGAAGACATCTCAAAAACAACTTTTAGATGTTAACCAATGCCCCTGCTACGTTCCAATCATGTATGAACCATGTGTTCAACAAGCAGCTGAGGAAATACCTATTGGTAGTCTTTGATGACTTGCTTATCTACAACAAGACATTGGAGGAGCATCTTAGGCATTTGGATTGGATTTTGTCAATTATGGAGGAACAATCGCTATATGCTAAGTAGTACAAGTCTGAGTTTGGAATGACGGAGGTCCTTTACCTAGGACACATTATCAGAGAAAAGGGGGTACAGGTACATCAGGAGAAAATTGAAGCCATCATGGAATGGCCCACTCCTAAGACACTCACAAAATTGAGAGGATTTTTGGGGATGTGCACATATTACAGGAAGTTTGTCAAGGGGTTCTCTCAACTGTGTACACCTTTGACCGATTTGACTAAGAAGGGAGCATTCAAGTGGGACAAAGAGGCTCAAATAACGATGGACAAGATGAAGAAGGTGATGAGTACGTGGCCAGTCTTATCCCTTCCAGATTTTAGCCTCCCATTTACCTTGGAGTGTGATGCATCTAGGGAAGGAATAGGGGTCGTACTGATGCAGAAGAGGCACCCTCTTGCCTACGAGAGCCAAAAACTCAGGGGTCCTGAGCTACTCTACAACATTTATGACAAAGAAATGATGGCTATCATGCATGCACTGGCTAAATTCCGACAATACTTGGTAGGTTCTCTATTTGTTGTCAAGTCAGATCATAACAGTCTCAAATATCTATTGGAACAAAAGGACTTGAACGAGGGGCAACAAAAATGGGTAAGAAGAATACAGGCCTATGACTTTGACATTGAGTTTTTCAAAGGAAATAACAATGTGGTGGTTGATGCCTTATCCAAGAGGCCATCCATCCTTGCCATAACAGGGGTAATAGCTGACTGGAAAAATTGCCTGATGATGGAGTATGCAGAAGATCAATTTGCATGCCAGCTACTTGACGGACAGGTACAAGATGAGGATTTCAAGGTGATAAATGACTTCATCTACTACAAAGACCGAATCTTCTTGGTTCTCGGGTCGACCTTCAAGGCCAAGGTATTGCAGGTGTGCCATGACTCACCAATGGCATGACATCAGGGGATCAGAAAGACATACAAGCAGGTGAGAGAAATATTCTCTTGGAAGGGACTCAAGGAGGATGTGATTAAGCACCTTAAAGAGTGTATGACATTCCAGGTAAACAAGGATGAGCACACGGACCCAACAGGATTATTGCAACCCTTACCCATTCAAGAGCACAAGTGGGAAATCATATAGATCGATTTCATCACCGGGCTGCCAAAGACGCAAGGGAAAGACTGCATATTTGTAGTGGTAGATAGGTTAACAAATTTTGCACACTTCTTCACCATAGCTACTGACTTCAGTGTATCATAGGTGGCTGAATTGTTCTTCAGGTATATTTTTAGGTTGCACGGCCTACCCAAGACCATTGTCAGCGATAGGGATAGCAGGTTTATGAGTACCTTCTGGTAGGAGTTATTCAGGTTGGTTGGTACGGCCTTGACTCCTAGCACCAACTATCACCCTTAGATGGATGGACATAAAGAGATAGTCAACAAGTGGGTGGAGGGCTACCTCATAAACTATGTAGTAGAGAAACATAAAGCTTGGGTTAGATGGTTGCATCTGGGAAAATATTGCTACAACACCACCCATCATATGTCCACTGTCATGTCACCATTTAGAGCCTTGTATAGATATGATCCTTTATCGCTTGTGGAGATTGCGTTCGGTGACAGCAGGGCATCGATGGTATAGGATTGGGTACAACAGAGCCAAGACATTCTCAAGGAACTGAAGGATCATCTACGGAGGGCGCAAAACAAGCAAAAGGTCTAAGCAGACAAGCACAAAGTTGACCGTACTTTTGAGGTTGGCGATTTTTTCTACCTGAGGCTACAACCATACATGCACGCTTCCATAAAAAGGAGCGGAGCGGAGAAACTGCAGCCACATTTCTTTGGACCCTATAGAGCCAACAGGAAGATAGGCTCCATAGCTTACGAGTTGGAGCTTCCACAGGGTAGAAAAATACACAATGTCTTCCATGTCTCCTATCTTAAGAAATCCCTCGGTCAAAACATCAAACCTATTGAGGTATTACCCCCCATGGATGAGGAGGGATGACTTGTTTTGATTCCAGAGGAGGTATTAGAAGTCCGAGAAAAGAGGCTCAGGAACCGAGGCATCAAGGAGTACTTGATCAGGTGGAAGGATTTACCCATTGAGGATGCCACCTGGGAAGGGGAGCACATGGTAAGAGAAGTAGGTTTGGAATTGCTTGAGGAAAAGAAATTTCAAGCAGGGGAGACTGTAATGTCCCCCACCTCTTAGAGAGGTGATGAGGAGACTCAGTGGTCTAGGCACCCCCACTAGGTCATAGTCTCATACTGAGGGGGAAGGTCAACTAGGGTAAAGTTATATTTTTAAGTTGACTTGAGAAATAAATTGATAAACAGAGTAAGAGATAACTCAACAGAAGAATAGAAGTTAACCCTGGGAGTTAACCTAACTCAACAGAGAATTAGAAGGAATAGTATAAGTAAGAGGTTGGGGCACACCTATTAGGCATTCTGAATTTGGTGTATTTCTTGTTATTGCTCTTGAGCATTCAGTTTGGGGGTTTTTCTATACAAACCCTTGTGAGAAACTCAGTGGTGAAATATCCACTCACCTTGTTCCACAACTTGGTCTCGGGGATGAAAGATTCCTCCACACCATTCTATTCTCAGCATATATCCTTCTAGAGATTCATCAGATAGCAGGGCTGTACTGTTTGGAAGTTTCCAGCAAGGGCACACCATACCATTGAGAAGGGGTTGATCTAGCCAATCAGGAGGAGGGTTGGGCATTCTATCAGTTGGGTTTTACTTGTAGGTGCTCCACCATCATTTTGAGGGTTTCTTTGAGGAGTTATCATCACTCAATCTTTAACAACAGTTTGGGACTATTTGGAGGTTAAAGGGACATCTCACTTTTCTGTATTTCTCAAATCTAGAGAGATATGCTTGAGATATGGATCTGAAACTTCTCCCATGGGATTCTCTTAGCTCGATCTACATTCTTGGAGAGTTTCACATCATTTGGAGGTATATTTCTTCAAGGACGAGTTTCCTAGGGTTTCAGCCATTCAGTAGGGCACAACTCCCTTGGAATATTGAACATTTGGAGAGGTTATCCTTGGACGTTGGGCTTGAGACTTCAGGAGGAGGATCCCACTACCCTGATCTATCATCTGACCAGGTTTGGGCTCGTTTGGAGTCATCTTCCTTCAGGGACGAATTATTAAGGGCTTCATTCTTCTCTTGGAGCGTGGCTTCTTCAGCTGGAGGGTTTGTATTCAGATCTGCTTGGTACCGGTCTTCATTTCTTACCCAGCCTTTGGAGGCTTCTTTTGTATTGACGGGAGCATTTTGTAGCAGCTCATACTTGTTGTTTACTAGAGCCATCTGAAGATTATTCCAGATCTTCTCTTTCTATTGTATCTGATTTTTGCTTCTATAATAAAGGTCAGATCTTTTCTTGTGTTCTATATCTTTAGTATATTGTGATCTTCATGTGTTGAATGAATCTTGTATGAACATATTTAATATCTGGAAACTTCAATAAAACACCTGCACATCATACACAACCGAGCTAGTTAGTGGTCTCAAGCAAAAAATTTGGCTTGGGATCATTACATTTTTCTTCTTATTTGTACGTGCATAACATTTATTAATGCTCGAAATTTTGCATCTTCGTTTTTCACCTGCAAACAACTGATCATTGATGTCCATATAAAAATAAATCCATCTACCGAGATACATGGGTACCATCCATTGTACTCGTTAGTTCTCTAGGTATCCTTTTCACGTACATGGTTCATCAATGCATTAGACTCCTTTAGTCATAACTTGGTCCCAACCAACTCACACTCTGAGATTAATTAATCTCATAGTCCTGCCCTTAATAGAAGATCTAATTTTTCGGATCACCATCAAACTTAGATACGAGTAAACCTACCACCCTTGTACCGACCTAGTGGTTAATTCCATAGCTTGATGCCACATACACTATTTATGTGTAAGAGGGACATATGCTACATGATCACACCAATCCATGAAGGCCTGAGTCAACATGGCTTACTAAACACCTGCAAAATATTGTTTTCCTTGCATATGGATTAGATTTACAACTTTGGACCAAAAACCTCTAGGGTGTCGGGTACTATCGATTATGCACCCCCTACAACAGATATGCATAATTTCATCTCAGGTACAAAAAATTCTACATTCTTATCATTAAGCATTACATAACTTCATCTGGAGTCTTCTTTGTTCTTTACCTCTTCCAATGAGATTCTTTCTTCCTTGTCTTTCACCATCCATTTTTTTTTTCTTCTATCATCCTTTGTCTTCTACATCATGAATCTGCCTTCTATTTTTTTAAACTGCTTCTTGCATCTTGTTTTTCCTTTCAATATACTTTATGGATATTTTTCTTGTTGGAGTTGATCAAGATCCAACAAGACAACCTATGACAATGGATTGACAAACTTAATTTGTTTTTTCATGATTTTACATCACTTAACATTTGATTTGGACTCAACTAACTTAACAAACAGACCCTCAATTTAACTTTAAATAGCACTCATTTTGACTCTTCTTGAGATTAATGACTTTACATTTCAAGACTGTTTTTCACACATTTACATTTCAAGACTCCTTTTCACAAAGATTTTAGACTCATTCACTTGAACTTGACCTCTCACTTGAACTTGACTATCATCTTTTACAACTTGACTCAATTTTCTCTAAGACTAAACCCCACATGACCATTCCAAGCACTTTCAACAATGCATTTCACTTCATCCATATTACAATTACAAAATGAAGTTCTCACCTTACTAAAACATGGAAGACATTTATACCACTTGACTCAACTCTCCCTTGGGAATATGAGACCCACATGACCACATTTAATACAACAACGCCTCTTCATATCTCTACATATACCAGGTTAGCACAAGCCTTAATAGTAGTAGTGAAAGTAAATTCATTAGGTTGCACACCATTTTCTTCCATTTCAGCAAACAGTTCCAGGGCTTCCTCGCAAATTCCACTCTGAACATATCATATCCTTCTGGGAGAACCTCCATTTTCGTGCATCCTTGCATCATCAAAGCAGATACATTAAAATCCACAAAAATGTCATTCTTATGGACAATATTGAAAATACTAGGAGCCTCCTTTAATCTCTATTCAACCGCAGCTACTACAACACTCGACCGAATTTCCTCAACTCCAAATCTACAAGCTATGTCATCATTGTTCACTTCTATCTCCATTCACTTCATGCCCCGTTTTCCTTAGATTTTTTTGAAAAATCGCCCACAAAATTTCTCCAGGGTTCTCACCAGTGGTAGAGACAATAAGCAGGCGCAGAATGGACCATGTCAAAACTCCAAGAATAACCTACTTATAGCTCTTGCATAACATGAAAATGAGTGAGAACCCTACAAACCCTTGTAATGGGTTCAACCTCTCCCATGCACGGACCCTCCCGTCTTTCTATTCGCTGGGCCACATTCGGACATCATTCCATTCAACATACATGCTCACTCTATTGCATTACATATTCCCAATGGATATTCACAACCCAACTTTAGCACTGCACAAACTCTTTTCTTAGCGATAAAGACTCTCCTCTCAGGATCCTCGACCGTCCTATGAGGGAGTGAGGCCCAGACCCAAGCTATGATACTAAATGAAGAGGGGAAAAACAAAGGAACACAAAAAATAACATAGAAGAATAAGAAAGAAACTGATCTTTGCTTGATATCAAAATGTTTACATACGCCTCTATTTATAGAGGTCTTAGAAGGATCCTGAAGATCTAGAGAGTTCACGAAGCAGTTGGAGTGTCAGTGGATATGGCGGTGGATTGTCGGTGGAGGAACTCTATCAAAGATGGTGGAGGTTGGTAGAAATTAATGCTTCCAACAAATATCGTCTCCACACAACACAAGGGAAGTCTTCATTCTCTGCTTGACCGTCCCTCAAAAGAGCCCTCCTTCCAATTCTGTTCAATGTATACATAGAAAGGTCCAAGTTGTTTCCCATTAAACTCCAATTGTATTTTATTGATTCTTAGGTTTTCTCACAACTCTAATAACTTCCTTTCATGGTATTTCCATCACATAATGTTTCACCCTTCTATTTAATAAAAAAAAAAAAAACTATATTTTTCTTTCCCTATTCTTTCCAATAATTGGTTTCCTTCCGAGTAGAATTCATCCTTTTCCTGAATGAAAAATATGATGTAATAAAGTCTTAAACCAACTTTTATTTGGTTCTAATAATGTAAGGTAAAAGATTTCAAGAAAGTAGGGAACAAGTTTCGAGATTATAGGAAGTGATGGTTTAAGATTAGGAAATGTTGCCATCTAATCCTATGATCTGCAAATTTGGACTATAAACTAGTTAAATAATGTAAAATTTAAATGACAATTCCTTTAGATCCCTTATGTTAGTCAATCTTGCTTCTTTCATTAATTATATAATAACATTGTTTAATAATATTTAATATTAAGCTAATATCTCTACCTCATGATATAGATAAGTCGTACTAATACAAATTAATTGAAACAATTGAAAACTGCGATATTACATCTCTTTAATGTGCTTTGTTTCACTTTTTATTGACAAATAAATTATATATTTTAAAATAATGTTGAATTCTAAATTTATAAAAGAATATTTTTAGAAAATAGGAAAATATAATAAATTTGGGTTTTTTAAAGTAATATTAGTAACATCACTATTTTTTCTTTTAAATTGATTTTTTAGATTTAAAAAAAAACATCTTTTATTTCAATATTTTAAATTGATTTTTAAAAATAATTTAAAATTGATTTAAAAATATATATATATTTTTTATTTAAAAATTTAAAATTGACTTTTGGATCAAATAATTTAACAAATTAATAACATGAAAGAAAGAATTTCATATAATGATTTTTTCATTAGCCACCTTAATTAAATACTTTTGAAACCTTGAATAGTTGGCATGTGTAAAACAAACGGAAGTTAGGATATCACCAAGGGGGTGGTATTGGCACTGATACGTTGGAATTATATAATAGGTTTAAAAAAACACTTGGCCCGCATAGTGGGTGGTTTTCTAGTAAACAAGGGTGGAAGCAAGATCCTTGTCAAAGTTAAGATTGCCTATTTCTTGCTTCCCAATGAACATTAATGTGAAACTATGCAAATACATGCCCCTTCCAATATTTTTCAATTTTTTTTCTTGACAAGGAACCCATGTTGGAAACCTTGGTAAGAAGAGGACGAACACAACACGATGCAATGGTAATAGTGAGAGGGTAGGTACTTAGGATTTTCACCTGCAGTTCATAGAACAACAAAAGACATTTATTAGCATATTTGACAAGAGTAAGATCATTATTCCCTTATTAGTTATTATGGAGTACTAACAAGTCGATGTGCATAGGGGTAGTCTTGCTGGTCATGATAAGAAAGGTTGTAGTTTCGCTAATCATGATAACATAGTTATTGTGGAGTACTAACAAGTCGATGTGCATAGGGGTAGTCTTGTTGGTCATGATAACAAAGGTTGTAGTTTTTCTAATCATGATAAGATAGTAAAGGGTTTGGTCATGAGTGGGAATTAGTGTCACATATAAAATATATGTTAGCAATTTTCAACTACAATGATTGGGTGGGTATTTGTTTACAATAACAAGTGTTGCATGGCAGAAGAGTCCCTGCCATGTTGGGATGGGAGTAAATATGAGGTAGTAGAGACACGTGGGTAGAAAGTTGAAGTAGATGTGGTTTGCATGTAGAACATAGTAAAGTAAATATATAGTTTTATACATATGAAATATGTACTTTTATACATACGAAATATGTATTTGTATAAAGTATATATTTAGATTTATACATACGAAATTTGTACTTTTATAAACTATGGGGAAGAGTTTTATAGAGCATGCACGGAGCCCTCATTGCATACTTAGCCAGTTTTTGGATCGCGGGTTCTCGGGGTGGTGGGTTCAAAGTTTGGCCTTTTATGTTCCGTGGCCTACAAATAGGACCGACAGTTCCGCGATATACAAAATGACAGGCAAAGTGGTGGACTATAGAAATTTATAAGAAATTAATAATGTGAGTTATACAATAGAATAGTAATATGGTCAGTTACGTAGGTTCGTGGAGAAAAACACTAAAAAATTAGCATTGTCAAACTATTTTTCTTTAAAACTAAGGCTTTTATTGGACAAAAAATATATAGCATTGCCGAATTGGTTTTCTTTGCACATGTTTTACAGAGCATGGACAGAGCGGTCATTCCATACTTAGCCAGTTTTTTTATCGCGGGTTCTTGGGTTGTCGGTTTAAAAAATGGGCCTATGTTGTTCAGTGCCCTATACAAATTGACAAGTGGGCTTGAAAACTATACAAACTTATTATAAAATAAAAAATGTATGTTACATATCTCTGGAAATTGCATGAACATTTAAAACATCAACGTCGTTGAAGACCAAAAAATTAACATACAATAGGAATTTTGCACCCAACAATTTCATCATATACATGAGACAATAATTTATAGAAGATTATAACATTGTACGAAGATTTATACTAATTTGTATAATGCTATAAAACTTCATACATTTTGTACTAAACAATTACGCAATTCTGGGTTGGCGGAGTTCCGAGTTCACACTTTTCATTTCTAGTGTGTTACATGAAATACATTTTGCACGAAAGACTTCGGTCATATACATTTTCAGCGAACAATTCCATAATATACATGACAGAGAGCATTTTATAGAATATTATAACGTTGTATGGAGATTTAAAGTAATTTATATAATGCTACAACATGTTTTAGTTAATGAATAGTATAAGCTATTTTTTAAATTTTATTCAATATTTTTTTTATATGTAAGATTGTATAAAAGTTTGTCAAAATGAAGGAGTACAGAGAACTTCCATGGTTTCAAGATATAAATACTGAGCTTCCCTGAGGGAAACCAACTCAACCAGGCAAATCGCTTCATAACTTAAGTGTATATTGTCATTGATACAAAAAGAGTTCAAAATTATGGCCCATAAGGGTGGGCGCTAGAACTATAGAAAGTGTAGATACCCTATTTATAATAAAAATGGACAAAATGTATGAAAGGTCGGCATGCACATGACAAAACAAAAGACAAAAACAAATCACCGGTATGGGATGTAGTGCGACGACGCGTCCATGCAGAAGGTGCAAAATTTCGTGTCCTTGGGAGGAGGCGACTCCTCCTAGAGTGGTGTGTGGTCCAGTTGCATAGAATTCTCCATCTCTAATGGCAGGTTCTCTTCCTTCTGGACGTGCTCAGGGCATGATGGAAGACTCTGGTCCTCGCAGTCTGCGTCTGCATGGCCCAAATTTTCCAGTGGCAAGAATGGTGTTGAGGTTGCTTCCGCTTGGGCTGTTGCTGATTGGGCTGCTTCTGGTGCGGGGAGATGAGAACCTTGTAATGCTAAGATCTACTGCAGGAGTTGAGAGGCTTTGTCATCCAGGCTCTGTATTAGGAATTGAAGGTCATCCATGTCCCGACACAGGTCAAATACCAGGCTCTGCACTAATGCAAGGTCTGTTTGTCACTCACATTCTGGGTCAACATTGGAATCCACTTGAGATTGTGGTTGTTGTTGCGAATTTTGACTGGCTTTCGGACCATCCATCTAAAATTGGGTTTCGTGAGAATGGTCCTGAAGCGACTGGGTGTTCGGAGAGTTTGGAGGGGCTAAAGCGCCTGGGTGTCAAACAAATGCAGAATTGGCTAAATGTCTTGGGTTGTTGTTTAGTGATGCCCTTGAGCAGTCCATCTCCTCCATTCTGTTGGCAAGGGACACAAGAAGGGGCAGGAGAGATGCGGGATTTGAGTCGACTACGCCAGGGAGGAGGATCAGGTGGATAAAGAGGAGGATGATAACAGGGAGGGAGCATACGGGGGATGCAAGACCAGGCAGGGTCAGTTTGGCTGGCAGGTTGGTCAGCCTTTGGACTTCCTTTGTAGCTGGGGCATCTCCGAGATAGCGGGAGAGAGAAAACACGACAGGAATGGAGCAGGGCAGGAAAAATGCAGAGAAGGGAAAGGCTGGGTAGGAAGTCGAGCTCTGAGAAGAAAAAGAAGGAAAGAATGAGCCTGGACCCACTAGAGTAATTGAAATAGGTCGAGTAGCTGGTGAGGTTACATAAATGGCCGCACGTGTAGAGAAACATGCAGCGAGGGTTCTGGTCCGTCGAAAGGATGCAAACGAAGAGAAAGGTTCACTAAGAGTACTAGTTCCATGCCTCGAGCGAGCTGAACTTGAACTGATTAGGTAGTTGGGAGTGAGTGGCACGCAGTCATCACATCACCGGCGCCACGGAGTATCGCTCCTGGCTGCTATGCTCGACGCCTATGTTGTACTAGAAACCCATCCGTAGGAAAGAGAATAAATGCGAAGGAGTACATACATGTGGGCAGGACTATTGTTTAGATATGCTTTGCATACGGTTGTGGAAAAAATACACATAAATAGTAATAACAGGCCGGTGTGCTGAAATTCAGGCTTTGTTGTTCCGTGGCCTACAAATTGCACCCAGAGTTCTGCGACATACAATTTGACAATTGGAGTTGTGGACTATTTGATATTTAAGGGCATACGTATGTTACAAAGAAGAGCTGCTAGATACCAAATATGTAATTTGATTAAGTAGATATATAGACCATTGTGGTTGTCGGGCTAGCAGGATGAAAATTGTGTTGCCATAGGTTCGTGGACAAAAGCATAAAAAGACTATCAACATCGAATTAGTTTTCTTTAAAACAATGGTACGAAAGCTTCATTCCGGGTTGTTCGCGTGGTGAGATGAAAATTGGGCTATTGTTGTTCTGTTGGCTACAAACAACATCGTGACTTCTGCGAAATACAAATTGAGAAGCGGTTTTGCGGACTATTTGAATTTTTGGATCGTGGGTTCTTGGGCTGTCGGGCTGAAAATTGGTTTTATGTTGTTCTGTGGCCAACAAATAACACTGAGAGTTTCAAGATGTACAAATTGAAAAGTGGTCTTGTGGACTATTTGAAATTTTGGATCGCGGGTTCTCGGGCTAGGGGGCTAAAATTTGTCCTTTTGTTGTTGTGTGGCCTACAAAAATCAAATATGTAATTTGATGAAGTAGATATATAGAGCATGCATGTAAGCTTCATTTCGGGTTGTCGGGATTGCGGGCTGAAAATTGGGCTTCTGTTATTCTGTGGCCTATAAATACCACGAAGATTTATGCGATATACAAATTGACATGCTGCTTTGAGGACTACAATTTTTGAATGGCGGGTTCTTGGTCTGGCAGGCTGAAAATTGGGCTTCTGTTGTTCCGTGGCCTACAAATAGTCCGTAGAGTTCCGCAATATACAAATTGACAAACAGACTTGTGAACTATTTGAAATTGAAGGTGCTCGTGTCAAACAAGTTTAGCATTCCCGAATTAGTTTTCCTTTTTACATATGCTGTTGGAGTAAAAAAAAATTAAATAGTACTGACATCTCTTACATAGGCTGGTGGAGAAAAGTATGAAACAAATATGATTCCTGATTTTTTTTTTTTTTTTTAAAGCGACTTCTCGACTTAGGCATTTTTTGGATCGCGGGTTGTCGAGCTGGGGACTTGAAAGACACGCTTTTGTTCTTCTATTCCCTACAAATAGCACCAACAATTCTGCAATATACAAATTAAGAATCGCACTTGCAGAGTATTTGAATTTTCAGGAGCTCGTGTCCCAAAAATTCATCATTCGTGGATTAGTTTTCTTTACATAGGTTTTACATACGCTAGTGGAAAAGAGGGAGAAATGTATAGTACCAGTGTCTGTTACATAGGGAGGTGGGCAGAAGAAATAAATAAATATCATTCTCGAATTAGTTTTCTTTAAAACAGGGGCTCCTCGCCACAAGAAATTGAAATTTATGAATTTATAGGTTCCTGCAGACCATAAACTATACATTGCAAATACATAATTTTTTATAGACATTTACTTTTATAGATACAAAATATGTACTTTCATAAAGTATGGGGATGAGATTTTATAGAACAACGATGGAGCTCTCATTCCATGTCCTACAAAGAGCAGGCATAGATAGATGGTGTACAAATTGATAAGCGAGCTTGCAGACTATTTTAATTTTAAGGGCCTTTGTGACAAACATTGTGCAGGACATGTTGCAAAGATGTAAGAAATGACAGTCTCTTTACATTTGAGTATAAAGAAATTAGTGAACACAATTTTACGACATTTATATAAAAAAATAATAAAGCGTGTTACATATTGCTGAAAATTTAAAGAAACACACACACACACACACACACACACACACACACAGATATATATATATATATAAGTGAAATCTGATATCTAAAATTTGAGTAAGTAATTTATGTCATAGTCCATTCTGAAAATGAAAAATCTAGGAACACATAAAAGTAGGAGGAAAACTAGCCTTCCCGAATTGGAGCATAGATGGAACCCTCATTCCATACTTAGCCAGTTTTTGGATCACGGGTTCTCGGGTTGGGGACCTAAAAAGAGGTTTTATGTTGTTCCATGACCTTCAAATAACACCGAGAGTTCCGTGATGTACAAATTGATAATGGGACCTGTGGGCTATTTGAATTTCAAGGGGCTCGTGTCCCAAAAATTTAACAGTCGGTAATTACTTTTCTTTACATAGGTTTTACACACGGTGGTGGGAAAATGTACAAAAAATATAGTACCAATGTCTGTTACACAGGATGGTGGACAGGAGGACCAAATAAATATCATTCCCAAATTAGTTTTCTTTAAAATAGGGGCTCGTGGATACAAGAAATTGGAATGTATCAAAGTATAGGTTCCTGGAGAGCATAAATTGTACATAAAAAAAACGTAATTTTTTAAATTAGATATTTACTTTTATACATATGAAATATGTTCTTTTATAGAACATGTATGGAACCCTCACTCTATATAGTGTGACGGAGCCCAGATTACATACTTAGGAAATTTTTGGAGTGTGGGTTGTCGAGCTGGGGGGATGAAAATTGGAAAAAAATGAAACGTGTTACATATTCCTGGAAATTTAAAAAAACATATATATGTGTGAAATATGATATGTCTAATTTGAGTGAGTGATTTATGTCATACTTTATTTTGAAAAAGAATAAAAAAGAATAGAGATAAAATAAATAGAATGACTTCACATTCAACATAGGTAAAGATAAAAAATCCAGGAAGACATAAATATATAAGGAGACAAAAAATAGTTTTATTTGGAATATATGAAAAAAATAATAGTTTGTTACATATCGATGGAAATGTAAATGCGTTTGTCATATAGACTAGGATTGGGGCTCTTGCAGACCATAACAAAAATATGTACAAGAAATGGGAGTGTGGAAAGAAGTTGGACACACTAGAATGTAATACCTGAAAAGTAGAAATGCGAAGATCAGTTTTTGTCTATAGATTTCTACTCAGAAAAGGAATAACTGGATTGATAAAGAAAGGACTATCACTATACACTTACGGGGATTGTACGTATAAGTATATTTTGTGTTTGGTTGATCATGCCTTTCCCTATTGGTTTTTGTGGGTAGCCTGCTTCAATATCTGGATTGATACACAGAGGATTTATGCATTTGTTGGTTGGATTTCGTGGTTGATCCACTTCAAGCTCTCTTCAATATAGCTTCTCAAGGGGGCAACGTTGATGTCATTGTGGATTCGAATGTTGAAACTTCATTTTCTAATTCGCTTAGATCAATTGAAAGTTTACACAGTGCTTCATGAATGTCTCCATTCTATAGCGAATACCTGACTAGTCAGTTGTCCACCTATTCTTCATCATATTCAACAATTCTGTAAAAAAATTATAAAGACAAGGCCTTCAAATTATCAACTTGTTGATCAAAATCTTGCTTGTTTAACATCAACGAGTTGAGGATTAAGTTGGGTTCCTAGAAGCCTTTTGTCTTTCCTGCTAAGTTTTTTTTGGTGAGCTTTGTGAATAATGTTTCTTTCTTTGGTATTGCTTGCTCACACGATTGCACAATTAGGTACAGGTTCTTCACTTTCTGTTTCTAGCTTGCTTCTAATTGAGTGAGCCTTTTTTTGGACGGGAGATCATGTTGTTTTCTTATCGTCCCTGGCATGTTGTTGACATGAAAGGCGAAATGGATGACTGAGTGCACATAGAAATTTTCTTCATTCTTTAAATCCATCTGCAGAAGTAGGAGCAAGTTATGTGCCCTACTCCCCAAGGAATTCATATTCTGTGATATTTCTCAGGCCTTGGCAATTAAGTCTAATATTTTGTTGATATTTTTCTTGACATATCATCTACAGGATGTGAGGAATCTGGAGGACCCTTTTATATTTGTTGTAGGGGTGAACGTAGTCGCAGGCATGGCTATTTCCAAGGAATTGCCAAGCAATGGCATAGGAAACAAAGCTTCCTCTAATTCCTTAATCTGGTTCTTTAGTCAGGCATTTTAGGATTCAATGACTCCAACATAATCATGAAGATAATCTTCGGTAGTCCTATTAAGTTCAAATATTTTGGATGCGTGCATATTGGCAAGGTCAAGTTCTGAAAGATGTTTTCTTTTCTTATTTTTTACATCTAATTTTTCAATGATTAATTTTTTTGATTCAGTTTCAAAAGAAATGCTCTGTAATACGAAGGATTCATCTTCATAAAAAATGTGGGCACCAACCATGTCCATTGAGCAGGCATGTTGAATTGTTTGTGCGGGCTGATCAAGGTTGCAGAATATGCTTTCCAGATCAGCGTCAAGATCCATGTTTTGACGGTAAAATTCGGGCTGCTCCACCTCCCCTACAATTCTTTTTCTGTTCTTCTGCACTGGAAGCTCTTGAGGATATGTTCACTGTGTCTCTACAAAACTGTTGTGCAGCTATTGGAAGCATTTTATCAAAAGGTTGGCTGGCTCCAGATGCTGTTTGAAATGAAGAAATGGAGGGGACAATATAACCCCCTTCAAACATTGTTTCAATGCGTGCGAATGAAAAATCTCCTCATTAATGACAATATCTATGTGTGTTGTATGGTGACCTGTTAGAATTAAAATGTAGTTATTGCAAACTTAGAAGTGCGAAGGTGAGGGTTACGACCAACAACATTTAAGGATAGGAGGTTTCGTGAACGAACCAAGCTGGCGGCGTGTGAATGACATTGCATGGTATTTGAAATTAAGACTGGGAAGCGATTGGAGGTTTCGTGAACAAAGCAATATGGTAGCGTGTGAATGACATTCCATGGAATTTGAAATTAAAATTGGGAAGGGAGAAGAAAATTCTTCACAAAAAATGCATTAATGGAAAAACTTCTCGAGCCTTGCGCGTATCTATGACAGCTTAGATGGTAGTTGCACGATGACATGTTAGCGTTAAATATTTAGAAATAAGACATATATACACACACATATATATATATATATAAACAATATTTTTTATCATGCACACATGCGAAGGTAACGGCCATGGGGAAGATCAAGCAAGGAAGGAATGGCCAAGTCTAAAAGTGCATGGTTCAGGATCGTAGTTCTCGGGCGGGAGGGTTCAAAAGAAGGCCTCTATTGTTCGATGTTCTACAAGTAGAACACAAAGTTCCGTGATATACAAATTGAGAAGCGGACTTGCAGGTTGGCCGAGATTTGATAGACCATCTACATTTTCTGGATCGTGGGTTCTCGGGGTGGCGGGGTCAAAAATGACATTCTATTGTTCGGTGCCTTGCAAATATCTTATGATAATAAATTGAGAAGCGGATTTGCGAGGTGACCGACTCAACATTCTACTCTAGGGCTGGTGGGATCCCACAATCGAGAAATACATATTTGCAGGCTGTACATTGGGCCGATTTCTGCCATATAGAAACTGGGTTCTAGGGCTGGCAGGTTCAAAATTGCCTAAGAAAAGAAAAGGGCTTTGTCCGACTCCCACTGCACATTTCATAATTCATGTGAAACACCAAGTCTATGATTACCAGATTAGTGTGTGTAGAAATGAGGCAAAAGTAAATATGTGCCTTTATAAAGTATCGACATGAGATTTTATAGATTGTGTACCGATATCACATTCCATACTTGCGGGTTCTCGGATGGGAGGGGTCAAAAAATAGGCCTCTATTGTTCTGTGTTTTACAAATAGCACATACAGTTCCGCGATATACAAATTGACAAGTGGAATTGTCGGGTGGCTGAGAAGTTATATAGAATGTATAGTTTGTGCATCGCACATTGTCTGGTTAGCAGGGTTAGAAACGTGTCTCTATTTTTTGGTTCCCTACAAATTGATTATGATGCACCAATCCCTTATTAAATAGTTAGCCTCTTATTTGGATCTCTCACTTGCGAGATGCACATTGTTCCTTTAATGTTCTGTGTCCTGCAAATAACAATTATAGTATGGCAATATACATATTGACAAATGGACCTGCAGGCTGGCTGTCTCAACATTGCAGTTCTATTGGATGGTGGACTTGTAACGTAGTGTCTTATCGGCGCAACAAAAAGAAAAAAAAAAAAAACATACCTGCAAACAAGTTTGACAAATTCAAAGAAAATAAAGGAAAAACTATTTACTATGGAACAGGGGAAGAAAAAGAATGCACCTTTGCATTGATTCATGTACATCTCTGGGTAGGATTTCTTTGTGCCTTCTAGTTTCCCTTTTTGTTTCTATCAAAAAAAGTACAAAAAAAAAGGGATATGAACATAAGCTCAGATGTTAAGAAAAAGGAAACTATTATGTACATATATACAAAAAAAAAAATTGAATAAGATGAATAGAGTCACAAATAGTTTTTTTGAGGATGTACCTTATTTTTTCTTTTTTTGCACAATGTATATTTTATAATTAGAGTAGAAGATCATATGCATGCTCACCAGAACGCTATGTGTAGAAATCAGGGATACATATATGCTTTGAAACATATAAATATGAGTTTGCAATAATTTTGATGTATATGTCATAATTCAAGTGCAATACCAATTGTATCGTGATCAAACCAATATGTTTCTAAGAAAAACATATTGTTTTGAGAAATGGGCACATTGGACCAGACATGGTCAATAAGTGTGTTTTGTAGATGGACTGTGTTGTTCTGAAGAAACCACAAATTGTATTTGCACATGTAGTTTTGCAATTCTTTTGTGCTACCAGTATTTTGTAGCATGTCAATATTGAAGTCTCCTATAAGTACAATGGATCTGTTCACATGGAAATGGTCCAATGCATTGGAAATAACATTTACTATGTTGGAGAATGTTTCATGGGGACCAACGTACAAATTTAGTATTGCAACTTCTGTTCCATGGGAAAAAAATTTGGCAAGCACCAGTTCAACATTCTTTTCTTGGATATGTATGTGGTCCAAAATTGGTACATATTTTTACACCAGTATCATCACCCCATGTGTAATGTAACTTGATATGCAATTCTGATTTGGGAATTTTTTGTTCTACATGCATAATGTCATGTGTGTTTCTTGCGAGCACAGAATATCGAATTGCATTAAATCATAGTCATTCAGTATATCATCCATTTGTGCATTTAAGCTACGTGTGTTAAGCGAGAGTATTGATACAGATGAATTTGTTTGTATGGATTGGTAATCATAATGCAGTTTCCATTTTGCAGTGGTCCTCAGTCGTTCCATCTCAATATCAACTTTCTATTTCACTCTGAAGTTATATTTTGTCATAGGACTTAGTAAATACAAGGAGTCTATGATTCTGACACGGGAAAGTGTTATGTATACAAGTCCATGTATCCGAATTCTACCAAGATGAAATGAAACATTATCAAGTGTTAGGCCTTGTGATCTGTGGACTGTACGTGCACATGCAAGTTTAATCGGAAACTATTTGTGAATCTTTAGTTGACCTGTCTTTCCTAATGTCGATATTGGCTTTGATATTCACAAAATAGGACTCCAATCATTTGTAGTGTTTGAATTATATAGATAAGAAAACTTTCTTGCTTGTCACTTGCCTATATGCAGTTCATGGAACTTAATCCAAAGGACATCCGCGTTTTCTATCTTCATATAGCCTTTCAATATTCCATCTGCACCATTCATCAAGCCATCCTATGAATCATACTTACAGGCATATATTTCAACTAGAATTTCTAATTTCAGTGCAAGGTGCAAAGGTAAAGTGACCGAATGTTCATGATGTGGGACATTTCCATGGTTGTCTTCTTCCAAGTCAATTGAATTGATGATGATATCATTGCTAGGCATGAGCGACAACATGTGGCTATTATTCTTTGCAACATCCTTATTTCTGTAGAATAGGTAAGGGAATGTTAGATCTGTTGGTGCAGGCCGTAAGCACCTCAAATTGATATAGGTCAAGTCATCATATGTTTCGTTGTTTGTGCACATTCTATTCAGAATTGCAATGAATGTTTCATCTGTCTGGCGCATTGTAGTATGCAACTCAAATAATTTAATATTGTCTCTCCATATGTCATGGGTCACTGTTTCCATGTTAGCGATATGTTGTTCAGATATCAAAGAATCTTGGATGGGATTTGCCTGGTAAAGATCGCCACAGAAGATCATGTCAATGTTTCCAAAGTATTTGGTATGCACATGTTTTATGCTTCTTAGTCGACCGTCAATGGAATACATGAAGTGACTGCCAATCAAAGATGATTCATCTATAAAGACAAGTTGGAGTTCCTCGTAAATCTTAGATAATGTATCCAACATTTCCTTGCTAAGTGGAAGAAATTTTGACTTGTTAAAAGGCATTAAAAATGCAAAGTGGATTGTTGTTCCACCATCATTTTATGCATCTTTTCCTGTGTATGCAACTATTAGGCCCTTTGGTTTCATAGGATCAGAGAAATTATTTGAATCATAGATTCGTATAAGAATTTGGAACAATGATTTAGCTGTGAATGTCTTTCCTGTTCCTGCCTATAAGGAACACGTGCACAGGACTGTTCATGTTCAGCCATTTTTTAAGGGAAATGTCCTTTACAATTGTTTGTTGTTCACAATTCAACAGATGCATTATTATGTGGTATTCATTATTTTCAATCAGGAAAGGATGTTTTGTAACTTGAAAACCAAGGTTGATACGTTTTTCACTTTTAGCTGCTGGAGGATGAGGAAAATCCACTTGTAAGTCATAAGACTCGGAGGGAGTTCTGGTTGTTTTTGGGTTTATGAATGTCTCATCATTATCGCCAGGGTTTTCTAGGTCATTAATTGAAACTTCTAGATCACCCCATGCTGGATTAACATTGTAGGTAAATCTAGCTTCATTGATATGCACTATAGTCTCAAAGGCAACATACGCAGCCTCCCATGTAGAGAAGTTATGTATTAATGTCTCTTCGTTTTCATGGAACGAAACATACTGCAGTAGTTTTTCTCTACAATAGTTTTCATAGTGACCATGTTTATTGTATTTGATAAACCATATAACAGAGGGTTTTTTTCTTTTTGATATGGGTGTCCCATTTTTTTTGTAATGTGATACAAATTCTGCTAAAAAGATATGCCTAATAGGAGATGGACGTTGTATGTAATAATCAATAATAGAGAAACATATGATGTCCTCTGAATTGTCAGGTTCTTGTTGTAGAAAAACCGATGGTTTAAGCATAAATGTGCATTTTTCAAGTGGAGATGTGTTTATGAAGAAACATTTTCTTGAACTACAAGTGAGGGACAAATAAAGGGCAATGTGAATTGCCTGTTGAGAAGACATTTGTTGAATATTAAGCAATGTATTTCCAAGGGTGTTTATCATTTTTATGGCATCAATATGACTTATTTCATGTTCTTTGTGTATTTTTCTGAATGCAGATGTCATAGATTTGTCAATCTTCATCATATACGAGGTGAAGTAGGATGTTACATAACATGCATTCAACACGTACTGTGCATATGTATTTTCTTTCCACATAACTGGCATGTCCTTGGAGAAATTGTTCTTCCAAATATGGGAGAGTTTTCATTTAAGGAAAAGTGTTGGTTGCCTAAGCGTTATTTGTATGGCTTGGATGTACTCATCTTCTGATAGATTTACCTGTGTCAAGAAGGCATCAAAGCTCATCATTTCATCAAATCCTCCTTGTTCTAGAAATGCAAACAAGGATTTAGATTTCTCAACAACAACACTGTCCTCTAAACTAACTGGCTCTATGATTCTTGTATCTCTCATTGGCGGAACGGAAAAATTGTATCTGCAATGCAAGCTTTTTCGTTTTCTACAAATTCTTGTATGGTAATGTCTATGTACTTTCACAAGGTCTGGTTCCAAATGATTTGTATTGCATGTTATGTATTTATCCAAAAATTGTTCGATCTCTGAATTCTTATTGGCTCCATAGACTGGTGCACCCTCTATCCACAACAGTGTGTGGTCACGCTCATTTCCTCTATTCTGGAATTCAGTCACAAAAAAATAGTCCGATATTTTTTCAAAAAATGTTTCATCATGGCATATCAATTGTCTTAAAGCATTTATTCTATGTCTATAGTATCGAGTACATGTCACTGGGTCTTTTCTTATGAGGTAGTCAATGTCGTTATTTTCTAGTGTATCGGTTTTTTTTTTACGTTTCCTGTTACTATGAAGGTTAGAAACGGAAGCCACCAATGGATCCCAACAATTCTCTACACTTATAAATGTGATGAAAAATGTTGGCGGGCCCAATTGCCAGATCATTGCAATTTTTTTTTATTTTCTTTTTGCAAATAGTCAGGAGAGGTGCAGATGTTCTTGAAATCTATGTATCCAATATCAGATTTCATAATTTTTTCTAGCTTTACTTTGTACCTCACATCCTTGGCCAACAAATTTCTTCCTTGTAACTGGCCTTTTCTTATTCAGAACCACATGCAGGACATAACTTTCTCTGTTATTATGCGCATTGTTTTGAAAAACAAATTTGTTATGTGATAGGAGAAGTAACTTCTTGAATGTAGTAGCTCCCATCGGACTATTTTATGATAACTGAATCATTCTGTAATATCAGTGCCATGTGGATCTCCGTAGAACAGTGTTGGAAAATTCATTTCCTCAGCGAATTTTTCCTTGAATATTCCAAGTGGATGTTGCCCCTCGCCAGGCATGATTTCGACAATTTTGTCTTGCAAGTCACGAATGCACTGTGAATCAGTGAATCCATGGACCAATGTTTCAGTAGGTGTTTCAGTCTCCAATTCATCACTTGTATCAGAATCACTAGGATTTTTGAGAGTCTCTGCAGAGTTGCCATTTTCTTCTGCGAGAACATTGTTCTAGTTGGCATTTATACAAATGATCTCTACTTTGTACAGGGCCCTGGAACATAATTCCTTTAATGCTTTCATAACAGCATGCACACGCACTTTTCGTATCTGATATGCATTTTTTTATTTCAACCGTCTTTTCAAACCCACACTGATTGTAATTGTATTGTTAATGAACTCTGGCAATGCTTTTTGCACAACATCTAGCTGAACAGGCACATTAATAGTTGATCATGTTAAGACCATCTGGGGTCGATTATATCCCCAAGTTCTGATTTGAGCAAATGCAATTCATAGAGAGACAAGTCTCTCCTCAAGTTCTGTAAGTGAACTTACATCTGCTAGTGGTGTATTACATCTTATTCGGTCAGGGGTTGCAAACTGTGGCAGTTTTCAATTTTCAAGCGATCGTTTGCATGGAAGACAAACTTTCTCATTGGAAAATGGCTTATCATGGGCTATCAACTGGAGCTATTCTGATTTCAAATCAAGAATGAAAGACTTACTGTTTTTTGAAAAATTCAATTGTTCACAAATTGCACATGCAATGGAAGGAGTGTCTTTCATTTGTTTCATGTAGGTCTGTCTTGCATTTTTTTTTCGCAGAGAAGTATGGGTAGAAACTCTTTCCTCTTTTTCATGTACACCATGAACTGCCACAGTTGCATGATTTTTCTGGGATATTCAAGCACACATGTTTATGTTCTGTTCTGCACGAACAAATTTATTTACATTGTCATATGTGAGTTTCTCTCTAAAAGGAAGTGTAGCAATGTATTTTTTTCTCTCGCGCATGACCTTTTTCAATTTGTGGTAACTTACTCTACATTTCTTGCCCAAGGGTGGGATGACTTGGTGGCAATTGGGATGAATTTCACTCTCACCCAGTTTCTGAGAAACTGTTTTACGTTTTGTGTTCAAGTCCTCTATTTTCTTATCAGAAGTCGGACGAATTTGACGAATAATTTTTTTCAATTTAAGATAACTTACTCTACATTTTTTGTTTAAGTCCTCTATGGCCTCATAACAACTGAAATGAATTCTACACATGTTTTTTTTGTTCAAGCCCTGCCTACCCATATCACAACCGGGAGGACTCTCGTTTTGACTAAAAAACATTCCACATGTACGAAGATTCGATGTCATTTGGGTGGCATGCACACTCAACCCTGAACTACCGATATCTCCAAGCAAAGGTTCATAATGGATATGTGATGTATATGTTTTCAATGACAGGATGTGAATTATTCGATCATAATTTGAATCAGTAACCCAGGAACGAACAGTGCCAGCTAGCAAAGCCGACCAAACTTGGATCTTCACCCTGAATACCATAGACAGCCATTGAAAATAGAATCTGCAACCCTCCATATTCGCTTATTCATATGGTATCACCATGTTCACAAGGTATTCCTGCCAACTTCCAACTGCCGACATATTTTCGACAAGATATGGGCAAAGGTACTGATGTAATCACCTAAAAGCATGTTCATTGTCGTCTATAATCCCATTGCAAAAGGATTGTACAATGTAAATACGTAGCGACTGAACATCGAGGTCAGATGCTACCAAACAAAAAATTGCATTAAATAGATTATCTCCATAGCTAGACACAACATTTGTTGCCATCTATAAACCATAGCAATCTATGCCATCCAAAATCTATTTCCATTGCGATTGAAGGTATTTCCAAATAATGGACAAGTAGATATGAGTACCTTCTATATTTCATATGGACATTTTTATGTACAACAGTGGTTCTAAATGACCACTGAGGGCATCAACATCATGGAACAAGATGCAATATGGATTGGCAGATGCAGTTTTGTTGAATAGTAGATATCTTGTTTTTCTTGTCAATGACTATATCCCAACTGATATATTCAACCACTTAGACAACCAGTGAATGCAAAATGTATCTCCCCAAAGTCCCCTCTGATGTGCAGGCAGAACTGGAGATGAAGACAACTGTTTCCTTGAAAAATACATAGCCACATCATGTATTCCATGCAACTGCCGAAGAAAATTAGATTCCAGTTCGTATTCATAGGACTGCAAATGCTCAGCATCACCATTTTTAAAACAGGCCAAGAAATAATCTATCAATTCATTGCGCAGCTCGGTAGACAAATACTAGAAATGTAATAGAACCTGGAATGTATCGAAAAGGCAATCCCCAATAGTATACGAGAATGCATCCAATCTACAAAGGCCATTCCTATGCAAAACCACGTCAATGTTTTCATGTACAATGGACTGTGTATCTTTTTCATACGACTCAACATCTATTACCTCTTTCATCTTTTCAACTATCATTTTGAAGTTGTTTGCTAGATACTTTAAGTTTCTATCAAAACAGAGAAAGGCACAGACAAAAAATAAAAAACTTGCAAAATAAAAAAGAAAAGAAAAATAGCGCACCAATCCCCATATGTATCTTTAAACCTTATTCTTCTCAACTTGAATCCCCCTAGTTCCCATAGCAGATGAGAAGAAAAAAAATCGACACTGGAAACTGAACCAAACAAAAGAAAGACCACAAATAAAAAACCATAACTTAACTCAGCAGAAAGAAAATAGGCAAACGCAGTTTTCCGGACCACAAAGTAGAAGCATACATTGTGCCTACACCCCATGCGATGGCTCCATCTTATCATAGCTTCCAACCACTTTTCGTAAAGGCCTTTGCATTGCAATTTTCAGAAAAACTATGGACGCGACATCCACCATATGAAGACACATTGTTTCCAGGAACATAAACTAAGAGCATAGACAAAAATGGTCTGGAACAGAATATTGAAAATCACCAAGAAAAGAGAAACTTACCTGTCAACAAAGAATGAGAAGACCTCAACGCCCAAAAAAATGCAAACCAAAATAATAGGTCCAACAACTTGGAAAGTTGAAGAACAACAAACCAGCGAACAACCACGAAGAGCTCGAACTACAAGTGTAGGACCTCAACTTTGCAAAGTTGAATCAAACAAGAACTAGAATCATTGAACGAAACAACGAACAAGGATGGAGCACAAGAGCAGGGATGTCGGCCATGAACAAAATTGTATTGCAAGACATCTGTACAACAAAAATTTAAGACTACCAGAGTTCGTAGGTTAATAGTTAAGACAGTAAGGACCATCGAAGGTCGTAAGCCTGTGCAAGCATTTAAGAAAAGATGCAACATGGCAGGATTATTCTCTCAAAGCACACAACAATAAAGCATAAATCAGACATAGAAATATCGTGGAAATTGTATTCAACCCAACAGAAAATGCTAAGGGGAAACATTCAAACTTATGCTAGCATTGATCCACGTTCCACGAATACATAACAAAATTTATGATTCAAAAAGACTATATACTACCAAATACTTTGGAAATGAAAACATATTTTACATTGGGAATAGAGAAGGCGGAAATAAGACCTCCAATACATTGTCCAATTAGATCTTGACAAACATGATACTTTTTACTATATAAAAATCGATATTTTCACTTCCCTTGTTCCAACAATAGACAATAGTGAAATATTTCTGGACAACACACAAACTAATGCCATGTTAACGATTTATCGATCGCTAGAGTCCCTCTATGCCTATGACAGGGACTAATAAGGATCAAAGGTGTGATTGTTGAAGATAGAATGTGTATTTTGAATGGTATAGCTTGAAACATAATATAGTTATCTAAATTAATTAAGCCGAAGGAATTGTTTTAAGGTAGAGTCTCTCTGCCAATTTCATGGTTTTTCCAGAGCATATGATTGAGAATGTTTCAAACAACATAAGAACCTCTTACATGGCATTACTGATATGGTTTGGAATGTTCTAGAGTATATATGAACCTCTTGGAACATTGAATATTAATAAAATACTTTGTCATAGTCACGACACTTGCAACCCCAGCCTTCTTCGCTCGGATCTAGGAATTCACCGCAATGACCTCTCACAGTCGAGGCTATGGTTGGAAATGGTGGAAAACTTGCGGAAAAAGCCACCACCATGGTGCCTTGTTGGAGTGGAGGTCATGGCTAGAAATGATGGAAAAATTGCAGAAAAAGGAATAGGATTCTAAACATATCAGTTCTAACCATATCAACCTACATCCCAGTTCATATGCGAGCATTTGAGTGAAATGGAATAAGATTTCCAAAATATTGAAATCACAACACTCACTGCTCGAGTAGAGGAAATAATGAGTTCGAACCCAACACTCAATGATCTCAAGTGTTCTCTCGTTATTACTCATATATGCTGGGTGGATATTTAAATCATTCGGGAAAGGAGGCTATGAGTAGCAAGCTATCAATTGGTGGGATAGAGCTAGGCTCGTCCAATAGATCCTCTAGTAAAACCCATGAAGTGGAGACCTAGGTGAAATCAGGTCCACATACCATTATTACAATAGAGAAGCCTCATGAATAAGAGAAAACACCTCGAGAAGAAACCCAATGGAATAGGGAGAATGAAGAGGAGGCCCTTGAAAGAGAAACCCAATTTATTAGGGAGAATGAAGAGGAAGCTCTAGAAGGTGAAACCCAACTTAATATGGAGTTTCTTGCTATCCCTATTGAAATGTAACAACCCTAGTTGAATATATGCTTAGGGATTATTAAGTAAAATTAATTAGGTAATTAATTGCCCTAACATGGTTTTAATTAAACAAAGATTGGCATAATAATATTAATTAAATATTTATTAGTTAATTAATTGTTATAACTTTTGATTAATTAATTAATTACCTATTACATTCAATGACATGGGTAATAAATTTAAGAGGGTTAATAATTTTAATTTGTTTAATTAAATGATTTACATATGCGGGAGGGGATAAGACATTAAATATAAGGATAAGATATTAATAAGGGGATATGATATTAATAAGGGGATTATTTTGGGGGAGGAAGAATTATTGGAAAGGGGGAAGACTGTATGTCTGAGGTGCTTATTTTTCTGGTGTGGGGAGTTTGTTTTATGGGTTTTTGGTGAACCAGAAGCAGGGGGCACCGGTTAGCTGGGGGTTTTGGGCACGGGGGCCAGGATATCCTTACGGTATCCTGGAGCTAGGGAGCCAAACAGGCTGCTCCTATATGGCAGGGAGGAAACAAAATTTTGGGCAGTGTTTGACACAATTTCAACTTCAACATTGGACTAACCCAAGCAGCGGGATTTAGCATAAGAAGCAGGTATTTTTAATTATGAATGGCTAAGTTATTTCATGTTGTAGATAGATTTTAATCTCTGCTGAATATTTTTCTTATATGCTGGTGATTGAATTATTTATGTAAATTGAAAGGAATTATATCTTAAATTATATCAAATTTTGTATTTTACGGTCCCTACACATGGTATCAGAGCACTAGTTTAAAATCTAGGGCCACGGGCCTACCTACCAACCCATCCTCTTGACTGAAATCTATGGTATGTGTCCTGAAAACAACCCTGAAAACTTGCAACCTGGAAACCCTTAATTTAGAGCCCTTAAAGGCCAGAAATAATGCAAAAAAAAATGACACCTAAAACCCTAGAGAATGACAAGAGTGTCTCATAAACCCTAAGAGAACAACTTAATTAAATCATGAAGAAGAGACAATGTTGTAGGAAAGATATTCTTCCCACCCGAGCAAACTGTATGTTAACCCGTCCAAGCCATTTGCTTATCTGTAAGAGTTCTTCCTGCAAAACAACAGATGGTAAGCTCAAGATTCTCCTTAAGAAACACATTAAATTTCAACAACACCTTTTTTATTATGTATAACTATTAAAATCATTCATTCTCGCAAATACTAAGCAATCCACTGCCTTATATAGCCAAAAGGGAACTTAGATAAATAAATAGCATATTACTATAGTAAGGATCATCTACTTTATCTATCCACTAAAAGAGTTTTGAGGAATTCAAATCTTAATAAGAATTAGAATAAGGACTCAACTACTTATACATCCACGTGTTCATATCAGTTGCAGGTAACATATTAAAATTCTTCATCAATGTACTCTATTTTATTATAACCCTTCATAACGTTTACTGATAATTACTCTGGTCATTATCTGATTGTTTTCTTTCAGAACATTCTTGGGCCATTCCAGGTGTAGTAGAAGTTTATTTTTTTGAACTATCATTCTGTGAAGAAAATAGTGCAACTTTACCTCTACGTAAAAGAAGGGTTATAGACAGTTTAGATATCAAAGAAATAAAATTGGACATCCATTGAGAGGGCTATTCTTTTGTCTCTTCCTTCACGATTATCATAGTAGCCATAGCATGAGTTTACCTGAACCATTTAAATTTTAAAAGTACTTCACATAAAAAAAACACCCAAATTCGGCACCAAAACATGAGCCGAGTCACACAATTCAAAACATCAGTCACCAAAGCCAAGCACTGAGCCCTTTCCTTTCCTTTCCACGTATCCCATCTGAACCAGCATAGAGCCAGCTACACCACACAATGTACAAGCCAAAGGCCAAAGCACCTCATCCCATACATTTCTTTCCATGGGTAGAATGGTTTTCTTACCACAATCTCCATCTCGATACGTTACTTTTATCTTCCTACCTATGTATAGCTGGAGAGACAAATGATTGAAATGTTTAAAAAAAAAAAAAAAAAGAATTTACGAATGGAATTCGGTTCAAATGCTATCAATGCATATATAAAACAATAAAGGATGAGAGAACATTGAAAATAATGTAAATCACAACAACGACACCTGAGCAATACAAATAATTATCTTTGGTTTGCTAACAAAAGTCTAATGGAAGTGGGGTTCGGTACATCTGCAAGGGGCATCCTATCTCGTTTTCAACCACAGGCAGCGTGGATGTCCAACACACTAACGTACAGGGCACCACGAAGAGAGAGAGACCACATGGGTCTCTATTTGTGCCCGATGTCACAAGCGCCATCGCCAAAGACGACTCCGAGCCTCGATCTTGTTTAGCATGTAAACCATGCAAATTTCAATGCCAAGCGCCAAGCCAGATACCGTTCTACATGTCTCATCACACATGTTTAGCACGCACACCATACAGTCGAACCCTACGCAGAAATATCAGAACCCATAACACAACTGAAATATTAGAAGCCAAAACAAAGTCCACATAACACAACCGAACCCTACGTAGAAATATCAGAAGCCAACACACAAGCACCAGCACCAACACCAGTTCCAGGCAACAAAAGACATGAAGGAGGAGTTCACAAATGGACGCGAACAGAAATTTTCAAGGTTGCATGTCAGCACACATACCCAACACTCAGCAGAAGCCCACAAGGAGCATGACTTGTGCACAACACAAGACAAGGCCGTGCGCGCCACACAGCGCCACGAGGATTGAGCCCAGGGGCCCAATAGTTCATTGCACTACGCACCTGTACAAAAACAAATAAGGATAAATTTTTAGGGTTTGGGATTTTGATCACATGAAATCTTAGGATCGAGTCACAAGGGAAACACTCAAACCAAGCGCCGAGGAAGGAACCTGTTAAGGTTTAAAAAAAAAAAATCATGTACAAAACAACAGAGAAAAAGGATAGAAATCTTTTTCAGGAAAATAATCGGACCACATACTCATACAAGTCAAACGCCAATCTACCGAGGAGCAGAGGGAATGCACCATGTGCTCGACGTGCCCTCCATTCCTGGAACATGAGTTACCAGGGTAGACCTAGCAGGGAGATGGCTATGGCCGCATGTCTCATCCTTCACCCTGAATGCTAAAAAAAGAAATGAAATGTGAAAATGAAGGGTAGGGTTCGAAGAGATAAGGATGAGGAGATTAGGGTTAGGGGATAAGAATGGAGGAGAGGGGGGCACGTGGGCCTCATGCGAGGACCCACTGCCCGACTCTAGATTTTTATTATTTTTTTTATTCTAGTCATAATGTAAATGTTTTTTTTTTAATGATTTTAGTTTATTGTTATTTTATTATTTAAAAATATATAAATATATACATATATTTATAATAAACAATTCCGATAGTAGGTAAATTAAATAAATCAGGTTTTATTTCAAATTAGGGATTTAAAATTTAAATAAATTAATTTAAACTGATTATATAAATATAAAAAAAAATGTTACAAAAAAAAGGGGGGTGATATGGAGTCTATGGGTTTTGAACCCATGACCACCACCCACTGCCTAAGCCTTCAGGAACAACCAAACACCAACGCACCATGTATGTGCCTTGGAGAAAAAAATAATAATAATTAAATTAATTGGAAGGATTAAGTAAATTAGTGATTAATTAATTGATACTAATAATAATATTAATTTTCGGGAATAAATTGAAAGTGTTGATTAAGGCGATTTAAACTTAGGATTAAGTTTAGTCTAAATTATTAGTCTTTAATAATTAATAAACATAAGGTTGGAAGTCACCTTAATTAGTTGTAAGAAATTTTTTTAAAGGACTTAGACTAGGACAAGCGAGAAGGAGGCGACATACGCACTAGGAGAGTAAGAAAGTGGAATTGACGAGTGTGGTGCGATGCTAGCATAGCTATAGGGAAAGGGAACCAACAGTTTTCTTTTTAGGTGAATAAATCAAGCTTAGACGCTTAATCCTAATCATAACCCAGCCAATCCCCTAAAGAGAGTAATGTCTGTTTACAGACAAGTAAAGAAAAACTTACGCCTAGCCCTGTTTCTAGTTTGAGTAGCACCAATTTGAAACGTCCTTGAACTCACCCTAACAACTTTGGTTGATGCAGGTTAAATAATACAAGATGGTCAGGACTTGAGGGAATTGAGGCAGGGGAGCATCGTTGTAGGCACTGCCAACACTGCCAGTGTCGCCGCCACCATCGCCCGAACTAGCTCTCATACTGTGCTCGTTGGAGGCCATTAATGAGACTTTAAAGGGGCGAAAACCAGCAGGGACCGAAGTGGAACCCCCACCATCTGGAACGAGTAATCTAGAAGCGTCAAGGGATTCAGGGGGAGGACCTCCACCCAAAGACATCACGCGAGAATTTCAAAAGATCAAACTTCCAGAGTTTTCTAGGGGTCGCGCCAGTGAACGCGTGGAAGCATGGTTGGAAGGAATGACAAGGTGTTTTTCCTTAAGGGACTATGCGTCCAACTCAAAGGCGAAGATCACAATTTTTCAGTTAAGAGACAACACCTTGAACTGGTGGGGCAACTTGGAAAGACAACTGCACCTTACCCCAGACACAATATATTGGAAACTTTTCGAGGAAGGGTTCCGAAGGAAATATCTGCCAGTGTACTACGAGGAACAACAGGTAGGGGCGTTTCATGCCTTAGTATAGGGAAATAGAACTGTAGAAGAATATAATATCAGATTTATGGAATTGGTCAAATATGTTTCATATATGGATAATGACCAACGACAAGCAGAGCGCTTCGTCTATGGATTGAACCCTAAGATAAGAGCTATGGTGTGGATGTGGAAACTGTCTTCAGTGGTGGAAGCTCTTGAAAATGC
>ML779359.1:68847-108067 GCA_009831015.1 Picea engelmannii
AAAACATTGCTATCAACTAATTTTTCTTCATTCTTTGATGTGGTCTCATTCTCTGGTGTTGTTGAAGGAAAATCCACAGACTAGTCTAGAATATGAATCCCCCCTTCAGGATGTGGAAGATCATTATCCCATTCATAATAAAGCTTCTTGGAAGAGAATCTATCAAAATGATTGAGTTGTGTATCAATAGTAGAAGCATCTTTAGCAAATTCGAGAAAAACAACATCTCTTGAAACAACACATTTCTTGTTTTCCTCATCATACGATCAATAAGCTCTGGAGGTATGAGAATACCCCAAGAAAAGACATTTGCGACTTCTTGCACCCAATTTTTCATGTTGTTGTTTAGGAATTAAGGCATAACATGGAGAACCAAAAACTCTGAAATCTTGAACAACAGGAAGACGATTATATCACAATTCATAAGGGGACTTAATATTGATGGCAGTAGAAGGACAACAATTGCGAATATAAATGGAAAAAAGTATTACTTCTCCCCAAAACATCAACCTGACATTTTGAAAAAACATCATTGACCTTACCATATTAAGAAAAGTTCTGTTCATGCGCTCTGCTGCACCGTTCTTTTGTGGAGTATAAGGGATAGTGGTTTGATGTTTAATACCATTATCGTGTAAGTACTTTTCAAATGCATTAGAGGTGTATTTTCCACCATTATCTTATCGTAGACTACCAATATTAAGTTGAGTTTCATGCATGGGCCCACATAAATTTATTACCATTTGCAGATTGAACATGCATGGGCCCACATAAATTATAATCTATGAGACCTAACTTCCTGGAATCTCAAGAAGTAGATCCATAAAAATGTTGTTTACAATGCTTGCCTAAAATACAAGCATTACATGGAGAAATATTTCTTGGAATAGTAGGAAGCCCTTGAATACCTTGTTGTTTCATAATYCAGATACTATCATAATTAATATGACCAAAACGAACATGCCACAACAAGATGGAAGACAAAGTATCACTATGTTGAGCCAAAAGAGCTGAATTAGATTGATAACAAGATGTCCCTTTAAGTTTTAAAAGTTTGTCTTCTTGAACACCGGTCATAACAATCACCTGATCAAATGTTTTTCTTATTTAAATTATATGATCAAACATATGTATAGAATGTCCTTGTTGCATGATATGTATGAGAGACATTATATTTCATTTTAATTGAGGAATGTAAAGAACATCATTCAAAATATAATCAACAAGTCCTGGTAAGTGAAGTCGAATAGATCTAATTTCTGAAGGCTTTAACTCGGACTTATCAACAAAATAAACTATTTCATCAATGTGATTACTGAATGTCTCAAAAAAATCTCTTCTACAGGTCATATGGCAAGTGGCTCTAGTATCTAAAGTACAAATGTCTTCCCAAGAAGCAAAATAAGTGCTAAAAAAATTATTGATACTAAGATTACAATGTGCAACAATATAGTGGGCAGATTTAGGTGGTTTTCCTTTGTCTGGAGGTTGTTTCTCTTTCTTCTCACTAATCCTTTCCCAAGGAGTGCGACCTAGTTTACCACACCTATAGGACTTAAGATATTGTTTATCATTCTGAAAATGTTTTTTTTGTCTATCATCGTGTTGTATGTCTCCTTGATGATAATGACCCCCTGCCTCTAAATGGTCTCTTACCACGACCTGTATTACTATTGTCAAATCTAGCAGACTCTCATCTAGGTTTCTTCTCTTTCTGTGCAAGACACAAAGTCTCAACTGTGGATGTGGAAAAAGATTCCTTCTTCCCAAAATTTTTCTCTCTTTCAGTAATTTTGTCTACAAGAGTATCAAAAGTCATGGCTTTCATCTGTCCACTAGCTTGAAGAGACTCTAAGTAGTGCGAGTAGGTAGGATATAGGGCTTTAATAAATGCAGTGAGTTGTAAATCAACTTTGACACCAGTTGAGTCAATATCATGAAAAATAAATTTAATTTCAGAAGCTAACTTCATGGGATTATTATCTTTCAGTTCCAGATTAAACAACTTCATCAATAATTGTACAATTTCCAGCTCTGAATGGGACTTCTAAAGATCTTTTAATTTTTGTAATTCTTTAAACGTTGTGGTGCTGGAAAGAATATGTCTACTTACCTCTTCAGTGACTGAGGTAGAAATTAAAGAATGTGCATTTTTATATTTACTCTTCCAAATTGTAAGTTGTATGGCATCTATAGGTTGCTCTCGGTCATTGTCATCCTTGCTTTCACAAATTTTCTCCCATAAATCATTAAAAATAAGAGTATTTTTTATTTTCCGAAACCATTCTTGGTAATTTTCTTGTCCGAAGAGCACTACTCCCACAATCGATCTTAATGAATGCATTGTAAACTAATGTGTAATCTGTGTAAATGAAATTCCACTTGCAAAGAATTAAATAAATCTCACAATAAGAACACCTTTGACCTTGGCTACTGAACAACGACTCCATAGACTTCTCACAATGGCTTCTGGTATCTTCTTTCAGTCACAGAGACCTTTCTGAACCAACAACAGTGGCAAAAAATTTATAAAGAAAGAAAGCGGGGAGTTTTAAAACTAGGGAGAAATTTTCAAATTAGTGCCAGGAAATAAATGTCCCAAGGGCAGAGGGAGAAATTTCCAGATCAGTGGCAGATAATAAATGTCCTAGAGGTAGAGGATCCTGACAAAATAACATGGAGTTTAAAAAAAACCTGGCTCTGATACCACTGTACACAGTCCCGTGAATAAACTCCACAGTAGTAATTATTCATATTGAAAGAAGTATGGAATTTATACAAATAGTTGAGACAGTTTACTCTCTGTAACTAAATAACAAAAAATAAACTAAATGTAACTAATAGTTAACTAACACAGTCCAATTAAATATAACTAACAGTTAACTAACACAGTCTTGTAGGAGTCTCGTAGGATTCGTTAACAGATCATCCCTGAGTTGCAAAAGATTCTTCGTGGTTGGATATTTTTTTGGGAGGGATTTAGTGGGGGGAGGGCTCATCATGGGTCTTTCTTCGTCTATCTCTCTAACCAATGTGCTCTCTATGAAAGAAGTTTTGGTTACATAAGTTCAAAGCAATGTTCTAAACCACTCCTTAATTTGTAATTTTATGCCTCCTATTCTACTAAGAAAGCCTTTTGGGAAAATTTTTGGAACATTGATGTTCTTCAGAATGGCTTATGATGAAATATGGGGGTATACTACTCACGAGGATCCTTTATCACAGTACTTATGGAACAAACTAGAAGAGGTCGATATGGTGGATGTTGAATCGAGCACTATAAGTCCAACATGGAGCAATAATTGTTCTAGTTCCAATGGTATTTTTGTAAGGTGTCTATAATATAATAAGCAGAAACAGGATTATTCAAGAGATATTAATGGAACAACAAACTATTGAGAAGAGCAATGCCAATGATAATACTTTTATTCAAAGAAAGTAATTTTCACTTGCATGTTGGAGGTCGAAATGCACAAGAGTAGAGCTCTATTACAATAATTCTCAAGACAAGATTTATGATGCCTCCTACTCTTATTTATACTAATTCTATCTTCTAAAAAACATTCTAGAGAAAGATCTTTCTAAAAGGAGAAGCTTCTATTAGGTATTCTTACATTCACTTATTCAAATTTATCAAATAGACCTTATTAACTAATGTCACCATTTATTACATGCCAAATATATTACTCTATCTTCCGAAGAAGTTAGATCCCTAACAATTTTTAAAGTGGCTCTATCCGTTCTTGGCTCATAGCTCTTTTCTACAATCCATTGGCTTATACAGGTCATGGGTGGGAAAGGTCAAAATATCAATCGGTCGTGTGCCCCATTTAAGTATAATTCCAAATAGTATGAGATAGAATATTTTCATTCACTCGTAAGTACTCCTTGAATAAACTGGCTCATATCTATGACGATATCTTATTTAGTCACGATGGTGAGGTAAATGTCAATCAAGTCAGAGGTCTCGAAGCTTCACGTCATGCTATTTTTGTCGGACAAGAGAATGAGTGGTGCCTCAAGAGTAGAGCAGCTCAAAGTTGGGGATCTCAACACCAAATACTTTCAGTATTTTTCCAATAATAGCATAAGTTACAATAATAGGAGAAGTTACAAGGTTATTCAGGAAAACGACCTCTCTACCCTAAACCACATTGGATAGGGAGACCACATCTATCTCGTGGCAAGGATGGAAATCGTGACAAGATACACAATTAGAGAAGCTGTGGATGGGCTATATCCGTGAATTGAAAATTGCGCATGTGAAGTTGTGTGATCAGGAAGATGAGGTAGTGTGGACCTATCATAAAGATGGCAGTAACTACACAAATATATTGAGATATTGAGAACTCTCTGAAGCGAATGAAGATGAGGCCTGGAGATGGTATTCACGCATTTGGAAAATCGCGGGCCCACACAAGGGAATTCTCTTTTTCTAGTTGAGTTTGAAGGGTCAAGTTCTTACACGAGACGAGCTACAACATCGTCTAAAGAAAGGGCCATGTTTTTGAGTTCTCTGTAGGGAGGCATAGGAGACAAATTCTCATTTTCTTCTACTCTATCCGTATACTCGCCAGGTCTTTAGGGACAATGGCGAACAATTAAGGCTGACAATTATAACATAATTATAGTTTGGGTTATAAATACATGATGTCTGAAAAGAATATTTGATTGGCTGGAAAGTAGATAGTTCGAAAGAATTCAATTATCAACATCAATATACTAGAAAAAGATGTTGAGGTTTCAGAGGCTTAAAAGACGGAAACTAGATCCTGATATGGAGCAAAGATTCGAGGTAGAGGAAGAAGACAAGTGTTAGGGAGTAGGTTGAGAGAAGTGTAATAAAGCATACAATGGAGTGCTTTAATAAGGATGAGGATGAGATAAGTACTATGGTGTGTGACTGTTATTACTATAAATATCCACAAAACTTCTTGATGAAAATGATTAGTTTAGTTTAGATCCACAAAACTTGATAAAAATGATTAGTTTAGTTTACAGAAACTTTCCTTTATGAATGCGTGTGTATTTTACTTTATTTCTTGTAAATGACTTGTGTGATCCCTCTACATAATAACGTTTCTTAGAGAATGGTTCCAATCTCCTTGAACGAAGTGATATTAAAGTAGGGAAAATATCAGAAATGAAGTGGATATACTCAAAATTTGTCAGGTTATGCAAACCACAAATATAAAAATGGTGTGAAGAAGTGAAAAAGAACTATAATAAAGTAGGGAAATTCATGGATCAAGGAGACAAATAAAATATCTCGAAACTAAACAAAGTAGTGAGATAGAAGATGTTAATTCTACTTAAGAGAAATGTGGAATAAGTGGAAAAAATAAAATGATATAAGCATGTTTTTTAATAACCAAAAAAAAATTGAAATAATGTGTTTCCTCTTATGATTACATCTTGACAATTGAAGTGCTAGTATATTGGTTGGGATAGATGGAAATATACTTCAAGTGTTAGGGGATATAATACTTACAAGGGATAAATTTTGGGATCAGACATGCAACACAGTAGCTTAATTATGGCAGCAATTTAAGCCTATCTATCTATATAACATGACAGCAGAAGTAGGCTCGGCCCTTTGTTTCCTATTTTGTATAAGCTGCGCAACCGAAGCGTTGTTTATATAGAAAAGGGTGGGAGAAATATAGGGAGGGGAAATGAGCTAAGCCCACCAGCATGGAAAGAATGAGATGCCTCCCTTATGTTCGTTTCTTGTAGATAAGATCCCCTCGATTGACTGGCGGGAAAGTGGTTTTAGTTCAACCTACACAACCAGCAAATCTTGAGCCCTATTATAATATTATTTTGCCGAAAGGAACACACTCAATATATTATCTACGTGAAGTGACGCTCTTGCCCTACTATTCCAATAAGGGTGAGAAAAAACAAGGAGAAAATCTGAACTTATTATGATGGTTTAGAAATTGCATGAGAAATTATAAGTAGAGATTAGTCACACATATTTAAAAACTAAAATATAAGTAATAGTATATATATATAACTAACAAGGGGTAGAAAATCAATGATTCTGAAAATAAAGGAGTGGTATAAAAATTTAATCGTTTAAAATGAGATAAGATTGTGCAACATGCTTAGTATTAAAGAATCATATTACTTATCACTAAAAGTTGATAAAAGTTTAAGGTAATCTTGCATCTGAATAAATATTTTTGAAGATAGAAGTAGTGGTGCATGATGAATTAAAACGCAATAGGTGAATGTGTAGAGAGAGGACCAATATTACAAAATACAAAGACAATAGGTGAGTGTGTAGAGAGAGGACCAATATTGCAAAATACAAAGACACTTTTGTACATGGGCAAAGTAAAGGAAGTAACTTTTAGACATACACAAAGTAAAGAGTTCATAGAGAACATGTATGCTAATGAGAACAATGAACTAAATCCATTTAAATATTCACAAAGTAATTATACGAGAACAACAAAATCAAGATCTAAATTGTCATAGTGAGAGGAGTCATAAGGAATTATGGGTAAGAGATTGTAAGAAGACGTTAGCTACATATATGACATATGGAGTGAAGTGTGCAAGGGTATATGTATTTGTACTATGATTTTTTATACAAAATAGGTATGAGGAGGAATAATATCAATGAACCTCAAGATACATGAATCTTGTATTACTAACCATTCAATATAAGACGTCATAAGCTGCCAAGTATTAACGAATTTTATTTTTTGTTTTTAAAATTTCGGATAAACTCATGTGAAATGTTAGTAAAAATAAGTTCTGTAAGGATAGATAAAGGGTCAATATTTTGAAAGATGGAGATATTGTTAGATGTGTGCAACGTATTTGAATATTTTATAACGTTTATATATGGTAATGGAAGCAAAATGATTCAATAATATTATACATGTAGGTGCTAATCACAAAACAAAATGTTTGTGAGTGTCAATTATGTTTTTATTTTTTATTTTGTGAGGACCGCATCCCTTACATGTGTATACAAAGTCTCATTAATTCATTGTCTAACGAGCTTATAAATATAATTGCCATGTATTTCCATTACATTAATATCAAAACTAAAAAACAAAGAGATTCAACAATTGTGTTCAAAGAAAATAACATTGAAGTCAACTTGATCGTTTAAATGACATAATATTTTTCATTAATAATCCCTATGAGAATTATTGTGGCATCATCTTATTAATTTTTGAATCTGCTAACTTGGATATCCTTGACCTCATTTTCATACAAATATTCCTGATGTTGGATGGGTGATATGAGATAAGTATGAAGCTTCTACAAATGGTTAATGAATAGAGGTACAAAGTACTTAGAAAAAAAATCAACATTAGTTGAATGGATTTTATAAATGTTTTTGTAAATGGATCCATCCATTGGGAAGAGTCATTGATAAGGTATTTAAAACAAATTATATCACTTTTTTCAAAAATACTTAGCACAAGTAAAACTTCTTGCCATGATGTACTTCTTAGTATTAAACTTACTTCCTAATGCCATCTTAAGTGGATATTTTTTTTTCTTCTTGTTCAGATGAATGGGGTGGTAGGGAGGGGAAATTATATTCTAGTCAATATTTTTCTTCAGAAAGATCAAAAAGTATGAGAACATTTCTTTCTGAAAATAAAGAAGTATGGTGATGAGAATGTATAGGCATTGCACTCTTTATGACAAGGTCATTAATGTGTTGTGGATTATTTCTTTCAATAATATTTATCCTCACCCACCGACCAAAAAGGTAGTCAACCATAGTTTAGTTATAACCCTGTGTGCATTAGTCTAGATTTCAAATTACATGATCCTTGGATGTGTTTCCTTCATTCTCACTTCCCTTGAATGTTTTTTATTATGCATTTTTAATTTCTTTTTAAACCACAATTTAATATCATTATTTTTTTCCAAGAAAACCACCTTCATGAGGAAGGGATATTTCCCCACATTTTTTTATGGCATCCCTCGTAAACCCATCAATGTAACATAGTATGTCTAACCCAAAGGGATTGCAATTGGACAGCTATTATCATATAACTAACCAAATCTCCAATAACATTGAGAACAACCAGTTGAACTAACCCTTTAAACCACTTAATATTAAATTTATTTGTTACTATATATATATATTATTTAGAAAATAAATATGTAACATCCCCAAATCTTAATATTTCCTTGGCATGTAATGTTATTTATACACCTCTCTTGGATATTGCTCATATTAGTGTTTTGGATATTGGTCGTATTAGTGTTTCTATTATTGGTAGCTTTTAGATGGATTGTTATTAAATTATATACTCAAATATTACTCATATCATGTTGTACATGGTTATTTCCCGATGAGAATTTTTTTATATCATGTTGTACATGGTTATTTCCGGATGAGAATTTGGAATTGATATTTTATTTAAACTTTTTCTCTATTTTATAAATTCTATATATTATTTTATAGATTTATTTGTGTTTGTTCAACTAGCTTAGTTATTTATTTTACCATAATTAATTATAGTATGTAAACGAAAAATAATATAAGTATTATTATGGATGTGTTAATTCTACTAAATTGGTGAAAATATTCTAGTCAAAACATAATAATCCACTTTTTAAGTGAATTTTAATATCTAAACCAAAAACATTATAAGTATGATTAATAATGTGTTAATTCCACTCAAACGAGTCAAAAGATTCTAATCAAAACATGATAATCCACCTTTTAAGCAAATTCTAATGTTCCTAAAAACTAAGGAGTAAATCCATATCCTTAACATAGATGTCAAAATATAGTTTTTTAACAAAATAATTTGTCAATTGTATATTTGTATCTACAAGTCTATAAAAGAACCCTATCCTATTTTTAAAAGAACCCTATCCTATTTTTAATGTAGGTACCCTACCCAATTGTTTTAGTCATATACATAAATAAATATATTACTCCATGCTTACAATCATCCAAACCCTATCCTATTTTTAATGTAGTTACCCTACCCAATTGTTTTAGTCATATAGATAAATAAATATATTACTCCATGCTTACAATCATCCAGGAAGGAATGGTGATAGAATGGTATTTTTCAGAAAGAAAATATTAATAAAAAAAAATCAAACCCTATCCTATTTTTAATGTAGTTACCCTACCCGATTGTTTTAGTCATATAGATAAATAAATATATTACTCCATGCTTACAATCATCCAGGAAGGAATGGTGATAGAATGGTATTTTTCAGAAATAAAATATTAATAAAAAAAAATCAAGTAAAGTAGAGGGGATTTTTACCCAAAAACTTCACCTCTTTCTGTTAAATGATTTATCAGTAGGTGGCTAAGCTTCATGGAGATTGCTCATTTTTTGAATGTATATACTTCATCATTATCTCTTTCTAAATGGGCACAGATGTGATTTATTGGAAACTTATGCTCTTAATTTGAATGAAAATACGCAAATCGCCTCCCATACGGATGTATGAGATATACCAGTCTAGTACAAGCGCTTCCCTGACACACAGGTAGTTATCCTATGACATTACTATTTTTTTTAAAGGAATACTAGCACAATCACATAATTGTAGTATATGAAAGTTGATAGACGTATTTCATTTACAAACTTTACTTAAGGTTTAGTTAAAATTAGGATTTATAAATTAAATATGTTTATCCTCATTTGTTAACAACAATTATGTGGTTGTGCTAATTAATTTCATATTATGTATGAATTAATATATTTAGTAGAAACAACTAATCGAGTTTGGATCCTGAATAATGCGATTGTGCATTACCTGTATTTTCTTCTCATCGATACTCCCATGCCCATCTAGAACATAATGTAGTTGAACTAAGGTTAACACATTATGGTTTGTTGTCATGATGATCCCTCTAATCCTTGAATATGCACTTCCATCATCCCAAGGTTCTCCCCCATTAGCCGAGCCGAATTCGATAGAGCGAGAAAATTCACGGTTACTAACCTACTGTAAATCAAATGTCACTTTTCGTTCTATATCCAATTAAAATTTTAAAAATTGTGTTGATGGTTTACATACTTCTTCGTTTTCATGGATATATCCAGTGTAACCCTCTGGGTTTTGAGTTCATGACATAGCCTGGAAAAAACCCCACACCGTATCTAAAACATGGACACAGTTGATTCCAAAAACGTGACGAACAAATTCTTAGAAAGTTCAACCTTGTTTGAATTTGTTTTAAGAATAAAGGATTCATTACCAGGTAAAACCAATAAGCTGCCCGTTCTGGATTTCAGGGTTTCTTTTTGTGCCCGAAATAGAGATAGATTTATCTTTGGCGATGATAATCTTCGGAAGGAACCCAACCAAATAGCGTGCAATGCTATTCAGACTGGATATGGATATATTAGTGTGTAGATGGGGAGTCCAAAAGATGAAGATATAACAAATGAAAAATGGTAACTGTAATCTTACTGAAGATAGCTACGATTACTGATTGGTGAATATGCAATGTACGTACTCATGAATTTTCACTTAATATTTGTATTGCGCCACGAGTTTCAAAAACAGCTTAGATGGCAGATCCACGAGGCATTGAAGGCATTGAAATAGAAATAGAAATTTGGGTCAAATTGATTTTTTTTTGTTTAAATTATATTTCTTAACATATAAATAGATTTAACATGTTGAAATATTTAATTCTAAGAACTTGATTTACAGTATATCACAACATATAACCTTTTCATTCGAGAAAACGATATGCGATGAGAAAAGTACTTAAAAACTTAAAACCCTATGCTTAATAAATGTATATGACACAAAAATTAAAACTCAAATTCTAACACTTGTGGGTAAAATTAAGCAGGGGAAAGTCGAGGCTAAATTCATTTTAAAACCGCGAGTTCCGGTATGATACAAATCTAACTATCAATCATGCACATGCTATTTAAATCGACATACAGACGAGGGCACAATTTAACATCTACAAAGACAAGGGCGCACATGCAATTTAAAATCCATCGATTTAATGGACAGAGGAATATAAAAGCATAACTAGAAAACCAAAGACAATGCAGAGAACATTTGTTGATGTTAATGTTGTTTCTTTAAGATTGTTTCATCCTCTCCTCTATTCTCCTGCTTCAGCGTTCTCCTCTATTCTACCTTGCTTGAATTGCAATCTAGATCTGCAACTACAGAAATGGCTAGTGTTTTCTTATTTACATAAACCCGAGGTTACGAACATGGAAGAAACTTCCACAGCTCCCACAAATTGAAAAGGAAACGGCTTGGGAGTGGTAATAATCAAATAAAAACCGTCGGAGGGCATAAACTAAACACATGGCTGAAAATAAAAATATATTTTTATATTTTATTTATTAGTTGTTGTATTATTGGACATATGGCACTGATAGCATGCATCGTAAGCCAGGAAAGCAACAAACGAAGGGCGTCAACAGGTCAGAACAGGTCAAAATAGATGGTAAGGAGGTGCTCCATGCACCTAGTAAATGCATTTAAGGTGAAGTGCCCCACTAAATGTTGATTTACGAGAATTTAGTTCCACACATCCCACCATGCCTACATATGGTAAATAAGGTGCGACCAAGCCTACATGTTTTAAAGAAGTTGAAGCGTTCCACTTACTCACAAATTTCCACTTATCTCTTTAAGAAACTTAAAGGGGTAAAAAAAACATAAATCTAAAATAATACATTTTTTTTTTAATCATGTTAATTATCTTTTTAGAGACAAACATGATTTTTTTTTTTCATGCTAAGAAGTTAATGTTTCAAAACATAACTTTTTGACCACTAAAAATATTTGAATCATGTGAAATCATTTCCATTAAATATTGATCTATTATTAAAATCCAACTAAATGTGCCCACCTCCAATAGATGTATGACTATCGGCATAATAATGGCTCTACTCATAGAGGCTCTAAACAAAAGTGTCCTCTATCAAATTGAATACAAGCTATAATTTTCATCAGTCTGAAGTTTTTGATATTGTAGGATCGTCCCAAACCTGGAATATGTAATAAAAGCAAAACAATAAAATAAACTACAATGGCATTAACGACGATTACATAGATTAATATTCCCTATAACATATTACCACGTTGGAATGTTCTTGGGGTTGGCTATGAGTCCTTTGTTGAGCTTGGTTTTCTGTTGTGCCCTTCGTGAACGTGAAAGATGTAGAAATGTTATCAAGTGTTATGAACGTGACATATTAACACTTCGTTTATTTAATTAACACATGGTTTCCACTCCTATATGCATACCCAAAACACTTCGTTTAATATGCTTCTTTCAAGTTACTGCATCATTGGAATGCCTAAAATTGTGAAACTTGTGTTACTCAAATTAAACCTAAACTATTTTCATCCCCTTCTCATGGCTACCAATTGTTACCAAACTCTCATGTCTATGCTATCCATGTGAACATTGGAAGCAGTGTATGTAAAAATTTAATGAAAAAAATCAACAAGCTAATATTATGTCACACACTTAGTAACCTAGAGATAATTGTCTCGCATCAACTCTTGAATGTCTAAAACCTACATTCAAAAATTTCCATAAGCAGAAATACACACTGCTAACTAATTATGCAGTGGAAATAAACACAATGAACAACATCCAATCACCCATGAATAACTCATAAATTTAGGCAAAAGCTAGGGAAAACCCCAAGGTGGGGAAACCCAATGAGAGAGAGAGAGGTCTTATTATTCAGCTTTAGGAAAATACATATCAGTTGCAAAATCAAAATTTTCAGCAAGAGAAATCCACTTACAACACACTAAAAAAAGTCCCAAAAATTTTGCCTCATAATCCATGCCAAGTTCGTACTGTTGTATAACCCTCCCATAAAAATGTACCTCAAAATCCGTGCACACACTCAGTTGTGGACTATTCTGTATGACCCATCAACAGAAAGTAAAACCCTCAATACAGCCTCAAAAATTGTGCCAAAACTGCCTCAATTTTCGTTCCCTCTTTCCCTTGTTGTACAGACTGTACGGATTCGTACAATATGGCCTCCAACAACAAAAAAATAACTCAACACTAAAACAAACATGTTCCCTTGGGATTTGTGCCCACTTTCTCTTAGGAAATGTGCCCTCTTTGCTGCCCTAATTTTTCTCTCTCAAGCCTACTCGAAAATTCTCTCTCAATCTCCTCTTGTGTCTTACACACTACCCAATGCATCCTTTTATAAATCTGAAAATGACATTTTCCCTCTAAATTGTCTTTTCACCTTCCCCAACCCTAAATCTAAAGGCCAAGATCTAATATTGTCTTTACAAGATCAAGGGCCATGATTCATTCCCTCAAAAATAAATCACTTAAAATATTAAAGTACATTTCACTTTATTACATAAGTGCACTTTATGAAGTAAAATCACTTTAATATTAGAAGGTACACTTTATTAAAAAGTCACTTTAATAAAAGAACCACTTTACAACTTTACAAAAACCCATTACAAATTTACCTTCCTAGTAGTGTCAACATAATGTAACATTTGCATACAAGACAAAACATGTGGAGTTCCCCCCAAGATAAAAATTTAACACTCCCTCTTAGCATGGGAAGTACTCATTGTCATCACTATCATTTGGTTCCATCACACTGTGTGCAATAGGATATCCCTTTGAACTTGGAGCCATCCTCAACACTTGCACATAACTTCAACTAGAAGATCTTCTCCTGACAGTTATCAGGAACCCTGAGCTCCTTGGAGAATCCACTCCACCTTGAGTATTGGTTTGACCACACCAGTTGAGCTTCCTTTTGGTGCACACAAGAGACTCACTCTCTTCTCTCAGAATGAAAGATTTAATCCTTGGTACCACCGCAGTCTCAAGAGCCTCCTCATGCTCCTTATATGACATTGAATCATACCCTGAAGGTTGTCCTCGCAACATATACAACATGTCCACCTGATCATCGATCACCTGTAGTTCCACTCCCTCCCTGTAGATAAATACATGTTTCCTCTTGAACAATGTACAATATCGTACATCCTCCAAGGTTGAGACTAAGAGCAAGTTAACCCTGAACCCTAGAATAAAGAGAACTCTATCAAACATCATGAATCCTCCATACTTGAGTTGAAATCTAACCTTTCCAACTCCACATACATCTCGCACCATAACACTTTCATTTACCACCTATCTCTATGATAATTAGGAATATTCGCTAGATTCTCGCCAAGTGGCAAGAGGCTCCACTATCCACAATCCATCTAATATCACCCCCAAATCCTTCACTACCGACACTCAAAACTAGGGTAACCAAAGAAATTTCCCTGTCAAAATTGGAAGCAAAGTCCTCCATGGCTATTGTAGTACCTATCTTAGGCCCCTCTTGTTCCTTATTCTTTTTCTTCCTCTCAGGACAATGAGAATCAAGGTGCCCCAACTGGTTACAACAGTAACATCTGACTTTACTCAAGTCCCTCCCAAAAATTCCTTTCTTCTTGCTCTTTGTAGAAAGAGAAACATTCTCATCAGCTACACCTGTCTTATGTCCACTACTCTGAGATCCTTCTTGGATGTCCTCCTGAGTGAAATCATACCATAGTCTACTCCAATCTGGAAGATGCTCATGACCCACCACACACTTCAAAAAGACTTCCCATTCTTTGTTGAAGCCTTTCAAGGCTATCCTTACCAACTCTGAATCCGATATGACCTCTCGAACAATAGCCATCTCATATTTCACTTGAGCTAATTGGGTAAGATAAGTCGAAAAACTCTCCTCCTTACCCATCTTGGTATCATGCAACTTAGCCTTCAAGGCCATCTTCCGGTTTTCATTCTCCGCCTCAAATAACTTTTTAAGTGCATCCCACATCTTTTGGGTTGTCCTCTTCTCAACCAACTGTGGGATAAGGTGTTACTACGCCCCATCCAGAATAATCCTTTGAGATTTGGCCTCCTTGACCTCATGCAAATCCAAATCAACATGATCTGTTGTGGGAACCACAACAACAAAATTGACAGAGTTTCAAATCTTTTTCTCCTTGAGAACAGTTGACATTTGGACCTTCCACTGCAAATAGTTGGAAAATCCATTCAATAGATCCTCAAATCGAATGCATGCAACCATATTCCCTGTCACATCTCAAGGAAAACAATCACAAATTTTTCCCCTTCAAACTTGCCCAAAAATCTCACTGTTCATTGTCACTCAAAAACCAAGCTCTGATACCATGTAGAAAGTTAATCACAAAAATCAACAAGTTACTATTTTTTCACACACCTGGAAACCTAGATATAATTGTCTTGGATGAACTCTGAAATGTCTAAAACCCACATTAAGAAATTTTCGTAAGCATAAATAAACATTGCTAAGTAATTATGCAGTGGAAATATACACAATGAACAACATTCAATCACCCATGAATAACTCATAAATTTAGGAAAAAGTGACGGAAAACCCCAAGGTGTGGAAACCCAATGAGAGAGAGAGAGATCTTATTATTCATCTTCAAGAAAATACATAGCAACAACAAAATCACAATTTTCAGCAAGGGAAATCCACTTACAGCACACTAAAAATAGTCCCAAAAATTATCCCTCGTAATCTGTGTCAAGTTTGTACTATTGTGAGGCCCTCCCAGAAAGATATACCTTGAAATCCATGCACACAGTCAGTTGTACGAACTATTCTGTATGACTAAGCAGCAGTAAGTAAAACCCTAAATACAACCTCGAAAACCATGGCAAAATTACCTCGATTTTTGTGCCCTTTTTTCCTTGATGTACAGACTATACGGATCCACACAGTACGACCTCCAACAGTAGAAAAATAACTCAGCACTAAAACAAATATGTTCCCTTGGGATTTGTGCCCACATTCTCTTGGGAAATGTGCCCTCTTTGTTGTCCTAATTTTCCTCTCTCGAGCCTACTCGAAAATTCTCTCTCAATCTCCTTCTCTTGTGTCTTACACACTAACCAATGCATTATTTTATAGAACCGAAAATGAAATTTTCCCTCCAAAGTGTCTTTTCACCTTCTCCAATGCTAAATCTAAAGGCCAAGATCTAATCTTTCCTTTACAAGATCAAGGGCCATGATTCATTCCCTCCAAAATAAATCACTTAGAATATTAAAGTACATTTCATTTTATTACATAAGTGCACTTTATGAAATAAAGTCACTTTCAAATAGGAAGGTACACTTTATTAAAAAGTCACTTTAATAAAAGAACCACTTTACTTTATAAAAACCCATTACAAATTTAAGTGCCTACTAGTGTTAACGTAACGTAACATCCACATACAAGACAAAACATGTGGAGTACCTCACAAGCTAAAAAAACTAACAGTGTATAGAAACAAATCATTTCAGATCGTTCATGATAAATATTAATTATCCAGTCACAGAAAGGTCCCGAATAGTGTGGGATTATGTAGTTATGATAGCTATCTACATAATCTTATAATTTCATTTATCTATCTTCTACAAAATTTTATTTTCTTTATTAGTACATAATCTTATAATTTCATAGTTTCATTTATTTAGTTTTTTTTCATTTATCTATCTTCTACAGAATTTTATGTTCTTTATTAGTCGCTCTTAAAGGATTATAGCATTTCATTCATCCTTGACAATTCATTAGTTTTTCTTGACTATAAATATTTTTATTGTTATCCAATGTTATACATATTCTTAACAAAATTATTATTTTTTCACAATATTTAAATCACTTTTATCGCACATCTAATTTTCCCATGATGTCTTTTGGCCTAGCTCTAATCAAATGAGGTTTTTCAATCTTGTTATGCCTAAGTTTTTAGTTTTAATTATAGAACATGTACACAATGCAATTTTTTTTCAAACATAGATAACCTAACTTTGGAGTTTTAGTATTAGTTAACTATAGAATGTATTCATTGAGGTCGTTAAATTCATGTGAGTGAAATAAATACACGTGAAGTGCAATTATTATTTCATAATACTTTTTTAACAGTCTTGTAAGGAAATTTGTAAGATAATTTACAATCATCACCATTCTTCTACGCAATTCTTCTACCCAATGGTTCTCATTTATGATTATTCTCTCCCAACCTCCTTTTTCCATGTCCAAGTTTCTTATATCCTAAAATATTTTAGGAGTTTCCTCCTATGTATGTGCAAAAAAAATCAATAATTACAAATTCTACACAAAATAGACTAAGTCATGATGAATATTAATAAAATATATTGCAATCAAATTTAAATGAATATTGTATAAAACCAAAATAATGAAGTCAAATACTGTCATATTTTAGAATATGCTGAAATAATTGTATGGCGTTATTGATATGGTTATGCAAAAAGTTACATTATTAAATTTATTGAGTAATTATCCAATTGTGTCAAAGAGTTATAAAATTAATAACACTCTAATAAGTGGATAATTTACTTGATGTTATATTTCTATTTAAGGACATAACCTCTTCACTATTTATTTTAATAATTGGTTGACTCTTTATTTAAGAGAAATTTGTTTCCTTATATTATAAGGAAAGGATGTCATTATTTGTTAGTTTTAGTATAATTTTTATTTCTATTATGAATATATTTTATGTAAATTTGATAAATAATACTAGACCACTTCACCTACCACACTAGTTTTAGGAACATGGACTGATGCGATTTTAGTATTGGTATATGCCTCTTCAAGATGTAGATAAAATGTATGTCATAATTCAAATGTATGCATGAATTCAAATCTATGCACCAAAAACTATTCGGCATGACATCCTAACTATAGTGACACTTGTTAAAATATTAATACAACTTCTATGTTACATTTGTTTTTACATTTATGCTGAAATGAATTATATATTTCCTTTTTTTTTTACATTTTTGTTGAAATCAACTATACATTTCCTCTTTTTTTTCAAGTATAATTTTGGTTTTCACTCTTATAAGTGTAAGAGTAGACACATGGTTATATTGGCTCTCTSAAATCCCAGTGACATCTCAAGTTATACCCAAAAAAATATAATAAGAGGTTGTGGTCCTTTATTCAGGAATTCCACATAATATCAATCTTCTAATTGAGATCTTAGCCAATAATGTAATTCTTATATATATTTGACTTATGTAATTTTTCACTGGTATTTTATTTTTTACTTTTTATTACCTGTTAATGTTATGTACACAACATCTCCCCCATACTCTATTGTAGAGGGCTTGTCGACACAATGACATAGGAATTAGAGYGTTATTAGAATAGAAGAATTCACAATTGGAGGGGGCTAGAGAAAGCAACAATCTTTGGGAGACATAGAAACAAGTACATGAGATACATAAGAAATATAACCTCTATCTTATCTYATTTTAGGAAACCACAATGTAGGAGAAGTTGGATAGTTTGGATGAGATGAAAAAAAAACATTAGAGTAGACCGAAACATTGAATAGTGGGAGGATTTTTAAAAGTGATTGAAGAAAATTTCCCCTTATATTTCTKAGGTGTGTATACATATTGTGAAAACATTCCCCCCACCACCACCAATCCAATCAAATCCACAACATGTGGAACTAGCATTTGCATTCTTCAACCTCAGTATATCATTGAATCAATCATTTCTAACAACTAAGACTAACAATATCTAGATAGAATATCCATAGGAACATATGTCCTACACTTTTGAAAACTCTTTTACTCACATCTCATCAATTCTTCAATATCAAGGATTCTTTGAGGTTGGGGGAGACATTGTAAAGGAATGGTCGACTAAAATTTAATAGAGTGAGTCAACTAAAAGTATAATTGACTAAAGTTTTCGGGTTGGCTGACTATCCAAAGGTAGTTATTATAGTCGAAGATACTTTCTTGATTTTAATGTATAAAATTATGCAAATATGAGAAGTATGTTGTTGATCACTTATTGACCACATATTAATAAATACTACCTGTTGTTGGTACCATAGTTACTCTCTCTCTATTTCCCCTCCTTCTATGTATGCATGCTTGTATATTACTTTGTTGTATATTATATGGTTTTCGACATGTAAATATGGATAGTTTAATCCCTTATATTACAACAAATGTGAACATATATTTATATCACAAACCTATTGAATACTATCCTAGGGATTAATTCTTAGATGATATTAAATAGTTTTCCTCATCTTTCAATATAACATGAATCCTATATAGAAAACCATATGATTATTCTGTAGAGATTCACTTCCCCCCTACAAACCCAATGATATTACATTTATATATCCTTGATGTTGTAAAGTGGGTGATGCCTAATAAAACACCTAGTGTATTGTATGTATTCTTGTATCATGCATTATTTCTATGATCTCCTTAGGAAATATAAGCATATTTTTTCACCCAAACCATGGATCAACCCCAATCCTTACTCCTTCTCCATTTTCTATTTTGTAATCTAATTGATTCTTAATCGAAGAAAAATCTTGTCTAATATCCTTCAAATTATTTAAGCCATTTTTCACCTTCTTCCTTGGGTTCCTAACCCAATCCTACAACGATCAAGGCCCAATGTGTTTATATACTATGATTTGATTCCATAATCCCTTAGATTTTAGAATTCTCTATAAGTTTTTAGCTTCCAAAGATTTCCCAAAGAATTGAGTATTTTTCAAGAACCATCCTCCTCTTCCTTTGGGTTTCAGTACATTTGCTCATTTCACTAAACAAGTTCCATCAATTTCCATTTTTCCCAACCAATTAAATCTAAAATAAAATTTCCTTTCTTGTTCAAGAATTCATCTTTTAATGAAAGCTAAAGCATACCAAAATAATAAGATATATTCCAACACTCATTTTTCCATATTTTAATGAAAGTTAAAGTGTTCAAAAATAATAAAATATATTCCAACACTCACTTTTCCAAATTCAATGTTCCACTAGCTTACAACCACTTACTACACCAATGATTTATTATAGCCTCAATTTTCTTTGAAAACTAGGCTCAATTTTTCTTCCCATATCCATTTTGATTTAGGAACATGACCTAACATTTGAATCCCTCTTGAAAGTTTATATTCTTGAAAGGAAAAAAATGAATAAACTAATATTCAACTCAAGGTTCCAATTAATCGAATGAAATTCCATATTTTTGGATGTTTGTTGAGTCCATGCCTTTTACTACACTATATAAATATTTATAAAATCTCATGTAGATTCTTTTGTCATCTTAGCGATCCATTGTTAAATAATAACACATGATCTTCAAATAAAAGTTTAGTTAAGGATAATAACTACCAAACTTCACTCTAAGACAACTCCCACCTTTAATTCCAAAATGATCATGCTAAAAATTTAACGAGTATTAAAAACAACAAACGAGACATGGGACATCCTTATATTCATCCTCAACAAAGGAGATATGGGACATCCTTATATTAATACCCTTGAATGGGTGAAGAACATGGATACTAACCTATTTATTAAAATTTCAAAAGAAACATAGTCTATGCATCTCATGATCCACTCTACTGTCGATATATTGAAACCCATATGTATATGGCATCAATGTAATATATGTTCATATGTATATGGAATCAATCTAATGTATGTTCATCTTGTGCTACCCTATGCTTTTGAGAGATCTAGTTACATGACTATTGCTTGGACATTTTGTTTCTAATAGATAGAAATACTTTTTGAACCATGCCAATAGAATCATGTATGTATCTCTCCTCATAGAATACATATTGTTTCTATGAGATAACTTCTCAAGAAAATAATTATCCTTATTTTGGTAATATTTTCAATTATTTTGTATATTCAATTGCATAATGAAGTGAGCCATAAATCAACAAAATTTTATGGCTCATTTTTTTTTGGCATATATGATATAAATGTCGAGTTAAAAACCCGTATAATTTTTCACATTCTTCTCCCCTTGCTAATAACCCTTTAAGTAAGTCCTCCTTTGGTAGGTCATAAACCTCAATGAAGAATTCCGCTAGCCATCCATATAGCCCAATGGTATTATCTCTTTCATAGGAGGTTAAGACAAATTTTAACTCCTCCTTTCATATTTCTACCATTATCATTTGACAATCTTTCTTTGTCATAAGACTTGGAAACTGAGTTGTAACTTCCAAATTTTTACTATATTGGTCCTTGCTAGCTTTGTATAAATGGATTGGAAATGGGATACCCACAAATCTATAATCTCATTGAATTTACTAATTTGTTCTTAGTTTAGCTACTCCATTTCCCATAATGTATTAATTCTCCTTTTATGCATGGAAAATTTGTATAAACAAAACTTAGCATATTCACCCGTCTTCAAGGCATAAGGCTAGGTAAACAATAGGGCTCAAATGTGTTACAACAATATACTCATTAAGAGCTCAACATGTCACTTGTGCGAATAGAACTTGGGTGGAAAGCATAAAAATTATCCTCTCAACCACTTGGGCTACACCAAATTGGTTCAATGCCCCCTTAATAACATCTATAGCTAAAAATTCCTAGTCGTTCAAAATGTTTCCTATGAACCATATCATTTTTTGATCCACATCTATTGTTTCTTGAATAAGGATCACATATAACTTATGCACCTCTACTATCTTTTCTAAACAAATAATTTTTGAGGGATCTCCCACCCCTCTAGAATTGAGGGATTCAATGATAATTGGGGAACTTTGGTAGACAATTTTCCTACTCTAAGGACCCCTTTAGGACAATTTTTCTTTCTTTGTTTAGTTTCCTTTGAAGATATTTATTAGGAATGATAGAGGTAGGTTTTTCCTCCTATAGTTGACATGTACAAGTCACTTAAAGGGTCCATTCTCAAACCCCCTTCTATACCCTACTCTTCCTTGGCCTTGCGTCCCTTTCTTAACCTCAAATGGTATTTTGAGTTGGCCTTAGATGTACCAGAATCATATAGGTCCAATTTTAATGGAAAACTTTCAAGGATTGTAGATACTTACTGTTAGTCCTTAAATCTGTTCATGATTATTTACCTACCAATTGCCCATGTCCTACCTCATCCTAGTATTATTTTTTCTCTCTAATTATTTTCTTTGTGTACCTTGTGGTTTGCTTTACTGTTTTCTTGAGAATTTTTATTATGATTTAGTGAGTTAAAGTTTGAAATAGGACTATTATAATGTTTTACATCATGTTCTATAGCCTATTTATTATTTAAAGTTGAAAATTTGAATAAAAGGAAGACGCTACAAGAATATCGTTACTCTTGCAGCATCTGGAATCATAATTATTTTAAATGTTTTTAATATCAAAAAATCATGTAAGAAGTTATGGGATCATGCAGGAGATCCAACAACGACAAAACATTATGATTACATCATATTTCTAATCTGGTTGAAAATCTAATGAGCTCAAGATTGTACCTATCAGCATATGTGTCAAAATTCGGTTTTGGAGTTATGATTTCAATCATGCAAAGTGTCAATTAAGGTTTTTCATGGATTTAAATCTACATAAAATATCGACTACACTCTTCATTCAAAGAAATTCTCATTTCTTCAAAACCCTATTCAGTTCAAACCCTTTCACAAAGGTTGTGAAACAAAGTAATGGAACCAAAGAAAGGCGACGAGGTTAGCAAATTGAAACCAAAAAGAGTAAGATTGGTACAGGCTTTCCTCGAAATCATGCATAAGTTTAATAATGCAATATGGTTTGAGTTTTTTTGTACATTCCAAGGATACCATGAGAAGATTTCTATGTTTTTCACAAAGAATTTCGATGGATTTGAGATAGTGGTGGGTAATGTGTCAATCCACATCACATAATATTCAATTGGAGCTGCTTGTAGACAGTTCGTGTATGGAGAAAGGTGATGGAAAAAAGACTATGGATTGTGAAAGGAAATCTAGGTCACATCAAGGAACTAATTCCCTTGTTTCAAGGCATGAATCTAAGAATTTCGACAAAATCTAAACGAGAAGGATGGCTAAACAAAGAGTAGAGTAGCTAAAAGAAGTCAAGTTGGAAATTGAAGCAGAAGATCATGTCGAACCTGCAAAAAGATCAAATAAACAATTGATAGTGCTAGAAACAAAAAAAATTTTGATCTAAACAAAACAAGAACCGATCTATATCTTAGAAATAGATGAGCTGCTAGACATGTAGGAAATACAAATTTCAAAGAATGTTGCATAAGAGGAAACTGTTGGAGGATCATCTTCAAAAGGATAAAGATATTAATTTAGAGAAATATATCCAAATTTATGTATTGATATAAATAATTTTTCACCTAAGGAAATCTCTTAAAAGTGTTAAAAAAAGAAGCAAGGAAAAATTCAATATAGGCATTACTCTCGTTTTTTCCCTGTTTTAGTCTTTATCGTCAAGTGAAATTTTTGAAAATATGGAGATGAATTGTTTGAAACAAAAGGAGGTTTCTGTTGGGAACGAGGCCCTTCACAAAAAATTCTCTCAGTTTTTACACAACTATCATGGTTTGGAATATTGGAATGAATCTTTACAACCCATTTTTTCAAATTTAAACAATAAATGATTTCATGTTTTAGTCACTAACTTTGGGTGCAGTTTCAAAGAATCGGGAGATGAATTTTTCGAAACCAAAAGAGGTTTTTGTTGGGAATGGGAACATTCAAAAAAACCTCTCCCATTTTTTACACACTATCACAGTTTTGGAGATACGAAGAGATATTTGGACCTTATTTTCAGGAGTTTGCCAAATTTATTTTCCTAAAATAACTCATAGACAACAGTTGATGAGCCACCTCATCAATTCGACTTGGATATTAGATCTAATATCCTCCTTTATTATTTCAAACATAAAACTAAATATGGATGAGGAGGTTTTCAGATCCATTTCTTTTGGATCTTGATAATTATGTACTCTTTCTATATAAACTTTGTAGAAGGAGAAGTTAAGGGGGTTGATTTGGTTGGGAACCATTGGCCATTTTTGAGCAGATATTGTAAGACAAAGAACTATTTCATTTTGATACTAAATGGAAAAGGCTATCTGATGGTTAGATTTATTTTCTTGTCCATATTTATATCTTTTTCTTACTTGAATGCATGTTAATATGTTGCAAATCATATGATGTGTCTTGGTTGTGAGTAAGCGAGTGAAGACTTTATTGTTTGCTTGTTCATAATCAATTTTGTTTTCAAGTACTTTCTTATTGATTCTTAAATGATATTTATGATCAAGAGTTTCATATGTAAGTAGACAAATTAAAAAATTACATACTTCTTTATCTTTCATATTACGTTTACCATCTGATTATTGGATTGACTACCATTTACTAAGTACGTGAGATGTGATTTGTTCTTACCTATTTGAGATTGATAGTTTTCATTGTATTTTGTAACATCCCGCTCTGGCACACTGAGCGAACTTATTTTTTGAGGACACTTGCTCGCAAGTCATCCAGATTATTATGCTATTAAAACATTTGATTTTGATTATGAGGCGTTATGGGTTGATGGCATGTTGTTTTACTGCATTGACATAGATAGGTCTTATTGACTCGGTTTTACTGAGTGTGAAAGATTTTGGACCTCGAGGATGCAACGGTATCAATGGAACCCCTTGGACTCTGGATCGAGTCGGGGAGTGTACCGTTGGGGTTTGATTGTTTTACTATGATATTAGTGCATTTGATTAGATGATATGATATGGATATATTATGACATGATTCGTTGATGAGGAAGGCTGACGATAGCTTGCCGACCAGACTCACATGTGGAGTAAAGGGAACATGCACGACTACCAGAGATGTTGAGGGAGAGGTGTGGACAATAGCCTTGCCCCAACCTACTAGCACTCCCACAGTGGTTCGAAATGTAGGTTATCATTTACCTAGTTTGAGAGGACCCATGATGTCGTGAGGGAAGACTGCGACAGTCACTCACAATGATTCTAAGGGGTGCACAATAAAGAGGGGGCATTATTCCTTAGAGTCCCTTACTCTCCCACAAGTTCATCCGGTGGAGTATTGACTCCAGGGGCTTTTGATGTCTACCAAGTCAGTCAATAGGCAAGTGGCACCCTTGGAGCATGTGGTGCGTCCTGAAAGGCACATTGCACAAGGAAAGTGGAAAGAGGTGAGTGGCACCCTTGGAGCACATAGTGTGTCCTGAAGGGAACATCGCACAAGGGAAACATATTAAAGCAAGTGACAACCTTGGAGCACCTAGTGCGTCCTGAAGGGCATGTTGCATTGTTGATGATGAATGAATGAACCTAGATGGCCTTAGGATGAATAATATGTTAAGAATTTTTAAAAACAAATTCTCTAATAAAATGTCACCCAACACGAAAATTTAAGGTCTAAGTTAAATTATGCTAGTGGTAAAATTTTATCTATCTATTTAAAAATAATAATAATAAAAAGAAAACATAAATAATAATTATACTCTTCATTAAATCTTGTAACAATAAGGGGGTAAGCAATTTAGATGATTCATAAAAATCTGTTAGGGTAAAATTTAAAACAAAGAGAAATAATTGCTTTATTATTTATGATAATCTAAAATTATTAACTTAAAATGGAAAAAGGAAAAATGGGGTTAATTTGTACACCTGCCAATCTGAGTCCTAAATGAAAAGGGGAAAGAGGGAAATCTAAAATATTTAGGAAACTAGGAAAAGAGGAAAACATAAGAAGAAAAGGGAAACCCAAGGGAAAAAATAGAAAGTAAAACTTAGTAAGGTATCTACCATTAAGAACTTTGTAATTTAAAACTGAACTAGCAAATTCATAATGGGGAAAGTCATTAAAACCTATAAGAGAATTTGGCGACACAATAAGGGAAATTAATTAATTCTAGGAGTGAATCTAGGTGGGTGAGGGAAATAAGGGAAGTTAATTAATTAAAGAAATTAATTTGTGGAGGAATGAAGGGGATGGGTGACACTTGTACGGGGAGGATTTTTAGGATTTAAATTTTAAAACTTTAATTAAATGAGATTTTAGGAAGGTAAGGGACTTCAAAACTCTATATAATGACAGGAGGAGAAGGATGAAGGATCTCTTTTGTTTGCGTAACGTTATGCTACAAAAATATCTACTTGATTGACTTAGCTTGTGGGAGTTGGGACACCCAGCTCGGTGAGGAGAGGTAGCTCAGACTTGCGAGGCGAGCTGGGAGATAGTTAAATCTTTGGATAGTGTGTGTAGCCCCTTTGCGGATCGGGGGGCTAAGGGGGAAGAAGCGTACCCCTAGAATTGGTTTGGAGGTACCGGTGAAGTCTTGTTGGTCAGAAAGAGAGAGTTCCACGGACCACATGGGATGTCAATTCCGAATAGATGATTGGGCAATGGTACACCTTATTTATTATACATGGTAGAATGATAGTATGAATTATGTTTTCTGTTATGTATGCTTATATCAAGTAAAAATTATGTTAGTCATAGCGTTCTAGTTGATGAATGAATTTCCCATAGCGTTAGATGGATGATTGATTGATTTTCGATGGCCTTCGATTCCCGACATGTCTTGATCGTCTTGTGGTTTTGACTGTGTTGATTGCGGTCTACTTTGCCTCCATCCCTAGCTCATCAGTCTGCGCCTGAGCAGTCGGCCAGGAGCCTGATCTACGGTCATCGTTTCGGCATTAATATACCTATGGATCTCAATGCCCTTCTTTTCTGTGCGTGGATGATGGGAGAAGGGTTTTCCTGTCAATCGTCTACCCTTGATGTCGGTCCTTGGATGATGGTTCGCCTTGCACCCCGATGTGTTTATTTAACCCTGCAATGTGATTGTTGGCAAAGTTTATCCTTAAACTCAACATTCTTATATCTTGTCGCTATCACGTTTTTACCCCGCTGTTATATCTTGATGGATCAGTTTTGACCCTACGTTTGTTATTCTTGGACAATTTATAACTTTGCGTTTTGTATTGATGGAAAAAATTTTAATGTTGCATTTTTATTCTTGGATAAGGTATAATTTTCATTTGATTGGCATCCTGGTAATGTAAAAGATTTAATCTCTATATGCATCTTTTTATAAATTGCTATCTGGACTGTAGAAGATTTAGTTTCACTCTGCATTTTTTTGGGGGCATCCGAGAAATAAAAAAACCCTTTAATCTCTAAGTCAGTGTTTTATAATTGGTACACTAGAATTGGATATGTTTGTGTTATTTCTTAGTCTCTGTTAGTTGGTATCTTAGCCGTGGACAAATGAATTAATTTCCTGTCTACGATTTTGGGGATCCTAGAAAATGAAAAAAAAACGTCTGTGTTATCCTTGCCTGCGTTTTTGCTTGGACTGTGATTTTCATGCTTGAATTCAATGAAAAATATTTCTTTTATATCCCTGTCTATGTTGTTGGGTAACCCAGGAAAATGAAAATGATTTTATAACTCCTTGTTGTTACCACGATTGTAATTCCTTGCGTTCTGTGTTTTGCTTGAATTATAACTCTACGTCCCTATTGTTGCCACAGTTCATCACCATGAATTTAATACTCAAACCTTTTCCCACTTTTTGACTATCATGGATTTTCTTTTATTACACATGATGTTTTTTTTTTACCATAATTAACGCCCATGATTTTTGATTGAAAGCGTGGACTATGATGTTGTAGAAATGCCCCACGAATTTAGCCTTTAATTCATAAATTTACTTGCTGTGAATCAACCACTTTTTCCTTTAAAAAATTCTCTGCGTCTTCCTGTTGAATGCCCATGTTTGTTTTGACATTTAATAGTGACTGATGTTTGTTGTTGTTTACCATGGAACTGAGGTTAAAATGCTTGATGGAATTTCCTGTTACACACCCCCATTTTTTGCTGATAAAACCGGTTACTATTTCGTTGCCTTCATGGACCACGACTTGCCTTGAATGTGGGACTGAAATTGCATTAATTACCCACGTTTTTACCCTGATAAAGTTGATGGTATTGTTGTTTAAAATGCTCACGATTATGCCTGTAAATTGAAACCAAGATTGCATGGATTCCCAATCTCTCTCTCAACCAATTATGTATTGATGTGTATCCCCAAATGTGTATCCCCAATCTCAACCGAGTTGTTTAGTTATTGATGTGTAATCCTCGTAGATATTTCTCTGCATTGGGTTGAGTGCCTTATAGTTATTTGCATTCCTTTGTAAATTTAATCACTTATTCCTGAGTTGAATGCCTGGTATTTATGATGGAAAAGTTTTTATCACTACAGTCATGTGTTCCAGCCTAGAAGAAGACGAGTCTATGCATTATTTAAGGTTAAGTAGCTTGCATTTTTTTATCTATTCTGCGTAAATGCCTTGTATTTTTTATTCAAACCTGTATTGCTGAGTTGAAGCCATAGAATTTATGTAATCCTTAAAGCTAGGCTTGATTAATTTTTTATGTGTTAAAAGTGAATTGACATAGTTGTTGTCTAACCTGGTAAATTAGACTCGAAGATTTAGATGGGCATATATGGACTTAATTTATTTAATTTTGACTTGTCATTTTAGAGAAGACTACCGAATGACGCGAATTTAATGTTAATTAAATTGTATTTAATGATAGATTTTAATGCAGATTTGCCTAATTGATTTGTAGTTGATGCCTTTTTCGATTGAATTGAATGAATGAGGTGTTAGGTAGAATGGCCAATTGGATTTTTGTTTAATTTATTTGATGTTGATCAGATGGTAATTTAGAGACTAATTTAAATGTGGGACTTGCTTAATTTAGAGGGTTAATCTTGTCAAACACTTGTAACAGTAGACCGATTAGATTGGGTGATTGGTGGGGTTGGGGATGATGTTGTGTGGGCTGGCATCACCCCTTGTCTTCGTCCTCTTGTGTCTCATCAACCTTGTGTGGGGTAGGTATAGTCTCCCAGCCAGTATTTGGTCCCTAGCGCATTGGAGCCTTCTTGAGTCTTGGTATCTTTTGTTTTGCACCAGGGTTATTGTCACGCCTCTCTTTCATGAACGACATGGTTCCTGATGAGGGGATCATGGCACACATTATGGGTTAGTGGTGAATGATAACTTGGTCGGAGTCGATGCCCACCATGTGAGCGTGGCTGAGCATCGTATGTTTACTTGGGTGCATGCGTTGGTTCATGCGCCTTGAGGATCTAGACTTGTTTGCCAACGTCGTTATGTCAGTAAAGGTAAGTTGCCCATTAACTTGTAAGTGTGTCTGTTTTCATCAGGTGGTTAGTCATTACTTTTGCTTATGTTGTGCCTGTCGCTCGGTTGCCCTTATGTCTGTACATGGTCTCGTACTTTCTTGTTGCCTGGGTTGCATGCTTTTATTCGTCGTTTGGGGTGTGGTAAAACTTTTGTCGTCATTGCCTTCGTGCCCTTAATTCTTCAAAAAAAAAAAACCAAAATTGGCTTCACCCATGGCCTTATCGTTGGGGACGTGACATATGGTATCAGAGCCGGTTCAACCCGCGACTAGGGATCGCTACGTATTTTTTTGATATGATTTGATTATAATGTTGCTAACTGGGTTGACTTGTATGCGTGGAGGTAATCATGGTTAGAGGATGCTACGGAGGAAGACTACGTGTTGTTAGGGGAGGTGGTGTGATGCCTTTAGTAGCATCCACGCCTGAGGGGTATAACCCCCAGGGAGATGAACAAGTTGTCGAGTAGGAGCAGATAAAAGTTGGTGATGTGGTCAGAATGATGAGATCTTTTCAGCGCATGTCTAAGGCACTGATCAGCCGTTTGGACAGAGATAAGGCCAGAGCATCGACACCCCCTGAGGGTCCACTGCATGCTCCAGATAGTACTGGTAGCATTCATCAGGAGCTCAAGAATGTCAAATTTCTCGAGTTCTTTGGTGCCCCGGACGACATAGTCGTCGAGGCATGGTTGGAGAATATGGCTATGTTCTTTGCACTTCACGATTATACCTCCAACATGAATTTCCACATGGCGGTCTTCCAACTGAAAGGAAGCACTCTTCTATGGTGGAAGACGCTCCTACTGCAGTTGAACATGGTCATCGAAGATGTGTCATGGGAACCGTTCAAGGAACAGTTCCGAGAGAGATACCTATCAGAGGAATTCATTAAGAATCAACTCAAGGAGTCCAACACCTTACAATCGGGCGGTCGTACAGTGCCCGAGTACGAGGTTCATTTTATGGAGCTTCTTTGGTATGCTCTGCATCTTAACACTAAGAAACTTAAGGTCAACAGGTTCGTGTTCGGCCTTAATGGAAACATACGTGAAAAGGTTAGGATTTTGATGCCTCAAACCTTGCATGATGTCGTCCAGAAGGCCCTCATAGCAGAGGAGGATTTTATCAGCAGGGGTCAGACCAGGACTCCAACAAGACCAGTAGGGTAGGTGTCATCTGGTGCAAAGTAGCATTAAACACCAGCCAGAAATACGCCAAGGTATCGTGGCTTCCAGAGGGGATCCACTTTCACTACACCTTGATGACCTTATCATGGACACCTTATCGTGCACCACAACATCAACAACAATGTCGACCACAACAACAACAGTTTAGGCCTATTCAGCAGAACAAACCAGGATTCCAGGCCGATGGGTTGTCATCTTCTACTTCGGGTACCAGGACTACGGGGCTGAAGAAGGGGTGTTAGACATGTGGGGAGCCACACTACCAGCACAACTGCCCTATGGAGAGGACTAGATCGTACAGATCATCTGGAACCACTACCGTGGGAGATATGGGAAAGGCCCATCGGATTCATGCAGCGATGAATAACCTCCAGGCAGAGCATCAGTCGACTGTGCTCGATTTGATAGGTACTGTCGCTGACTAGATCCTTAGTATTTTGATAGATCCTGGTGCTACCGAGAGTTTCATTTCTGGTGCAACGCTAAAAAGGATTAAGGTGAAGGCAGTCGGACAGGATGAGTTTAGCTTCGTAGGGATGGCCTCGGGAGCCAAAAAAAATGTTGGAGGAAAGGTTATGGGTTGTATCCTTAACCTGGGAGAGTTTGTAACTAGGGCCAAACTGTACGTCACGATCTTAGGATCTTATGACATCATGATCAGTATGGACTGGTTGGAATCATATGAGGCGATACTCAACTGCAAGATGAAACAGTTGAGCTTGTTCGATGATCAGGGACAAAGATGTGTGATTGTAGGCTAAAGCTAGGGAGTTTCCCTGAGGTTCATCTCTTCCTTGCAGCTTCGGAAGAGCATGCATAAGGGGTGCAAGATTTAGGCGATCCTTGCGTTAAACGAGAAGGGAGTAGAGGAAGGTCTAGAACACCTTCCAGTGGTGAGAGAGTTTGCGGACGTATTTCCAGAGGAGTTACCTAGGATGCCGCCAGAGAGGGAATTGGAGTTTACCATAGACCTAAAAACGGGGACTGAATCGATAACGAGAATGCCTTATCGGATGTCGACCCCCGAGTTACAGGAGTTGAGAATGAAACTAAAGGAATCGTTGGACCTGGGACTAAAACATCCAAGTGTGTCACCATGGGGTGCACTTGTTATTTTCATATGAAAGAAGGATGGCTCGTGGAGGATCTGCATTGACTACCATCAATTGCACAAGTCCATGATCAATAATCAATATCTGTTGCCGAGGATTTATTATTTGTTCGATCAAATGAAGGGTGTGACGGTGTTCTCAAAGATTGATTTGCGATCAGGATATCACCATTTACAGATCAAGGAAGATAATGTCCCTAAGAATGCCTTTAAGATGAAATTTGGACATCACAATTTTACTGTTTTACCGTTTGGACTAACAAACGCCCCAGGAGTATTTATGAGTTTGATGAACGGGGTGTTCCGCGAGTACTTGGACAAGTTCGTCCAAGTATTCATTGACGATATTTTGATTTACTCTCGGGCGATGGAGGAGCATGACGAGCACTTACACTTGGTACTACAGTGTTTGCAAGAGAACAATTTGTATGGGAAGTTATCCAAATGTTCATTTTATCAATCAAAGATTCACTACTTAGGGCATGTCATCTCCGACGAAGGCATCATTGTGGATCCAACAAAGTTCGAGGCTATTATGGAATGGCCTATGCCAATGAATGTCTCAGAAGTTTGTAGCTTCATGGGTTTAGCAGGATACTATCGACGACTCGTCGAGGGATTTTCAAAGATATCAAATCCGATCACGAAATTGCAGAAGAATAATAGGAAGCTTGTTTAGACCGAGAAATGCACAGAAGCATTTCGGAGGCTCAAGGAGTTCTTGAAAAAAGCACTGATACTAAAGGTCGTTGACATGGACGCAAAATTATGTGTATGCACTGACACATCCAAGGAAATCTTAGGCGGAGTCTTGATGCAAAATGGACGAGTGATCGCTTACATCTCGAGGAAACTGAGAAGGCATGAGGAAAACTATGCGACACATGATTTGGAGTTGTTAGCCATCGTATATGCCTTGAAGGTTTGGAGACACTACCTTGATGGAAAAAAATTTGAACTAAGTACTGACCATTGTGGACTACAACACATCTTTACGCAAACCAACTTGAACGCATGACAACAGCGTTGGTCGTAATTTCTTAGTGAGTAAGACTTCGAGATTACTTACATAAAAGGAACAATTAACCGAGTGGCAGATACATTGAGTCGGAGACCGTGCATCTTTTCTGTGCTGCCTCTTCAGACGAATCTACATGAAAATATTCTAACTTTATAGTGTGACAATGACTGGTACAAAGAGGTCGAGGGTTTTATCGGAAAAAACACAATGATGGTACCAAGATTTGAAGAATTTTCGTTTGATAGCAATGGTTTATTGAGGTTTAAAAATTGGATTTACGTACCGCTGAACGATGAGTTGAGGATGTTGATCCTAAGCGAGGCTCATAGATCCATTTACATGGCTCGTCCAGGAGTCAGGAAGATGAGGGAAGACCTTAAACCCTTATTCTTCTGGAAGGGAATGAAGGCAGACATAGTCAACTATGTGGTCAGATGTCTAGAATGTCAGTAAGTAAAGGTTGAACATAGACACCCAACAAGATTGCTATAGCCACACGCTATTTCGGAATCAAGATGGGAGGTTATTTCAATGGATTTTATTGTTGGATTGCCACTGACGGCGAGACATGACTCGATTTTCGTAGTAGTAGACACTCTGACAAAGAGTGCTCACTTTATTCCTGTGCGTACAATGTATTAGGCACTTGACATAGCTAGATTTTTCATCAGTGAGATTGTGAGGCTTCATGGCATGCATAAGAGGATTTTATCCAATCAAGGATCAGTGTTTACTGGATGATTTTGGATGAGTTTCAAAGAGGCCTTGGGAACCCAACTTAAATTCAGTACGTCGTATCACCCAGAGACTGATGGGCAGACCGAACAAACGAACCAAACCTTGGAAGACATCTTGTGCATGTACGTAATGGACCAGCAAAAGTGTTGGGAAGAATTCTTGCCACTGGTGGAATTCGCTTATAACAATAGTTACCAAAAAGCCATTAAGATGGCACCTTTCAAGTTTATTTACGGGTGACCGTGTCAGACGCCTTTGAGTTAGGATCGTCTTGAGAATAGGGTCATGGTGGGACAAGAAGCGATCTAAGAAATGGAAGACAAAATGCAAACAATAAGACAAAGGATTAAATAAGTGCAGGATCGATAGAAGAGTTATGCCGATGTACACCATGTCGACTATAGTTATGAGGTCGGTGATCGAGTCTTCTTGTGGGTTAAACCGCATAAGAGTTCGATCAAGCTTAGAAAGAGATCTAAACTCTCTCCTAGGTTCATGGGACCTTTCGAGATTGTGGAGATAAAGGGGCCCGTGACCTATCGACTAGCCTTGGTTGATTCTTTGAGGTAGATGCACGTTTTTTTTCATGTATCTGTTTCGATATATTATATTAGCGATCCTACACATGTTATTGACATGAGTTCCTTGCAGGTATTGGACGAGGGGGTGGTCACGGCTGAGGCAATCTGCATCTTGGATGATCTCATTCGACAACTATGACATCGAACAGTAGATCAGGTCAAGGTCCAGTGGGACAACTATAGTCCACACTCGATGACCTGGGAGGACGCATGTGATATGCGCCAATAGTTTCCATTTTTGTTTGATAGATAAAATTATGATACTGTGATACACATTATTTCGGCACTTATACTGTGAAACTTTGGGAAGAAGTTTAGACCAAGAGGGGGTGTATGTAACATCCCACTTTGGCGCATTGAGCGAACTTATTTTTTGAGGACACTTACTCACAAGTGATCCAGATTATTATTCTCTTAAAACATTTGATTTTGATTATGAGATGCTATGGGTTGATGACATTTTATTTTACTGCATTAACATAGACAAGTGCTATTGACTCAGTTTTACTGAGTGTGTAGGATTTTGGACCTCGAGGACGCAAAAGCATCAATGGGACCCCTTGGACTCGGATCGAGTCGGGGAGTGTACTGTAATATTAGTGCATCTTATTAGATGATATGATATGGATATATTCTAACATGATTCGTTGATGATGTAGGCTAACGATAACTTGTCGACCAGACTCACATGTGGAGTAAAGGGGTGACGCACGACTACCGGAGATGTTGTGGGAGAGGTGTGGACAATATCTCTTCCATAACCTACTAGCACTCCTGTCGTGGCTCAAACTATAGGTTAACGTTTACCTAGTTCAAGAGGACCCACGATGCCGTGAGGGAAGAATGAGATAGTTGCTCACGATGATTCTAAGGGGCGCGCAATAAGGTGAGGGCCTTATTCCTTAGAGGCCCTTAGTCTCCCACAAGTTCAGCTGGCGGAGTATTGACTCCAGGGGTTTTTAATGTCTACCAAGTCAGTCAAAAGGCGAGTGGCACCCTCGGAGCACGTGGTGCGTCCTGAAGGGCACACTGTGCAAGAAAAATGGAAAGAGGCAAGTGGCACTCTTGGAGAAACTAGTGCATCCTGAAGGGCATGTCGTGCAAGAGAAACAGATTAAGGCGAGTGGCACCCTTGGAGCACCTAGTGCGTCCTGAAGGGCATGTCGTGCAAGAGAAACAGATTAAGGCGAGTGGCACCCTTGGAGAACTTAGTGCATCCTAAAGGGTACGTCATGTTATTGATGATAAATGAATGAAACTAGATGGACTTAGAACGAATAATGTTTTAAGAATTTTTAAAAACAAATTCCCTAATAAAATGTCACCTAGCACGAAAATTTAAGGTCTAAGTCTAAATTATGCTACGAGTAAAATTTTATCTATCTATTTAAAAAATAAAAATAAAAATAAAAACAACGTAAATAATAATTATACTCTTCGTTCAATATTGTAACAATAAGGGGGTAAGCAATTTAAATAATTCATAAAATATATGTTAGGGTAAAATTTAAAAAAAAGGGAAATAATTGTTTTATTATTTATGACAATCTAAAATTATTAACTAAAAAGGGAAAAAGGAAAAAGGGGGTTAATTTGTACACCTACCAATTTGTGTCCTAAATGAAAAGGGGAAAGAGGGAAATCTAAAATATTTAGGAAACTAGGAAAAGAGGGAAACATAAGAAGAAAAGGGAAACCCAAGGTAAAAAGCAAAAAGTGAAACTCAGTAATGTATCTACCATTAAGAACTTTCTAATTTAAAACTGAACTAGCAAATTGATAATGGAGAAAGTCATTAAAACCTGTAAGAGAATCTGGGGACACCTAGGAGCGATTCTAGGAGTGACTCTAGGTGTGTGAGGGAAATAAGGGAAATTAATTTGTGGAGGAATGAAGGGGATGGGTGACACTTGTACGGGGATGATTTTTAGGATTTAAATTTTAAAACTTTAATTAAATGAGATTTTAGGAAGGTAAGGCACTTCAAAACACTATATAATGAAGGGAGGAGGAGGATGAAGGATCTCTTCTATTTGCATAATGTTACGCTGCATAAATCTCTACTTGACTGACTTAGCTTGTGGGAGTTTGGACACCTAGCTCAGTGAGGAGTGGTAGCTTGGCCTTGTAAGGCAAGATGGGAGCTAGCTGAATCTATGGATAGCGTGTGTGGCCCCTTTGCAGCTCGGGGGGATAAGGGGTAAGAAGAGTACCCCTAGCATTGGTTGGGAGGTACTGGTGAAGTCTCATCGATCGGAAAGCAGGAATTGCACGGAGCGCGTGGGACGTCAAATCAGAGCGGGCGATTGGGGAACGGTACGTCTTCTTTATTCTACATGGTAGAATGATAGTATGAATTATGTTTTCAGTTATGTATACTTATATCAAGTAAAATTTATGTTAGTCATAGTGTTCTAGTTGATGACTGAATTTCCCATAGCCTTAGCTAGATGATTGATTGATTTTCCATGGCCTTCGATTCCCGGGATGTCTTGACCGTCCTATGGTTTTGATTGTGTTGATTGCGGTCTACTTTGCCTTCATACCTAACTCATCATTTTGCGCCTGAGCAGTCAGCCAGAAGCCTGATCTACATTCATCTCTTCGACGTTAAAGGACCTATGGATCTTAACGCCCTGTTTTTATGTGCGTGGATGATGGGTGAAGGATGTTCTTTTCAACCATCCACCCTTGATGTCGGTCCTTGGATGATGGTTAGCCTTGCGCCCCAATGCGTTTATTTAACCCTGCAATGTGATTGTTGCAAAAATTTATCCTTAAACTCGGCATGCTTATATCTTGTCCTTATCTCATTTTTACCCCGTTGTTATATCTTGATGGATCAGTTTTGACCTTTCGTTTGTTATTCTTGGACAATTTATAACTCTAGGTTTTGTATTGATGGACAAATTTTTAACCTTGTGTTTTTATTCTTGGATAAGGTATAATCTGCATTGGATTGGTGTCTTGGTAATGTAAAAGTATCTGGACTATAGAAGTTTTAGTTTCACTCTGCAGTTTTTTTGGGGCATCTAGGAAATATAAAAACCCTTTAATCTCTATGTTTGTGTTTTATAATTGGTACACTGGAATTGGATACGTTTTTGTTATTTACTAGTCTCTGGTGGTTGGTATCTTAGCGATGGACAAACGAATTAATTTCCTATCTATAATTTTGGGGATCCTGGAAAATGAAAAAAAAAAAAAACATCGTTGTTATCTTGGCCCGCGTTTTCGCTTCGACTGTGATTTTCATGCTTGAATTCAATGAAAAATGTTTCTTTTATATCCTTGTTTGTGTTGTTGGGTAACCCAGGCAAATGAAAACAGTTTTATAACTCCTTGTTGTTACCACGATTGTAATTCCTTGCGTTCTGCATTTTTCTTGAATTATAACTCCACGTCCCTATTGTTTCCATAGTTCATCACCATGAACTTAATAATCAGACCTTTTCCCACATTTTGACTGTCACGGATTTTATTTTATTACACGGGATTATTTTTTTTACCGGACTTAATGCCCACGTTTTTTGCTCGAAAACATGGACTGTGATGCTGTAGAAATCACCCATGAATTTAGCCTTTAATTCATATATTTACTTGCTGTCAATCGACCACTTTTTCCTTTAAAAATTTCTCTGTGTCTTTCTATTGAATGCCCACATTTTTTTTGACATTTAATAGTGACTGATGTTTGTCATAGTTTACCACATAACTGAGGTTAAAATGCTTGATGGATTTTGTTGTTACACGACCCCATTTTTTCGCTGATAAAACCAATTACTATTTCGTTGCTTTGATGGACCACGACTTGCCTTGAATGTGGGACTGAAATTGCATTAATTACCCACATTTCTGCCCTGAGAAAGTTGGCGGTATTGTTGTTTAAAATTCTCACGTTTCTGCCTGTAAATTGAAACCAAGATTGCATGGATTGCCCAATCTCTCGCTCAGCCAATTATGTATTGATGCATATCCCCAATCTCTGCCCAGCTGTTTAGTTATTGATGTGTAATCCTCGTAGATACTACTCTGCGTCGGGTTGAATGCTTTATAGTTATTTGCATTCCTTTGTAAATTTAATCATTTATTCCTAAGTTGAATGCCTAGTATTTATGATGGAATTTTTTTTATCGCTACAGTCATGTGTTCCAGCCTGGAAGAAGATGAGTCTATGCATTCTTTAAGGTTAAGTAGCTTGAATTTATTTATCTATTTTATGTAAATGCCTTGTATTTGTTATTGCAAATTAATTGTTATTCAACCCTGTATTGTTGAGTTGAAGGCATAGCATTTATGTAATCCTTAAAGCTAGGCTTGTTGAATTATTTATGTGTTAAAAGTGAATTGACATAGTTGTTGTCTAACCTGGTAAATTAGACTCGAAGATTTAGATGGACGTATATGGACTTAATTGATTTAATTTCTACTTGCCATTTTAGAGAAGACTGTTGAATGATGTGAATTTAATGTTAATTAAATTGTATTTAATGATAAATTTTAATGAAGATTTTCCTAATCAATTCGTAGTTGATGCCTTTTTCGATTTAATTGAATGACTGAGGTGTTAGGTAGAATGGCCAATCAGATTTTTGTTTAATTTATTTGATGTTAATCGGATGGTAATTTAGAGACTAATTTAAAGGTGGGACTTGCTTAATTTAGAGGGTTAATCTTTTCAAACACTTGTAACAGTAGACCGGTTAGACTGGGTGAGTGGTGGGTTTGGGTATGATGTCGTGTGGGTTGGCGACACCCCTTGTCTTTGTCCTCTTGTGTCTCGCCAACCATGTGTGGGGTAGGTATAGTCTCCCAGTTAGTATTTGGTCCCTAGCACGTCAGAGCCTTCTTGAGTCTTGGTCCCTTTCTTTTTGCACAAGGGTTACTGTCGCGTCTCTCTTCTATGGACGACATGGTTCTTGATGAGGGGATCATGGCATGCTTTATGGGTTAGCGGCAAATGATATCTTGGTCGGAGTTGGTGCCCACCGTGTGAGTGTAGCTGAGTGTAGTATGTCTACTTGGGCCCATGCATTGGTTCATGAGCCTTGAAGATCTAGTATTTCTCGCCAATGTTGTTATGTCGGGAAGGGTAAGTTTCCCCTTAGCTTGTAGGAATGTCTGGTTGCGTCGTGCAGTTAGTCGTTAGTTTTGGTTATGCTGTGCCTGTTTCTCGGTTGCCCTTGTGTTTGTGCGTGGTGTTGTAGTTGCTTGTTTCCTGGGTTGTGTGCTTCTATTCGTCGTATGCGGTGTGGTCAAACTTTTGTCGTCATTGCCTTCATGCCCTTAATTCTTCAAAACAAAAAAACAAAAAATTGGCTTCACCCGTGGCCTTATCGTTGGGGATGTGACATCTTTGACCCAACCTTCAAACCATTTCAAAAACTCATTATAAATCTTATTCACAAACCCATTGCAATAACTTGATTATGCCCTGGCTTTCCCTCTCACAATCAAGTGCAACTTTAGGGACTAACACTTACCATTTTGACTCTCCATCTATGGACGATATAGGTTTGTTTTCTTT
>ML779359.1:114930-126533 GCA_009831015.1 Picea engelmannii
TAACAATGTTTCAAGTCTCAATGTTTAATTTTAATTTTGTATTTTAATTATAGTATGTTATTATTGACATGGTTAATATTTTCATTGTTTTGTAAGAATGTTTTTGGATATGACATATTGGTTGCAACACATGATGAGTGTTTCTTATGGTTATCTTGTATCACTAATTTAGATACCTCATTTTCCTATTTCAAACACCTTTTTTTCCTACTTCCTCTATAATTTCATTCATCAACTTTGTATTTTATATCAACATGCCTTACACATAGATAACATACAGGTTAAATTTATTTATTGATATGTATGTTGTTCATGTTAATGTTAATTTATGCGTTTAATTAATATAACACTTATTGTTTGTGACTATTGTTGAAAGTTTATCATGGTCCATATAGACCACAATTTTAACACTCATTTATTTTTGCTTAAGTTTTATTGCATACATCAATGGTGTTTTTACCTTTCTAGTTCCACTACACCCGATGCTAATTTTTTGGTACTGCTATTTTTTCCTCAACCAATGGTTCATCTATATTGTTGCCTCTTTCAAGTATTTCTTATTCCTTTTCCCTCTACCATTAATGGATCTATTGTTCTTGCATCTACTATTGTTTCCTTAGGGAATGTTGTTTGACCAATGACATTGCCTCTTGATTAGGAAGACCAATATCTAGTATCATTCTAAATTTTCTTTGTGAAATCAATAGATGATGAACTTATTTTCAAGAAAATATGGAATTCATTGTAGACATTAAAAATTGGTCATTAAATTTCACTCCATTTCCTTCCCCCCTCACTCAACCTGGGCAAGGATCCTAAAATTGATTCGGGAAACGATTAGAGTTGAGCACTGGACCCAGGAGGACCTCAAATGCAATCTTGGTGAGTGTCACATCCTACAGGTCTGGCAGCTAAACCTCTCTGATGATTTGATAAAAAAGGATACTCGTCATACTAAGATCATTCATAGTTTCAGCACTTGGTCCGCCCCTCCCCCGGGTTTTGTTAAACTAAACTTTGATGGTGCCTCAAAGGGTAATCCAGGACCGACGAGTTTTGGAGTGATTATAAGAGACTGTGGGGGAAAAATTCTTTACTACGCAGCAGCATATTTGGGAGTCAATACAAACAATGTTATAAAACTATGGAGCCTACTCAGGGGGGTCAAGTTAACATTTGGTTACAACACTTCCAGCTCATAGTGGAAGGGGATTCCTAGATCATCATCCAACTCATCATCAAAATCAGCCATGGTTCACACCCCTCGGATATCTCACCTAGCTGGAGATTACTATGACTTTTGAAAGACTTCAAGTCCCTCCTATAGCCCCATCACATTCTTATCCCCTCCCATGTGAAAAGAGATGCTAACAAAATTGCAGATTGTTTGTCCAATTAGGGAGTGGACTCAAAGGAAGAGTTAATCGAATGGAACACTCAAACCTCTTAGTTGACCATGCTTCTAGGCCATTGTATGGATCTCACTAGAATATATTATCCCGCCTCGAATGGGGTGCCACGTAGAATAAGGAGGCCACACAACCCTCCCTTGAACTCAACAATAAATATGGTTAGTTTTTGTCCCTCACCCTAGTATTGAATGGAGGGAGACCATAATATCTTGCAAGGGAAGGGAGGACAACTCCCTTGCATCAGATGAATGGAGGTCTTGTTGATCAATGGTAGGAGGTGGGTGTTGAGTATGAGTGGTTTCATTGTAGTCATATCTGTCCCTAGGTTATCTATCCAACTTAGCCATGGTTTGCAACACTTCGCCTTTGTGCTCGGTCACCTCGCTTTGTCTGAGAATTGGATTTTGGCACAATTGTTTCCCTTGGGTTTATTCCAATCAGTTCTTTTCCCCCCAAGCTCTGTCATGCCGAGAGAGAGAGAGAGAGAGATGAAAGCCCAGGCAAGGCCCTACCTAGTACATTCATACAGCCAGTCAGAGATGCTTGCATAATTTTGAGTGGGTTATGTCAATTACCCAGACTCAACAAACTGCGCGACCTCATACTCCTCCAATGGCCTACGTGGAGGAGGAATTCTCAAAGGAACCAATATAGGTTTCACTGGAATCCATCCTATACATGGCCCTGGATGACTACTTGCACCCCAACACCAGTAAGGCATATACAGGTATAGAAGGAGGCCATGGAAGGTGCCACATGCATTGTTCAGGAGGAATTCCCAAAGGAATTTATCCTTACAACCCCAGATACATACATTCACCCCAGCACCAACAAGGTGGTTACAAGAGTAGCGGTGGCTATGGAGGTCTCCATTTTCACTATGCAAGAGGAATTCCCCATCTCGACGCCTCCACCACTGAACACAGTTAAGGAATGCGACCAGGCTCCCCCAACCTCTTCAGCCTGGAGTAGCTGGAGCTTATTTTTGACATCAGAGGTTATATAGTAGACCAAATTCATCGAGACACCCTCATCACAAACCACATTGACATGTTTTTTGATGCCTTCTCGAACACATCATCCAAGCAGAGGTGCATGACCTGCACACATCACTTCATGCTCCAGCCCAACGAAGACATCCTTCATAATGGCACTTTGAATGACAGGTTCCATGGTTCTCAAAGCCCTACTAATTTATATATTTTCATAGTTCTTTGAGCTCCACCAACACGACGATGGTGTTTTTTCTTGTCAACCTAGTCTAGTACTCTGCTAATTTCTTTCCTAGTTTTAATTTTTCATAGGTTATTAATATGTTTATATTACACAGAGATTTTCGTTATCACTATCATCTACCACCTGCTCTAGTTTCCAATTGGCATGGCAAGTGGTCGATGCACTTTTTTGGCCGAAAGCATAATAGGCAGTTGTCTGTTTCGGTTTCCACTAGTTTGGCAGAACAGGTGGCAAGCCAATGACATGTATCAATTTTATATAGGAATTAAAAAAATGGTCATTAAATTATTTCTCAATTTTATAACTGATCATCAAGGAGTGAGATGGGATGAGGAGGATGAAATTACATGAAACACTACCTTTCCCATATACAATAGTTTTCTTTTATATTGAATAGTAATTTAATTATTTAATCTTATTCATTTAAAAAATGGATAACAGATCTAATAAATAGTGTCTCATTTGAAATCTCAAAAAATGAACTTCGATCCTTAATGTTGTAACACTGAAGTTTTGATCCTTAGATTAGCAATCTGTATTTGTATATACGATGGATTTCCAGGGTCCAAGTGATTTAATATGTAAAAATTGTACATTAAATGTTAATAATAAATATACATTATCAGTTGCAAATGGAGAAAGATAGAGCATGGGTGCCTATGATTCCGCAAAGGAGGGAAGAAAGGAAGGTTAGGCAGCTAAAAGGGGCCAAAGACAAATATTAATATTTTATCCTAATCTTAATTCATTGATTTTATGACATTCTGAGTCATATCAAACTTAGGAAGGGTTGTGAAAGTAGCTATGTGGGCTTCTTAGGGAGCCATATGGTTAGTTGTGGGAATGCAAATATAAACCATGGTTTTTTTGTTGTTGGGGGGGAATTGTCTATCATTATACCTAAAGCCTAGTCTGAATGCTAATATTCCATTCCATTTTTGTAATGGACATATGGAAAAGGAACCCCTATGAGGAATTATGCATGTTTGGATGGAAAACTATTTCCATTGAGGAAAAATTATCCACAACTAATAATCCCTTGAGTTCCTAGAAATGATATTTCTTGGCTAGTCTTTGTTGTATCCCCAGAAAGAAGTGGGATAACTCAAGGGAATTCATTGCATAAAAGGGGATCCGATTATTTGCATTATGTATCCTAAAGAGGAAGAGAGCTCATGAGTTGGGATTACTAATAGAGTGTATAGACCATAGTAATGCACCAAACTTTAGTGACATTAGTAGGAACCGGTCACTTGATGATGACATCCATCTTTACAGGATCTATCTTGAGTTCCATCTACACCAATCACAAACCCAAATACACCAATGATTGCTGAGAAAACTCATATTTATTAAGGTTATCCAACAAGTGATGATTTTTTAGTTTCTCCAAAACTTACATAAGATGCAATATGTGCTCCTTGCAAGTAGATCTATAAACCAATATGTCAGCCAAATACACTATTACAAATGAATATAAATAGGGACACAATACATCATTAATCAATCACATAAGTGTAGTTCATGCATTAAATAAACTAAACGACATGACCAACCATTCATATAGACCTTTCCTTGTCTTGAAAGTTGTCTTTTAGGTGTCTTATTCTTTAAGGAGCACTTTGTGGTATCTTGATTTGAGATCCAACTTAGTGAAATGCTTCGCATGCTACAACTAGTCTAAAAAATCATTAATCCTGGATAGCGGGTACCAATTATTCGGTGCGATATTGTTTAAATATTTGTAGTCGGTACATGTTCACCAAGTCCCATCCTTACTAGGTATTATGATGATAGGTGACCCATAAGGAAAAGTGTTTGGTTTAATTACTATCTACTCCAACAAGTACCACAATTTTTTCTTCACTTCATCTACTTCTAGAATAAACTATCTATAGAACCCAATATTTGGTAATGAGGAGTCAAGAAACAACTATATCTCATCCTCCACTTCTCTATTAGGTGCAAACTCTTCAGGATCCCATAAAACTCCTTTGTACGCTCATGAAAACTCATCCAACTATTGTTTATTCTTTTTGGCACTTATTTCCAACAACTCCTTTACTCTTATTGATTCCTCCAACTAGAACTACTCGACTTTTTGGATTTATTGAAACTTACTAGAGAGATCCTTGATTTAAATTTATATGCATTGATGATGTAAGACTTCCCATCCTTGAATAGGTAATACTGGTTTTCACTCCACATGAATATCACATCCCTCATATACATGTAGGGTATTCCAAAAATTACACCACACATGTTAGTGGGTATTACATTTAAGTCCACTTCATCAATAAAACATGAACTTATAGAAAAGTTTATCTTTAATTGTTTACCAAATTTTATATATGCATCCTTATTTATCCATTCCAATGGATATGGGCCCAGATGACATGAATCTCCAACCCAATCTTGCTAACTACATCATTTTCTATGATATTGACATGTTAACTAGAATCAAATAGAGCATCTACCTTTGTATTTTTTAGTTGGATGTTAATGTGGAAGAGCTTGGTTGTTTACTTCCTTTTCATGTGAAAAAGGCTACTCAGGTTGACTTTATTTTGCCCTATATAAAGTGCATACAATCTTCTTATCCACATTCGATCTTCTTTGTACCTATTTTCCTAAATATATACACAACATGTTCTTATTTTTGGAATCCTTCTTATGGTTGTTTGGATTCATTTATGGATGTATTTTCCAACACTTATCTTTGTTGTGACCATCGATATTGCAATGCTTTTAGTGGTTGTTTTTATCTTTGCACCAGTATGCAGTAGCTGTCATTTTCTTATATTTTTATTTCCACTTATTCTTCCTATACTTCAAAGAATCTTGGTCATATTTATGTTTAGAACCACCTAGTTTCCCTTTCGCATGGCCTACACTCTCTAGGTATTTTTCTTTGGAAACAAGCCTCATCATCAGTCCTTTGTTTGAAGAGAATCACTTGTTTCGATAAATGACTATGTCGACACCCAAGATACTTGAGGATTATGTCTAGGCTCTCTGGAGAGATACCCAACATGATCACAATCTTCCTAAATTATATCTTGTACTCCTACACCTTATGCCTTGGTCTCTTCCTAAAGTGATGTCAACGGATCCACTAGTCCTATATACACCTAATAGGGTATAATTGGGACACAATGAGGGTTTTAAAATTATCCCACTTAGTTACTCGTGGATCACACTCCAAAGTAAGTCTCTCCATGTGTATTTCCCACTAGGTTAATGCATTTTCCTATAGTTTTAGTAGAGAAAATACAATTTTACTCTCTTCATTTATATTATGGACACTACAATAGACTTATAACTATTACAACCAATTATTCAACTCAACAACATCTATATCACCTTGATAGGGATTGACATCCACTTTCACTTCCATTGTAAATAGAGTTTTTGCAAGAGTGATGGTACTAGAACTTCGCTACTCTTTCTTGGGGCCTTTTTTCGAATACTTTTCTAGGTCTTCACTATCTCCTAGTTTATAATCCAATCAAAATTTTTAGTTAGAGATACAAATCTCCCAAAAATTTCTGAACTTGTTTACTAGAGTTGCCATCATGACAACCATGTTGTGAGAGATATCAACAAATTTCTCGTCCAACCTCTTAAATATCTCTTCTAGCATGAATACATGGATATTCCATGGTTAGGTTTTTGTTATTTCCTTCTTAAGGCAACTCCTATATCCTACAACTTTCCACAAATACCCCAAAGAAAATTGCTCTAATACCAATTTGATTTGTAAAATGTTATGAATATTCCATTGGAAAAACTCATCACAAAATATCGTATATTATTATGTCAATATTTTTTTTTAGGTTTATTTCCTTAAATATTAGATTGATTATCTCTAGATTATGACTTAAATTAGTGAAATAACTAAAATATTAAAATCAACGAAAAAAACAAATGGACTTGATCCATACACCCAAATGAAAACAAGATGTATCCTAGGAAACCTAATAGATGAGAAAACCAAACGAGAAGGTGAGGCCTATGATCTTCTTTTTTTCTTCAGTAATGAAAATGAAAATACAAAGAAGGGTGCACTCACTATGGAGTTTCCCTTGACAACATGGCAGGAATGGTTGTTAAAGAATATTCTTCCTCGCCTGATATTCTCTCAAATACCACTCCTATATGATCTACTCAAGTATGGAACAAGTACAATGCTAAAAGAATGTAACCCCTCCTCCTAATGGTGTCTTGGTATTTAACATAGCCTAATAATTTTCTAGGGGTAGGGTTTTTGCATGTCGTAACCCTCAATAAGCGATAAGTTTTTGGACCTTCTAGATTATTTTTGAAAGTGCCATGTGACCAAACCCACATGTGTGAGTAATGGAGTTTGAAATGGCATCCACTTGATACCATGGTCCTTAGAAAGGTAGTTCAACTTACGAGAAACATAACTTCTAGATACAAACTCCATTTGAGGTGATTTTCAAGGTATTGGAAAATAATTGGTGTGTAGAATAACGTTGAGGGTCTGTGAGCTATGCTTGCAAAATTATGTCCCGAAAATGTGTCATTTGATGCCTCAAAATGGTTCTAGAAGGTTCCACATACAAAATCTTCCAACACTAAAATGGGCCCTACAAGGCAATTAATCTATTTTTTTCAGCCAGAAAATACCAAGATAGCTAAAATTATAGAATGATCTAATATGGATCAGACAATCATGAAGGGATGACCATACTCAAAAAATTCTTAGAAAAAAAATTTGAAATTTGAAAAATTTAAGGATCAATTGTAGGATGCAAGTGCCACTATTATGTCCATTAACACTATTCTCACTACATGGCTATTTTACTATGACAACCTGTAAATATGATTGAAAGCAACAAAAGAATTAATAATAAAGTTTGATGATAGTTTGCAATTGACCTAAGAATTAGGATAATCTTTGTGAAAGAAAGACATAGGGATAATTGATGAATTAGGAACTTGAGTGATATCAGAACGGAAGAATGCACAATTGGAGGGTGCTAGAGAAACCAACAATATTTTTGAGATGTAGAAACAATTACACTATATTTAGAATAAATATAGCCTTTATCTTGTTTCAATTTAGTAAGCCACATTACAAGAGAAGTTGGATAGTTTGGTTGAGATGAAAAAAATGAACATTACAATAGAACAAATCATTGAAGAGTCTAAGGATTTTTAAAATGATTAAAGAAATCTTCCCCTTATATTTATGAAATGTGTATAGATGTTGAGAAATATCCCTGCCACCAGCACACATCCAATCACCCCCACAGCCTGTGCAAATAGCATTCATATTCTTCAATCCTAGAAATTTAGTGAATTAATCATTTTTGACAACCATGACTAATAGTACCTAGATAAAATATCAATAGGAGCATATCTCCTTTTCTTTTGAAAATTTTTGTAATCACATCTCCTCACGTCTTCAGGATGAATAAGGGTTTTAGGTTGGGGGATATGTTAGAGATGCCTACTTGAATAGGAAATATGGTCAACTAAATTTAATAGAGTGATTTGACCAAAAATATAGTCAACTAAAGTAATTGGATCGATTGACCATCCAAGGATAGTTATGATAGTTAAAGCTACTTCCTTGAATCTAATTTATAAATGTATGTAGATATGAGATGTATGTTATTGGTTTTATAGTTACTCTGTATCTGTTTCCCCTCCTTCTATGTTTACATTCTTATATATTACTCTGTTGTATATTATATTGTTTTCTACTGTTAATTGTCGATAGTCGAATCCCTTATATTACAACAATTGTCAACATAGATTTATATCCCAAACATATATAATACTCTACCCGGGATTGATTATTAAACCATATAAGATCATATTCCTCGGTGTTTAATCTCACATGACTCTTATATCGACAACCACATAATTATTACATAGACCTTCACTTTCCCCCTCCAAACCCAATGATATTGAATTTATATAGCCTCAATTCCATAAATTTGGTGATGTATAATCAACCACATGGTGTAATCTATGCATTCCTTTCTCAGAAATTATCTCTATAATATCTTTAGAAAATATAGTTATCATATTTTTTCACCGTAACCATTGTTATTAACCTCTATCCTTACCTTTTTATCCATTCCCTATTCTCTAGGCTAACTAATTCCCAATAAAACAAAAAAATGTTTGATATCCTTCCAATAGATTAATCCATTATATTCACTTTCTTTCTTGGGTTCCTATTCCAATATTGAAATGATCCAAGCCTAATGTATTTATCTATTATGATTTTTTTCCATTATCCCTTAGATTTTAGAATTCTCTATAAGATTTTTCTTCCAAGGATTTCCCAAAGAATTGAGGATTTTTTGGAACCACTTAAATATGAAAACAAATTCCTCATTTATTCATGAAATCCTTTTGGAATGAAATCCAAAGAGTGCCAAAAAAAATGAAATGGATTCAAAGACTCACTTTACTAAATTTAATGATCCCCTGGTTTGCAACCACTTGTTACACCAATTATGTATTATGTCCTCAATTTTTTTTAAGCTAGGAACAATATCCGTTCCCATGCCTATTTGGATTCACGAAAGTGCCCAAATATTTGAAACCCTCTTGAATGTTTATATTCTTGAAAGGAAATAAATGAATTAACTAATCTTCAACACCAGGTTCTTAGGTTCTAGCTCATTGAATGACATTCCATATTTTTAGATATCTATTGAGAAAACATCTTTTACTCTTGTAGATTACTTTTCCCTATTAGAGATACATTGTTGAATAATAAAACATCATCTACAAACAAAAAGGTTTGTTAAAGATAAATTCCTACTAAACTTCACTCCTGAAACATTTTTGACAGTTTATTCCAAAATGTTCATGCTCAATATTTAACTAGTATTAAAAACAACAAAGGATGCATGGGACATCCTTTTTGTGATCCTTTTGAAAGATTGAAGAACATGTACATACTAACTCATTTATTAAAATTTCAAAAGAAAGAAAGGTTAGGATTCCCATGATCCACTCAATTATTGATATATTGAAACCCATATGTATATGGCATCGATCTGATGTATATTCATCTAATGCATACTCATCTTGTACTATCATATGATTTTGATAGATATAGTTACATGACCATTTATTGGACATTTTTTGTTCTAATAGATTGACATCCTTCTTGAGCCATGCCAAATAACATCATGTATATGTCTCCCCTAGTGAAATACAAAATACTTATGTGAGATAACTTTTGAAAAAAATAGATCTTTGTTTTGGAAATCTTTTCAATTATTGTGTATATGTAATTGTATGAGAAATTCAACCCAAAACCACCCAAATTTGGTGGCTTCTATTTCTTTGGAGTAAATGATATAAATGTGTAGTTGAAAACACCATAATGTTTCTCATTATTATCACCTCAACAATAACCCTTTAAGTAAGTCCTCCTCCAATAGGTCATAAAACCCAATGAAGAATTCCAATAGACATCCATATCCCCAAGATATTATCTATTTAAAAGGATGCCAAGACAAATTTTAACTCCTCCTTTGATATTTCTACCATTAACAGTTGGCTATATTTCTTTGTCATAAGAATTGGAAAGTGACTGGTTAGCATAAAAAATTATACTATATTGACCCTTGTTAGCTTTATATAAATATATTGGAAATGGGACACCCCAAAATCTTTAATATCATTGAATTTATTGTCATTTTTTCCTCTCCATTTCCCATAATTTTTTAATCATCTTTTTATGCTTGGAAAAGTTATAAATGGACTTAGTATATTCACCCAAGGGTGGGTCAACAATAAGTCTCAATTTTTTTACGATAATATACTCATTAAGAGACAAACATGTCACTTGTAGGAATGGAACCTAGGTGGGGAGGATATAACACTTCTCCTCTCAACCATTTGGGCTAGACCAAACTAACCAAATCCCCCTTAACTAACTAATAATAACATTTAAAGATAAAATATCCTAGTTTGAACCCTATCTTTCTTTGACTGAAATCTATTGTTTGTTAAATAAGGATCATATATGGCTTATCCACCTCTACTAGAGAAACTAGGGAAACCATTTTTTAGGGATCTCTCATCCCTATGAAATTGTTGGATTACTGAGAGGAGGGGTGAATCAGTAATAGAGAAATTTAATCCTTTTTAACCAGATAATTCAAGTGTTATATCAATGTATCATTATAATCCAATAACTGCAAAGTAAATAAGCAATTAACAAATGAACAATCATAGACATACACAGTACACCAGTGTTTTACATGGAAACCCAAAATGGGAGAAAACCATAGAATGTTTTTTTTTATATGTCTTGAATAATTACATCATTCGAAACACCAACTTTCTTTGTTTTCCAGCTACAACTGGAAGGAGGCTCCAACCCCTTAGTTTCTCGGGCTACAACCTGAGGGAAGCTCCAACTCTCGAATTCTCTGGCTATAACCAGAAGGAGGCTGCAACCCCTGATTTTCTCTAGCTACAATAGAAAGGTGGATACAACCACTTTTCCTTGCCCCGTCCAACCACCCCGACGTATAAGTAGAATGATGGAACCACTTTCACACTATCACTGTGAGATATACTATTGTAAACATGTACCAATCAACCTGTAATCGTCATGTACCATAAACAAGTGCATCAACCATGCACCAACATGTACCTAAACCTGTAATCAACATGTACCATAAACAAGTGCATCAAACATGCACCAACCTCTACAAAACCTGTACCATGAACAAGTGCATCAACCATGTACCAAGCCTGTACAAAACTCGTACCATGAAAAAGTGCATCAACCATGCACCAAACTTGTACAAATAACCTATCCAAACAACATATCACAACAACCTGTCTCATCAATCTTATCAAACAAATCAGATCTACTCACCAAGATCAATCACTAAGAAAACTCTCAAAGATGTGCATCAACCAACCATAACACAACAACTCATA
>ML779359.1:126583-164879 GCA_009831015.1 Picea engelmannii
AAATAACCTATCCAAACAACATATCACAACAACCTGTCTCATCAATCTTATCAAACAAATCAGATCTACTCACCAAGATCAATCACTAAGAAAACTCTCAAAGATGTGCATCAACCAACCATAACACAACAACTCATAATAATGACCAAGTTCAATATGTTCTTCTAATAATATACCAATACGAGTATGCTACATCATCCATAAACCAAGTGTGAACAATACTACTGACAAGTGCCTACAACCATGCACCAAGTATGTACCAATCATGTACCAACTACTCACAAACTATGACTCATCAACATATACCAACATCATCAACTATACAACTCATGTATGTGCCTACTGATCAACTACTTGTCTCAACCATGTACCCAACATGTACCTCAACCAAAATCCCTCATCAATTTCATAATACAAATATGATTTGTAAATATGTAATAGAGCCAATGTATATGATCATATACCTACAAACCTTCCTTAACTTTAACAACAAGAGACTAGCATTTTCATCAAACTTTACTTTAGTCTCACATGACTAGTTTTGGATTAGTCAACAACCCTAACTTGAAATAATCATAACTATGTACCTGTAATGAATAAAGATATGAAAATAGTACAAAATATTCTTCAGTTCATTTACTCAACTCCTCCAAGTGTCACTACATGGAAACTCTCATAAAAGGAGTTATATAAAAAAAATGGCATACCCTGTTGAATTTTGTCTTATTCTAGAGAGCGAACTTGTAGAGCGTTCCCTGCACAGAATATTTGATGTATGGATATGAAAATTTTACAATGAATATAATAGACTGTACTCTAACCAACACTTTTGGTCTTACTTAATTTGGATCTGCTATGAATAAGTTATGACATTTTTACCTGAAACACCTATTTTAGACTAGTTTCAGGACTAGCCACAAACCCTATTTTCCACGGATTGTAACTCCAAAACTAAAACGACCCGCAAGATGAAATTAGTACCATAACTACTGGGATATGTTTTCTCAATGGCCTATCAATTTCATGGTCTGAATCATTTTAAATTTTTTTTTATTGCAAAAATGGTGAGATGAATTGTAAATAACATACCTTAGAAAGCATCATCAAAAGAATTTATCCTCCTTTGAATTTTGGCCTTCTTTACTTCACCTTCTCTTTGAAATTCATCTTAGATATCGTTTGGTTACCTCAATCAAATTTAGATATTCAATATTTTCAAGTGTGATATTAAATGAGAGAGCCTTTCCTTTTATTTATACTTTCATGTAGCTTCCTCAAGGGGTTACCTTTTAACCATCTTAACCCACTTTCCTTATTTTAGGGTTAACCAACTTCTAAACACTTATCCAATTAGTAATTTATCCATTAAAATTATTATTTAAATAATTTATTTTGTATCCACTTTGACTTATAGTACACTCATCACTTCACTTTACCTCAAGGGGTTACGTTCTAACAATCTTAAACTGCTTTCCTTATTTTAGGTCTAACCCACTTCTAACCACTCGTCAACTTAGAAATTTCTCCATTAACTTTATTATTTAAATAATTTATTTTGTATTCACTTTGAATTATAGTATACTCATCACTTCAATTTATTATTTACCTTCTAAAAATATCTTAAACCACTTTGACTACTTTGACCTTTTGGGGCTTCTAGATGACTCATGAGGGTTCTCCAACTTCACATGGCCATAACTCTCTAACCGTGAGTAGTTATGTGATGTTCAACATACCGCTAGAAATGGAATGACATGTAATATCTATATATAATATCCTTGCCTTCGAATATATCAAAACGCATACCATTATACATCAAACAAATTTGGGTCCATTACCCAAACCTGGGTTCTCCAACTTCTCATGGCCATAACTCTCTAACCATGAGGAGTTATGTGATGTTCCACATACCACCAAAAATGGAATGACATGTACTATCCATATAGAATATTCTTACCTTCAAATATGTTAAAACTCATACCATTATACATGAAACAACCTTGGGTCCATTACCCAAACCTTTGTGCTACCAGCATTCGCTACCATAATTTCTCCATCAACCTAAACCTAAACCAATTATCCATCAACCTAAAACAATTATCTGACAATATCCCCCTTTAGCATTTATGGAAACACTAACATTGATGAGAACACTTAGTCATGATAAAATTCATGCTTATACTCTTGATCAATGTTTCTATCTCTCCTCCTTTGACATCGATGGTAAAGCATATCTCCCTTTCGGGCTACTCCCTCTAAATGAACTCCCCTTGGGGATTCCCCCCCTGTCTACGTGCCTTCGATTTTTCTTTGTGTTTATAAGCCTCTTATTACTCTCTTTCCCTTCATATGAATAACAGCTCCCCCTTTGACAAAGGGTATCACTATGAAGTCATATCGCTCATTCTTCCCTTGTGAAAATCTCTCCCTTTGGAAACATGCCTCTATGCTCTCTCTCCAAGAATTTACCTTTTCATCTGACAAATATCTCCCACTTTGTCCTATTTATGGTGCTTCCTCATGTAAATCTAAGAAATATACGATAAGAATTCAAAAGAATTCATTTTGGAGTAGAAATTACTCCTAGTCTCTGGCGAATAGACTCAAGGGCTTCGTGTGGAAGCGGTTTTGTAAAGATGTATGTTACTTGTTCTTTTTTCCCACATATTCAACTCTGATGTTCTTCTCTGCAACCTATTCCCATAGAAAGTGATACTTGATTGGAATGTTCTTCGTCTTGGAGTGCATCACCAGGTTCTTTTAGATATGGATGGTGCTTGTATTATCATAATAGATTGGAATGGGATCATCATACTGAACCTATATATTTTTCAAAGTTTGTTTCATCCATAGAACCTATGTACAACATGTTGCTGAAACATACTCTGCCTCGGATGTAGATAAGGATATTGATGATTGTTTCTTGCTTAGAACCATACTAAACACTCACCCAAGAAGAATGTTGCTCCATTGGTTCTTCATCGGTCATCAATGCAACCTGCCCAATCTGCATCTGTGTAGGAAATAAGTGATATATCCTTTCATTTCCAATGCCATAATCCAAACTCTTATGTTCCTTTGAGATAGATGAAAATCCTCTTCGCTACTAATACATGTGATTCCTTTGGTGCTGGTTGGAATCGTGCCACCTGTCCAACTACCTGAATTACATATGGTCTGGATGTTGTCACATATTGTAAGCTACCAATCATTGACTAGTATTTCCTCTGGTCTGTAGACATTGAATCATCATCTTTGCTAAACTTGCAACTGGTTTGCATAGGAGTGGTAACTGGTTTTCAATCTTCCATTCCGAACTTCTTTAACATTTCTCTAATATACTTAGTTTGAGAAATAAAAAATCTTTGGTTTCCTTGACATATCTGAAGACCTAAAAACAAGGATAGTTCTCCAAGTAACGACATTTCAAATTCATTCTTCATATCCTTTGCAAATTTCTAGCTTAACTTGTTATTAGTACTTCCAAAACAATATCATCAACATAAATTTCAATTAATAAAATATTACCTTGAGTTACCATGATGTAGAGGTTGTTGTCTATGCTTCCTTTCCATAGTTCATAGCAAGTTTTGTCATTGTTGTTTCTAAGCATTACTATGTTTTGAATGTGAACTATTATATGCAGTGCATGTGTCCAAAACATATCTGTCAATTTGGAACCCATTAGCATTGCTCGATCCATTTCCTGTGTAATTATCATCCATTATGATAAGGTTCCTTTGTATCTGAACCACTCTTTGAACCAATCTATGAATCCATGCTCTCATCCACTATCATATATATGTCCAAACCTACTAAGTGTGCTTACGAATCCATCTATGTCCATACTGTCCAAGACTCTACTTGTGCAACTGCCCATAATGCTGACCCATTATCACTATACAATCATGAAGTCTTCATTAATCTATCAAACTGTAATTATGCTAACTAATTTCTCTGAATCTATCTTCTCAAACTCTCCAAGTTTCTCGAAGGATGGTTCTTTGGTCTGTCACAACTATCGCATAGACTCCCCATGTCTAATATTCATATTACTTGGCAGTCTCTAGGCCGGATGGCTAAGAACAATTCTTGCTCTAATGTGTATTCATCATCATCTTCATTGGTAGATTCATCATCATCTTCATTGGTAGATTCATCATCATCTTCATTGGTAGATTCATTATCTCTTTGAGCTCTGACTTATTTCTTTATGTTTGTAGATTCATATTTCACTACAATGCCTAAAAGTACAATCTCTTGAACTTGTTTCTTATTTATCTATCCTTCCTTTCTTTCAGTTATTTTCCAAACCTTTCTGCATATGACATATTTCTTTTTCTCTATAGAATTTTCTTCATCTCATTTTATTTCCAATATTGCGATCTCTGGTACCTTGTCTTTGTTCCCTTGTTCTTCCTATTTTCTCATCCATACTTTCTTATATCTTATATCAATATTGTCTTTCATAGAAGTATCGATCATGCTTCTACAATCATTGGTTATGTGTCCATAGTTATGGCATTTGTAACACTCAATATTACGTTTGACCACATAGGAACTTCTTGCTTGAATTTTTTTTTTTATAATCCATGCAATCCGCATCCTTATTTCCAAAGTTAGTACAATAAAAACAATGACCATAAAAATAAATTTCCATACCTGGGAGTGAATGATTTTCTTTGTGGCGTAGTCCTTCTGAATTTTTTCCTTGACTCATCATGATCATGATTTAAGATTCTTTGTGGCTTGAACATGGATGGTCTTCTTGAATATGTATCTTCAATAGTTTTCTTGGATTATGTTTGACCATGATTCCTTCCTTCGAGTACTTCTGCATAAATCTTTCTATTTTCTTCATTCTTCTTTTCTAGCAACCTAGAGTGCTTCTCTTCATTCTCTATAACTGATCTGGATGTTTATTTCTCTTAAACATTCTTGTTGAGCTTGATGATTTTACTTCTCAATGTGACAACTTCTTCTTCAAGATTCTCAACCTCTTCTTCTTTCTTCATTATCTGAGACTTCACAACTTATTATGTTCTTTTCGCTTCTTCAAGATGAATTTTTAATGTGAACATTTCCTCTTCAAGTCCTTTTTCTTCTTGACCAAACTATGCCTCAAGCTAGTTTAGATCGTTATTTATTTCCTTAAGATGATCTGTCAATATCTTCTCTCTCATTTATGCTTTTTCCTTCTGTGTTGTTATGTTTGTTTTCAAACACTGCTTTTGATATTCAAGATTTTATTCGATCTTTATGTCTTCTTCTAGCTGAGTTCTTAAGTTCTCGATGACCTATTGGGCTTCTTCAAAAATGTGAACACTTCCTTTTTGTTTCATCAATTCTTTCTTGAGGTAATTTTTTTCTTCTCTTAGTTCATCTAAAGCACTAATCAATTCTTTTTCATAATTGTCTTCCTTTTCAATTAGTTTTTCTATCTCATTTCCTTCATGGCATTCTATTTCAATATGTCCATGTTTTTCACAATTAAAACAAAACAACATAACTACAGTGATTATGTACTCTTCATCTTTTGAATCTTCTTGACATGGTGAACATAATTCCTCTTTATTTGTATCTACATCTTATTTGACATTTTATGAATCTATGATGGGTGAAGAATATATGTCATGTAACTTATCCCAAAGTTATTTTGTTAATGAACATTTACTAACCTTTTCTCTTAACGGATTAGGTAATCCTTCCAGGATGAAATCCATTTCTATTTTGTTATTTTTCCTCAATTCCTTCTTGGCTGCAGTATTTTCCCTTTTTGAACTATCATATCCCATAACAACTGATAGCCAAATATAATGTCCCTATGCCTATAAAAATACTTTCGTCCTTATGCTCCACATCTCATACTTAAAACCATTCCGACCACTAAACATTGGTACTCCATTTTAAGAATAATCCATGATATCCTTCCATTGGTTAAACTGTTTCCTGATGGAACCAGCTCTGATACCAATTGTTGGATTACTGAGAGGGGGGGGTGAATAAGTAATAAATAAATTTAATCCTTTTTAACCATATAATCCAAGTGTTATATCAATGTAGCATTATGATACAATAACTGCAGAGTAAATAAACAATGAACAAATGAACAATCATACACATACATAGTACACCAGTATTGAAGAATTACATTCATTGGTAGCACCAAACTCCTTTGTTTTCCAACTCTAACTGGAAGGAGGCTCCAACCCCCTAGTTTCTCAGGCTACAAACTTGAGTGAATCTTCAACTCCCAAATTCTTTGGCTACAACCAGAAGGAGCCTACAACCCCTTATGTTCTCCGGCTACATCTGGAAGGTGGCTACAACCACATGTCCTTGCCCCGTCAAACCGTCCTGACATATAAGTAGAATGATGGAACCACTGTCACACTATCACTATGATATATACTATTATAAACCTGTACCAATCAACCTGTAATCATCATGTACCATAAACAATTGCATCAACCATGCACCAACCTATAAGTCAACCTGTAATAAACCTGTACCATATACAAGTGCATCAACCATGCACCAACCTGTATAGAACCTGTACCATGAACAAGTGCATCAACCATGCACCAAACCTGTACAAAACATGTATCATGAACAAGTGCATCAACCATGAACCAAACTTGTACAAATAACCCATCACAACAACATGTCCAAACAACCTATCACAACAACCTATCTCATCAATATTATCAACCAAATCATATCTACTCACCAAGACCAATCACCAAGACAACTTTGAAAGATGTGCATCAGCCAACCATAACACAACAACTCATAATCATCAACAAGATCAATATGTTCTTCTAGTAATACACCAATACAAGCATGCTACATCATCCATAAACCGTGTGTCAACAATACTACTAACAAGTGCCTCCAAGCATGTACCAAGTATGTACCAATCATGTATCAACTACTCATCAACTACGACTCATCAATATGTATGAACATCATCAACTATACACCTTATGTATGTGCCTACTCATCAACTACTTGTCTCAACCATGTACCCAACATGTACCTCAACCAAAATTCCTGATCAATTTCATCATCCAAATATGATTTGTAACTCTGTAATAGACCTGGTGTATATAATCACATACCTAGAAACCTTCTTTAACTTTAACAACAAGAGACTAGCATTTTCATCAAACTTTACTTTAGTCTCACATGACTAGTTTTTGATTAGTCAACAACCCTAACTTGAAATATTCATAACTATGTGCATGTAATGAATAAAGATCTGAAAATAGTACACAATGTTCTTTAATGTGTTTTATACAATTTCTCCAGGTGTCACTACTTGGAACCTCTCAGAAATCGAGTTATAGCAAAAATGGCATACCTTGTTGAATTTTGACTTATTCTAGAGAGTGAACTTGTAGAGCGTGCTCCGAACGGAATATTTGTTGTATGGATCTGAAAATTTTACATAGAATACTATAGACTATACTCTAACTAAAACTTTGGTCTTACTTAATTTGGATCTATTATGAAGAAGTTATGACTTTTTTACCCAAAAAATATGTTTTAGACTAGTTTCAGGACTAGCCACAAGCCCTATTTTCCACGGCATGTAAATCCAAAAATAAAACATTTATTAAACTCCAATGGTATTTTGAATTGGCCCTAGTTGTACCAAAATCATCTAGGGCCAATTTGAGTTCACAACTCTTAAGGATTGTAGATGTTTCACATTTTGAGTCTCCTTCTAAAGACAATAAAGGCATGTTTTCTTTCCCTTTATGATTTTTAGGTATTCCAAAACCCCCATTCAAAACCTCGACACTTACATTCCTCCTTTGATACCCTACATGTTTTCTTCTTTACCCTAATGGAGTAGACAACCACTCTCTATACTAGAAATTAAAATCTACATTATTTATAGGAAGGGAAGCTTTAGTAGTTGAGACATTGATTTACCAATGATATCCATAATTGATGAAGATCTAATCATCATTGGTGTCTCCTTATATCTTTGTGTATCATTCATATCTTATTGCTTCATTTTGGTTTAGATTGATGCTACCTTCTTTGGATAACTACTAGCACCTTTGGAGATTTAAACACTTCTAGGTCCATGTCTCCATCAAAATTCACCACTTTTATCTTTGGACTCTTGAGATCCTGAACTAAGATAATTTCTTCCTTACTCTCTCATGATGATGACATCCCCTTCTTTGAATCTACTTTTAGCAATTGGTTTCTCATTGAGTTGTAAGAGTTTTTGAAAGTGTGGTTGTGCACAATTCCTTAGGCCATGACTATAGATATGGCACCTTACATACCTATATGGGTACTTTTATGTAATCAATAGTATATACATGTATTTAATCCCCACTTACAATTTCAACAACATGCATCAACCCTTCCTTGAGGTCTAGCTCGACTAGAATTCATTTGCGTAAAATCCTATAGGAAATATACTTTTAGGACTCTTTGATTGCTTTCAATCTTGCTAGACTATCTTGTATAATTTTTGAGACATTATCATTAAAAATTTTGATTGGTAGTCTTAGTTGCTTCACCCAAACCAAATAGTTTGTTGTTACCTCCAACCGAGGATAAAAAAAACACCCACCACCTTTACAAAGATAAAATTGATAGTCCTTAGAACCATTTTCCCCTCAAAACCTTTTTCTACATCCTCCTCCCTCCTAAATTAAGATCCTTTCCACCAACATATTATTATATGAACATTAGACTGTAACCAAGAACTTGAACCGATGATATTTACGTCCAATCATTCATGGTTCTTTCATAAATTTATCTTTTATAGAACTTGCTAGTTGGTTTCCCACTATATTAGAATGCATTTCCTATTCCAATATCTTCTCCAACCACCATCCTGGCCATATTCTTAGTCTTCTTTACACATATTTTTTCCCTTTTCACCTAACTGTCCTCCATTTTGCTTCCCCATTGCAATACTCTACTCAATTCATCCAAGTCTAGGTCCACCTCTAGACTCAAATAAGTACTCTCACCAAACAAACTTTGTGAAAAATTCTAACCATCCACCCTAACCAAATCCCAATCAACATTACTTCTTACAAGATCCTTTGGTATCTCCATTTGACTGGCTATTACAACCTAATTACACAAATCCCTTATGTTGACCACCTCGTCTATGTTTCCATCATAATTAATGGCATGTCTAACTCCATTTGGCTTATACATTGTACCAGCCTTATTTATGAGTCTATCAACCTCCTTAGCTATCCCTTTCTAACCCATATGACCCAAATTCTGCTACATTTTTTAAAGTTTTGTTTTGTCTCTCTCAAACCCCCATCGAATACACACTAACATCTTCCTTCCTAGGACTTTTCCTATTAACATAAAAAAAATTATCTATGCTCAAAAGGATCCACTCTAGGACTTTTCCTACCAAGATAACAAAAAAATATCTACAATAAAAAATACTCTCTAAATAATTCAAAGATTGTTCCTCCTAGATTCCATAATGTCAAACTCTTATTAATCACTTTAATAATTTATGTATATCATCTCTTAATTAATTGGTCCAACATAATTATTTTCCAACCATTATTCTTGATTAGTTAGCTACACTAGAAGGTTATATAATGTTAAATGTGTAAGAATCCTATCTCTACCAATTAAAAAAAAAAATCTTACAACTTGACAATGTTCAATAAAAGAATTTCCCTCATAACTAAATGTGCTAATTTAATTAAAAAAAGACCAACCATATTAAGGCTTCAAATATCTCCATTGTTATATGAGTTTAATCAATTGTTACACACTTTTTCTTTTCCACAAACATTTTCTTGTTATATTAATATATAAGTGTGATCCCAAAAAAGAGTGATAGTGATGCAAATAGTGAGGGATGTCAGCTAATAAAGACTTAAAAATAATGCAGGGCCCTCATTTCCATTTTCTCATAAGTTGTATGTTATATCAAATCTAATAAAAATCAATCAAATCCCAATCAAAATTAATTAATATAAAATCAAAATGGTTCTTTTTTGAAACCATTAATTATTCAATCATTGAATCTAATAAAAATCAATCAAATCACAATCAAAATTAATTAATATAAAACCAAAATAATCCTCATCTTGAAACCATTAGTTATTGAAATAACCAATCTAATAAAAATCAATCAAATCACAATCAAAATTAATTAATATAAAATCAAAATATAGTAAAAAGAACATTTAAACAATTCCAATTCGTTAAATATCTCCCCAATCTATTCTCAAAATATCACGCCCGAGATGAGCTATGAGCATCAGTTATTATCATCAGAAATAAAACCATCATTGGGAGGTACCTCCACTCTTGATTTTCCATTCCTAAAAGTACCACTTCGCCTATCGAAACCATACAACTTTCTGGGAATATCGCCTTACTTAATAATATCATTAAGATAAATATGTTTAAACAATTTACTAATATTGTTTTTTATAAAAATGTGTACATAGTTACATAAATTCATCCACTTGTACTAATACGTTTATTTATGAAATTATTAATATTGTTAAAACTTTTTAAAAATATTTATTAAATAATTAATTTTTATATAAATAAAAAAAAATTAAAAATATATTTAAAAACGATATTATGGTATATAAAATAACATTATGATTAAAATAACTATAATTACATAAATAATTAATTGATATAAATGCATTTTTTATAAAAATATATATATAATTATATAAATTCATTATACTCTTTTTTTTTTTTTAATGTGATTGTACTCGTTATAATATTTTTATATATTAGTTAAATAATAATTATTATTAACGTAACTCTATAAAAACATTTTCCATGATGTAACTATCTAAAAGCAGTTCCCATTTTCTACTAACGAATCAATTTCATAATTATGATGTATAGGAAACTTCCAAACCTATACTTCAGAAATGCTACAAATGTCTTAATAGTAGAGTGACGAGAAATATTAAGAGTAGCTCACATAAAATATCTTTCAAATTGAAATTCATCGTCATTTTAATATGTTTAAGCTTTGACATCAGGTTTGCTATTTTTAAGAGTTAGGAGTCGAGCGCACGTACTAGGGTTCACCGCTGCAACCTGAATTCGTCGCCTTCTCTTCTTTGCCACGACCATGGAGGCCGAGGGAGGGGCACCCCAAGTCCCGTCCTACAGCTCTGTCACAGGAAAGGAGCCAGACTCCTTTCACTTCAAACGTTCAACCTTTGAACTCCCAGAGGGCATGCAACAACTAATCTGGGAGGATGAAAAGCTGAAGGAAGAACCGATGGACATCGATCCTGAAACTAGTCAGCCAAAAGGTAAACGTACTTGGGAACCTGACAAATGCATCCCACAAGCTTCGATAGCTCCAATATACACCATCAGCTCTCCAAGAATTGAAGATCAGAAACAATACATGAGAGATTTTGCCCTAATAGGCAAATTCCTGGGGCTATGGTCTTCTGAAAAAGACCTGGTCAAATGGATTCAACATTGGTGGAAACCCAAAGGGCATTACCATCTCCAACTAGGATCAAAAGGCTTCTTCACAATCATTCTTCATAACCTGAAAGACAAAAATTGAAAGGGGGGGGGGAGTACTTATACAACTCAGCAGACCTCTTCCTTAGATTCTGGATGGAAAGATTTATCTTGGAAAAGGAAGACTTCACCCATGCCCCGGTCTGGCTGCGACTGTACTCGCTCCCACAAGAATTCTGATTGGAGGAGATTCTCGCAGGAATTGGGAACACCATCGGCAACTACGTCAAAGCATCGGAGGAAACCAAGCAACGAAGGTACACTGCTTATGCCCGCATCTGTGTCTATTTAAACATCTCAAAACCCCTTCCTGGAGCCATTATCTTAGATTATCAAGATGATGAGTGGTCCCAAACCCTAGATTACCTACCATCCCCTTTCACTGTCGCAAATGTCATGAGCATGGACATCTTTTCCATGAATGCCCCCTAAATAACCCACCTAAGCCATCTCAGGAAGACTCTGACAAGACTAAGGAGGGCTTCACCCAGGTCACGGGACGCAAAAAGTATCAAGCCTAGAGGAAACCCCCCTAGGCACCCCCCAGACCTCTCAACAAGAACTCCTTTGATTCTCTCCAAACCCCGTCGGATACCCCCTCTCTGTCCACCAACCCTCTGACAACACCTGCATTCGGTCAAACCTATGCTCTACCCAATCCCCTAGCCTATCCCTCCTCTCAACCTTCAATCCCGACACCCATTCTTCCAACTACTCTCGGCCCGGAAATGGGGGATCTAGATACGGACCTAGAGGATCAAGAACTGACAGGCATTGACATGGCCCATCTGGAGCAAGCATATTGCAAGCAACAACTATACACCATTCTGCTAGACCAAATTCGCAAGGTGCATAAGATATTTCTCAATTCTTCGGAAGTAGGTTCAGCCAGAGCCAACACAAATTTGAGAATACAAAAAGAAGCCTCAAAGGAACAACGCAAGCCTACAAAAGAGCAGAAGAAGAGAGGCAGAAAACCCAAAAACCAACTCATTCAAGACATAGGCAACTTTCTGGTCAAATCAAGTCAAATACATTTGATCTTTGACAACTTCCCTCCCCTCCAGCCCCTATCATCCTGATGAAGATACTATCCTGGAACATAAGGGGCCTTAACGCAAAGAGAAAACAAGCTTTGCTCAAAGAAAAAATCAAGAAGGATCAACCAGACATACTCCTCCTATAAGAAACAAAATGCACAGGGGTAGAGGCGAATATCACTCTACAAAGATGTTGGAAGTAGGCTTCGTATGTGGAAGTGGATGCCAGAGGGGCAGCTGGAGGTTTTGCAATGCTCTGGAACCCCACCACAGTCCTACTTGACAAATTTTTTACCTCTAAATGGACCATCATTGCGTCCTTTCTCCTCATTAGCTGGAACAAACAGGGCTACATCACAAATGTTTATGCCCCCCCCCAAACGAGGGGACAAGGAAGCCTTTATTCAACACTTGGAATGGATCGCAAAGAATTTAGGCCCCCAATGCTAGATCCTTGGGGGAGATTTCAACATGATCACAGGGATGGAAGAGAAAAAGAGAGGCCATCACTCTCTAGGCAACGACAACATAAGTTTTAATGACACCATTGGTCTCCTAATTCTCATTGATGTTGGAACAAAAAATGGGATGTTTACTTGGTCCAATAGGTGTTCGGAGGCATAACACGTGTCCAATAGACTTGATCGTTTCCTAATCTCCAAAGCTATTATGATGGACTACTTAGATTGGAACGCCATAGTCATAGACACCATGGGATCGGATCACTAGCCAATTTTACTAACTCTCAACATCACTGGTACCCCAGGGAGGAAACTGGGCCACTTTGAAAAATTATGGTTGAAACACCCATATTTCCAAACAAACATAAAGACATGGTGGGAGGAGGAGGCTATCCAAACAGGGACTTCAATGTATCGGTTCCAAAAAAGACTAAAAAACCTCAAGCAACACCAAAAATCCTGGAATAAATCCACCTTTGGCGACATCTTCCAAGCATAGGAAAATATCAAACAACAAATGCAGATAATCCAACAATAGATCTGAACACAGGGTTTGACGAAATACCTTAAAATGCAAGAAACATTCTTAACCAACCAGATTGCAGAAAGAAGAGCGCAAGAAGAAGTACTCTGGCGACAAAAATCTCGCATCCAATGGCTAAAAGAGGGGGAAAAAACACAAAATTCTTCCACAGATCTATGATCCAGCGATGCCAAACCAATCGCATTACCCACTTAGTCTTAGTGAAAGGTATAGAAATTCAACAACAAGAAGATATGGAAAAGGAATTGCTTTCTTACTATCAAACTCTTCTCACGAAACCCCCAACAGATTGCTCGTAGGCCATCGATTCCATCCTTAGAAACATTTTCAAGGAGGTCACCAAAGAGAAAAATCAAGCCCTCATGAGACCAATAACTCGGGAGGAGGTCGATCAATCTCTCAAGGCTACCCAACTAGGAAAAGATCCTAGACCATATGACTTTACCTCAGACTTCTTTCACTATTGTTGGAGCATCATCCGTGAAGAGGTTTGGGAAATCATTGAGGACTCTAGAAAATATGGAAAATTCCTCCAAGCCCTCAACACAACTTTTCTCACCCTCAAACCTAAGGAAAACAACTCTACATGCCCGTCGCAATTCAGACCTATAGCCCTCTGCAATGTCATTTACAAACTGCTCACTAAGATTATTTCCACCCATCTTAAACCCATTCTTCCATCCCTGATCTCCCCAGAACAATTAGGCTTTGTGGAGGGCAGACAAATTATGGACAACATGATCCTGGCTCATGAAGTTATTCACTCCCTTCACTCTACCAAAACTCAAGGTATGATCCTAAAACTAGACCTCTCTAAAGCTTTTGACAAATTGAGTTGGAACTACTTAAGATCTTCCCTCCTAGCCTTTGGCTTTCATCCCACTTGGGTCTCCTGGATAGTCAATCTCACCTCTTATGCACTGTTTTCCATTCTCATCAATGGCATCCCCTCCAAACCCTTCTCTCCCTCATGAGGAATAAGACAAGGGGACCTGCTCTCACCTTTCCTTTTTATCCTACTGGTAGAAGAACTGAGTTGCACCCTCAAAGAATCCATCAGGGACCACTCTCTCTCTAGCCTCACACCCCATGGAATTTCTCCCCCCATATCGCACAGTCAATTCGTAGATGATATACATATTATGGGTTTGTCCATAGCCAGAGAGGCACTACACTTCAGAGCCATCATTGACCTCTTCTGCAACGCTTCGAGAATGGAGGTGAATTTACGCAAATCCCAAGTTTTCCTTTTTAACACTCCTTTGGAAATCCAATGTCACTTCAGACACCTCTTAGGCTTTACCCGTAGTGTCCTTCCCTATGTTTACCTGGGAATTCCCCTCATTGACAACCCACTCAGAAATTCTTCTTGGGGCTCCTTATTGTCCATCTTCAAAAAGAGACTCTCTCTTTGGACCTTTCGTTCCCTTAATTTTCCTGGTCGCCTCATCCTCCTTAAATCTGTCCTGCAAGCTCTCCTGGTTTAACTCTTCTCAGCCTTGGTGGACCCAATTTTCATTATTAACATTTTGAGAACGCTTCAAAGAAGCTTCCTGTGGTAGGGTAACAAAGAAGGGTGTAAAATGTCCCTGGTAAGATGGCAAAAAGTCTGCACTCCGAAAAAGGAAGGAGGACTTGGTCTCCGAGACCCAACTAATCTCAACAAAGTCCTGAGTGCTAAAATATGGTGGATATGGTTAAAGAGACCACAAGATTTGTGGGCGCAATTATGGAGGAAGAAATACACCCCTACTTTCCTCGAAACAAAGCTCATCAGGTGGAATGGTCAGAGCCAGAGGTCGCTGATCTAGAATGCAGCCAGGAACAATCACAAACTCATCACCGACCACTCATTATGGGAACTTCAAAGTGACTCCTCGTCTTACTTTTGGAGCGATTCGTGGCAGCAAATCCCACCTGTGAACACAGGTCCGACTCTCAACAACCTCATCCCTCTTACAATAGCTGCTGAAATTCACAAATTGATAGACTACTAGAAGCCTTTTGAACGAGGGGAAATCTGTCGCACCTGGAAAACCTCTCATGAGAACCTGCAAATTCCCCCACAACTCAACCTACGTCCCTTACAGGAACATCTAGCTGCAAGGAAAATTTCCAATCAACAAGGCGAGGATATACTCAGATGGGGCCACTCCACCAGAGGAGCCTTCAACATTCCAAAAGCTTACTACATAAAAGCAGGCCATAAAACCTTACCTCAAGAGGAGGTTTGGGGGAAAAATTGGGATATGAAAATTTGGCCAAAAATCAACATATTTCTTTGGTTAGTGGCACACAATAGTATCCTTACCTGGGATAATATTCAGAAAATGGGCTTCATTGGCCCTTCCTGGTGTCATCTATGTGGCTAGGAGGAAGAAACTCAAAATCACCTCCTAAATCTTTATCCTTACAGTTCATGCATCTGGGATCACAACGCCAATATCATGAGAACATCATATAGGAATTGTACAGACTTAAAGGAAACCATTGAGGGTTGGAGAAGTTTGACCTTTCATTCACCCATCCTCAACAAAATTTGACAGTTGCTTCTAGGTTTCATCCTCTGGAACATCTGGAAAGATAGGAACAAAAGAATATTCGAATCGATCACCAGGAATTGGCAGGATGTGTAGACCACAATCCAAACCACTATCAATGAAACCATCTCGTTGCATCCATGGATAGAGCAGGACCTCACACCCCCTCAAAATGAATTTCACATTCTCAAGGCGTGGAAAATCAATCTCACTCCCACCCCTGAAAGATCATTAGCAGTTGCAAGACACAATACAAAATATTGATTTACATTGGGAGTTTTTTAGGAAGTGGAAAGTGCTGAGAGGTCGATGGAGGGATGAAACCTTCATTTTGTAAAATGAAAAGATACATCCTTAATTAAGAGCCACACAGGTGGAAAATTTTGAAGGATTGAAGGAGGAAGTAGAAAAGTTTATCATAAGTTGGTATCAAGGTGGGAAGTTCTAGTTGGATGAGATGATTAAGATGACCTCAAATATTATCCAGAAAATTATAGGATTTCCAAGTATTAGAGAAATTGTTCCTAAGAAAATTGTCGCATTTGACTGGATCAATACATTTACTAGAGTCACCAAAACAAAGAACTCAAAATGGTTAGTGATCAATAAAAAAAAAGAGTGAAGATGTTAAGTGGAATTGCATCCACTTTTATTTACTAGATTAAGTCAAGTGTCAAATAGTTTATTAAGTTTGTTGGACGAAATTGAACATATTATTGAAGAATGAATGGTTTACAATAGGGATGAGATTGTTGCAAATGTTGTTAGGTTAAATTGTGAAGAATGTGAGGAAACTAGTAAAATAAGTAGGTACCCATCACTCCTCATCCATGTCAAGGATTTTCCCAGTTAGTGAACCTACATTTACACTTCCCAATGTGTCGAATACGTGGAACCTCCCATGTTTTGCATTGAAATAGAAGGGAAAAAATAACAACCTAACACCTCATCATATGTTTTTAGAATGAGTGAAAGCCATGAATTTGACTTGCAATAGATGAAATTTTACTATGTTAAAAATTAAGTTCAAAATTTTACAGGGAAAAATTATAAGTTAAAAATGTGGTTTACTATGTTTATACTAAAGGGGGAGAAACGAGGAAAGGTTTTAGTAGCCTTTGAACTAGAACATGTGTCCAACTTTGAAATTCAATATTTGTACAATTTTTTTTGAAAAGAAAGGAATAAGAGACTAACCAACTCAACAAAGAAGATAAACGAATGAAAGGAAAAGGATAAGTTTGTATCAAAAATTTGAATAGATTGGGCTTAATTTGCATTAGGGATAACATTGATCAGTTGACCTAGATATCTAGTTGACTATTTGAGATGTCTAGTCATTGATTTTCTTCAACAAAAATAGATCATCATTGTTGAGAACCAACAATTCATTAATAACCAAGTTGGAAAAATTCTCTAAAAAGTATAATAGAAATTTGAAAAAATCAAGGATCAATCATAGGATGCAGACACCACTTCTATGTGGATTAACATTATTCTTACTAATTGGCTATTGTATGAAAGCTAGCCTAAATCCATCTTAACCCTAGATTTATCAAGCATTGAGAGGGATCAAATACCTCAAGTTGAAAACCTCTTTTAGAGTGCAAAACTTGAGGAGATGTTTTCACCTCAAAATATTTGATCCCTCTCGATGCTTCATAGTTCTTACTAATTGGCTATTGTAAGACAACTAGCCTAGATCCATCTTAACCCTGGACCGATCAAGCATTGAGAGGGATCAAATACCTCAAGTTGCAAACCTCTTTTAGAGTGAAAAACTTGAGAAAATGTTTTCACATCGATATATTTCATCCCTCTTGGCGTTTGATAGATCGAGATTAAGATGAATCGAGAATGGTTCAATATTTGTTATTATGTACCTCATACTTGTTAATTTAAAAACAATTAAAAATAATGCCAAAAAAAATTAGTCCACATTCATATTTTCCAATAATTTATATGATCTAATTATATATATATATATATATATATATATATATATATATATAAGAGAGAAAAAAATTATTATTTAATTATATTTAAACATATTATATTGAGACTAACATATATTAGAAAAATGTTATTATCTCTTCAATCTATTCCATGATGAGTAATAAAATACAAGAATTTTAATTTCTAATTTTAATGTTTTTTATTTAGAAAATTTTCAATTTAAATTATACTAATCTTTTCTTTAATCTAATTTTGTTTATAAGTTTAAAAAAATTGTGTAACATTTTCATGTTAAGAATGGATATTTTAATATAAAGATACACTTTATCAACTTTAATTTTTCTAATATTATTATTTCATTAATTTAGTTTAATGAAATTTATCTATCTTCCATAAAATTTCATCTTCTCATTAATTTTTTTTTTCTTTTACATTTCTATCGAAACAAATATGTATTTCCCTTTTCTTCAATGTTTTGATATAATTTTGTTATTAACACATGGTTTTCACTCCTATATGCATACCCGAAACACTTCGTTTAATATGATAGTTTCAAGTTGCCACATCCTTGGAATGCCTAAAATTGTGAAACTTTTGTTATTTACATTAAACCTAAGCTGCCCTACCCATGGTTACCAAACTCTCATGTGAGTCTATGGACAATCTCTTACATGTCGATGTTCTCCATGTGAACATGGGAAACAGTCTATAGAAGCAAATCATTTCAAATTTGCTCATGATAAATATTAATTATCCAGCCACCTAAAGGTCCCGAATAGTGTGGGATTATGTAGTTATGATAGATGATGTCTACAAAATCTTATAATTTCATTAATTCAGTTTACTTTCACTTCTCTATCCTCTATAAAATTTCTCTTCTTATTAAAATCTTACTACAATTTATATTTGTATGTTACATTTGTTTTTTACATTTCTGTTGAAATCAATATATATATATAGAACATTTCTGTTCAAATTAACGTATACATTCCCATTATTTTTTAAGGATAATTTTTGTTTTCACTCTTAGGAGTGTAAGAACTTATAAGAGTTCAAATATGGTTATAATACCCAATATGTGTTATTAATATGTAATATGTGTTATTAATATAACACATAGTTTATTTTGTTTCAGCCAATTGGCTTTTTCAAATCCCAAAAAATATAATAAGAGATTGTGGTCCTTGATTCGTATTTTCCATAATAGCAATATTGTAATTGAGATCTTAACTAATTTATAATTTATAATTTATAATTTATATATATATATATATATATATGGTTTATATATATATATATATATATATATTTATTAAAATTTTAAAAGAAACATAGGCTGTCCATTCCATGATCCACTCAACTCTTGATATATTGAAACCCATATGTATATGGTATCAATCTAATGTATGACCATCTTGTGTTACCCTATGCTTTTGATATATCTAGTTACATAACCATTGCTTAGATATTTTTTGTTCTAATAGATAGAGATATTTATTGAACCAAGCCAATAGAATAATGTATGTATCTCCCCTCATGGAATACACATTTTTGATAGATCTAGTTACATGACCATTGCTTCGATATTTTTTGTTTTAATAGATAGAAATATTTCTTGAACCATGTCAATAGAATCATGTATGTATCTCCCCTCATGGAATACACATTGTTTCTATGAGATAACTTCTAGAGAAAAAAATATTCTTATTATGGTAATCTTTTCAATTATTTTGTATATGTAGTTGTATAAAGAAGTATGCTAGAAATAACTGAAAAAAAATTGGCTCATTTGTATTGGGGGTATATGATATCAATTTCGACTTGAAAACCCCTATCATTTTTCCCATTCTTCTCCCCTTGCTAATAGACCTTTAAGTAAGTAATCCTCTGGTAGGTCATAAATCTCAATGAATAATTCCACTAGCCATCCATATATCCCTAATATATTATCACTTTCAGTGGAGGTTAAGACAAATTTAAACTCCTCATTTGATATTTCTACCATTAACATTTGACTATCATTCTTTGTCATAATACTTGGAATGTGAGAGATTAACTTCCAAATTTCTACTATACTGGTCCATGATAGCTTTGTATAAATGGATTGGAAATGGGACACCCCCAAATGTATAATCTCATTGAATTTACTAATTTGTTCTCAACTTGGCCACTCCATTTCCCAGAATGTATTCATTTTCCTTTCCTTTTATTCATGAAAATTTTATATATTAAAAAAAAACTTAGTATATTCACCCCTCTTCAAGGAAAAGGGATATATCAACAATATGGCTCAAATTTATTAAAACAATATACTCATTAAGAGCTCAACATGTCACTTGTGGGAATGGAACTTGGGTGGGAAGGATAAAAATTATCCTATCAACCACCTGGGCTACACCAAATTGATTGAATTTCCCTTTAATAACATCTATAGCTAAAAATTGCTATTTGTTAATTTTTTTTCCTATGAACCATATCATTCTTTGATTCACATCTATTGTTTATTGAATAAGGATCACATATGACTTATGCACCTCTACTAGCTTTGTTAATCTTTGCTAAGGAAAGTATTTTTGAGGGATCTCCCAACCCTCTAGAATTGAGGGATTCCATGATAATTGGGGAACTTTGGTAGAAAAGTTTCCTACTCTAAGGACCCCTTTAGAATGATTTTTCTTTCTTTGTTTAGTTTCATTCAGAGCTCTTTCTTAGGCATGTTAGAGGTAGGGTTTTAATTATATAGTTTATGTGTACAATTCACTTAAATGGTCCATTACCAAGCCCCCTTATATATTCTCTTCCATGGCCTTCTCTCCCTTTCTTAACCACAAATGGTATTTTCACTTTGCCCTAGATGTACAAGAATCATTTAGGGCCTATTTTAATAGAAAACATTTAAGGATTATAGATACTTACCATTTTGAATCTCCTTCTATGAAGAATATAGCCATATTTTCTTTTGTTATATGCTTTTTAGGGATTCTCAACCCCCTATTTAAAACCTTGTAATTGTCATTTCTAACTTAGATTTTCTATATATTTTCTTCTTGACTCTAATGGAGTAGACTAGCACTCTCTATTATAGAAATCAAAATCTACATAATTTAAAGGAAGGGAAGTTTTCGATAGTTGAGACATTGAGTCACCACTAATCTCCACACTTGATGGAGTGTTAATCATCCTTGGTTTCTTCTTTGAGTTGTGTGGACCATTCCTATTCTATTGCTTCATTTTGGTTTACAATGATGCTTCCTACCTTCGACTACTATTAGCACATTTTGAGATTCAAATGCTACTAGATCTATTCCTCCATCAAAATTCACCACTTTATTGTTTGGACCCTTGAGATCCTGAACTAGAAGTAAAAAAAAACATTTTCTTTCTCATTGTGATGGCATCCCTTTCTTTGAATCTACATTGGAAATTGGGTTCTCCTCGTGTTGCAATACTTTTTGAAAGTGTGGTTGTACATATTTCCTTAGAATATTCCTACAAATATATTACCCTAAAAACCTATATGGGGATTTTGTTGTAATTAATATTCTATGCATGTATTTTACCCCCAACTACAATTTCAATAACAATCAACATCGCTTACTTGAGGCCTAACATTACTAGAATTAATGCTTGTACAATCCTATAATAATTATACTTGTAGGACTCTTTGATTTCTTTCAATCTTCTTGGACTATCCCTTATACTATCTAAGATATTATCATTCCAAAGTATGATGGGTAGTCTTAGCGACTTTATCCAAACCAAATGGTTAGTTATTACCTCTGACCTAGGATAAAAACACACCAACTACTTCTGCAAAGATAAGGTTATCAATCCTTAGAACCATATCTCCCTCAACACTTGTCTCTACAACCACATCCCTCCTAAAGTAAAACCCTTTCCATTGACATACCATTATATGAATATTGGGGCATAAGCTAGCACTAGAACTCATGCTCTTTGTATCTAATCATTCGTCGTTCCTTCATAAATTTGTCTTACATAGAACTTTCAAATTGTATCATAGCACTTGTGTTGGAAAAAACAGGATCACGAAGAAATAAAATAAAACAAATGCGGAAATAAAACACAGAATATACACAATACAATAGAGAAACAGTTATACATGGTTCACCCAGTGTGGGCTACATGCACCAGAGAAATTGCTAGGTCCTTCCTTTATTATTATCCAACAAATGAAGGGATACAACCTACATCACACCTACTATAAATTCCTCTTCTTTCTTTCACAGTATTCTCTTTCAGAATACAATATTCGCAATAATGCATAGCCACAATACATTTCCCTCATAAAGAAGGGTTGCCTTCTAGGGAAAAAAAACCCTAACACAACTTATACCATCAAATATGCGACCTTATAATGAACGGTCCAGATTTACTATGAAATTACAATATACATTTACAAGACAAATTTTCCTTCGGGGGATTCACCCCTGGACCACGTAGGGGGTAACCCCCCCTACACTCCCCTGCGTGGGGAGTGTACATTCATTTCGGGTGTAAAGTCTTCATGGGTTACAAACACAACTAAAAACAAAGACGTCTGAATGAGGAAGACAATCGGGCTCCACAACCAACAATCTCCCACTTGGAGATTGATCTCAATAACTCCACCACTGATGTGTATACTGGACTATGATCCTTATTGGACCTATAAAATTATCATCTTGATCTTCATGCTTGAAGACCAGCTGAAAATGAGAAGGAACTCAGTTTCTCCCATAGTTAACATGTCTGCAAGATTCTGGCTAGTGTGTATCTTTTCCAACTTCAAATGTCCATCTTCCAAGATGGATCATATGAAATGGTACCTGAGTTGTATATTCTTAGTCTTTGAAAGGAATTCTGAGTTCTTTGCAATATTAATGGCACTCTCACTGTCACAGTACAACCTGTTGTTATCCTATTTATTTCCCATTTCCTCCATAAACCTCTGTAACCAAATCATCTCTTTATTAGCCTTTGTAGCAACAACATACTTTGCTTTTGTTGTTGAAAGTGAAACAACCTTTTGCATTTTTGAAATCCAACTTATTGTTGTTCCACCTATAGTAAAAACATACCTTGTGGTTCTCCTACTGCTATCTTTATCACCTACCATATCCAAATCAACATATCCCTGTAGAAAAGTGTTTGAACCTTCAAAAGATAATGCATGAGTAGCAATACCTATAAAATACCTAAGAATCCGCTTTACTACCTCCCAATTTTCTTTTCCTAGATTATTCATATACCAGCTCATAACTCCCACTACATGTGCAATATATGGTCTTGTGCAAACCATCGCATAAATCAAGCTGCCAATTGTTGATGAATAAGGGACCCTGGACATGTATTCTATCTCCTCATGTTTCTTGGGACACATTCCCTTATTTAATTTGAAATGGTTGGCCAAAGGTGTACTAACTGGTTTTTCATTCTTCATTCTAAGCCTCTCCAACACCTTCTCTATGTACTCACCCTGAGACAATGTCAATTTGTGATTTTTCATGTCTCTTGTTATTCTCATACCAAGGATTTTCTTTGCAGCACCCAAATCCTTCATTGCAAATGAATTAGTTAGTTTCTTCTTGAGCACATTTATATCCTACATACTCTTAATGTTTAAGACATTATTATAATTCTTTGTATTTCAATAGATAATATCAACATAAGACAGGTTCACTGAGAAATACACAATCACAAGAGACACAACATTTATCCTGGGAAACCCTCTAGGGTAAGAAAACCTAGCAAAAATTCCTTATTATAGATAGCCAATAAAATGCCAAGAGATAACTCAAACAAGTGCATAATGTCCTATCCAAAGATGTCCCTCTCTCTCCCTCTCTCTCTCTCTTCTCCAACTGCAGCTCTGAAACTTGTTTCTCAATGAACAAGTGAGTGTGTGTCTAAGTGAGGTGCTAGCCTCTTTATTTAAACAAGACTAGCATGTGTGGGAGAGTCCTTTCACTGGCAGGGCTGACTTCTTCTTCTGGGTGGTTATAACCACCTTTATTATATTCCAGGGCCTCTTTGATATATTCTGGGGCCGAATTCTCTTTCTTCCTATTACAATTACATTATGACCAATCCACAAAAGGGGATTTGGTCCTTTTACAATAGCTGACATGATCAATCCATAATGCGTATGGATCCAATGAATAATATATCAAAAAATAATAAGAATACACTTTGCAGTTACATTATTTCAACACTCCCCCTTAACAAGAAGGGTATTCTACAAAAGCATCAGACGAGAGAGAGGCATTTATCATCAAAAACATCGGGAGGATAGGATCATCAATATCATCTTGGAACACTGACTGGTGTATCTATAAATCATCAGAAGTTTTCTTCATCAGCAGCATCGTCATTCTCAAAGGAATGCAATCATCATCTACATCAATATGTATTAGTATAAAAATAATACATCATCATCATCACAGCACGAGGCTGGCTCATCATAATACAGATCTGGCTTTACGTCACAACTGTTAAGCTGGAAGCTCAGTACTCATCTTGCTTTACGTCACAACAATCAAGCTGGAAGCAAGATACTAGACTAAATTTATGTCACAACTTCTCAAACTGGAAGCACAGTACTAGTCTCATCTCAACATCTTGCTTTACATCACAACAGTTAAGCTGGAAGCAATATACTAGACTGTCTTTACATCACAACTATCAAGCTGGAAGCACAGTACTAGTCTCATCCCAATGTCTTGCTTTATGTCACAACACTCAAGTTGGAAGCAAGATACTAGACTGGATTTACGTCACAACTATCAAGCTGGAAGCACAGTACTAGTCTCATCGTGATGTCTTTCTTTACATCAAAACACTCAAGATGGAAGAAAGATACTAGACTAGCTTTACGCCACAGCTTCTCAAGCTGGAAGCATAGTACTAGTCTCATCACATCGTCTTTCTTTATGTCACAACCATCAAGTTGGAAGCAAGATACTAGACTGGCTTTACATCACAGTTGTCAAGCCAGAAGCGTAGTACTAGTATCATCACATCGTCTTGCTTTACATCAAAACCATCAGGTTGGAAGCAAGATACTATATTGGATTTATGTCATAGCTTTCAAATCAAAAGCATAGTACTAGTCTCATCACATCTTCTTGATTTACATCACAGTACTGAAGCTGGAAGCAGAAGATGTCTCATCACAACAACTACTCCCCTTTTCGAGGAAGGTCCTTTTGCACTATACCAAGCTTATCTTGAAAGTGCTCAAACTTTACACGAGATAGAGGCTTGGTCAACATATCAACAACTTGTTCATTCGTGCTAACATATTGGAGCTTTAAGGCTCCTCTCTGCACCATGTCACGGATGTAATGATAATGAATCTCTATGTGCTTTGACCTGTCATGGAATACATGATTCTCTATCATATTTATGCAGTTGTGGTTGTCACACAGGATCATCGTTTCTTCCATCTCTAGGTCAAATAGTCCAGTCAACAACTTTCAAAGCCATATAGCTTCGCAGCTGGCAGAACATGCAACAATGTATTCTGCTTCGACTGTGTTGAGATCAATGTTGGATTGCTTCCTACTCTGCAATGAGATCATGGCTGATCCAAAATTGAAACAACATCCTGAAGTTCTTTTTCTGTCAGAAACATTTCCTGGCCAATCTCAATCAGTGTACCCACTTAATGTGAAATCATGATCTTCTTCATAATTGAGACCACAATCTAATGTACCCTTAAGGTACCTCATCACATGTTTTTCAGCCACAAGGTGAACATGTCTGGGTTCTACCAGAAACTAACTCAAGGTGTTCACAACAAAACAAATGTTTGTTCTGGTGTTCGTCGGGTACATCAGCGATCCAATAATATGTCTATACAGTGTGGCATCAATCAATTCTGACCAAGTATCGACCAACAACTTCAACTTCGTTTCCATGGGTGTATTCATGGGCTTACACTCTAACATGTCGAATATCTTCAAGATTTCGACTGCATACTTCCCTTAGTTAAGGAAGATCCTCTCTGGACTCTGCCATACCTCAAGTCCTAAGAAATAGTGCATTAGGCCAAGGTCTTTCATCTAGAATTCTAAAGCGAGCCTCTTCTTACATTCGGTGATGAGCTTTTCTTTTCTAGTTAAGAATAAGTCATCCACATATAGCAATCGTATCACTGGATTATCGTTCATAACCTTGAAGTAGAGGTTAGAATATTCTTTACTCTTGGTAAAGACCAAGCTCATCAGAAAGATATCTATTCAGCCATACCAAGCTCTAGGAGATTGCTTCAATCTGTACAAGGCTTTCTTCAACTTGCATACAACAGACTTCCCGTCTCCAACTTCAAATCCTTAAGGTTGCTCTATATACACTTCCTCTTCGATAACACCATTTAGGAAAGATGTCTTTACATCCATCTGGTGTAAATTCCACTTCATCTTAGCTGCAAGGGATATGATGGTTCGGATTTAAGTGTATCTAGCTACATGAGCGAATGTCTCTTCATATTCAATGCCTTCTTTTTGAGAAAAACCACGAGCTACAAATATTGCTTTATACTTCTCAATACTTCCATCAGCATGTTTTATTTTGAAGAGCCATCTGGACAATACCACATCCTTTCTATTTAGTCTGGGAACTACTTCCCATACATCATTGTTTATTATGGATTGGTATTCTTTTGTCATGGCATCTACCCATTCTTTCTTCTGAATAGATTCTTCAAAGAAGGTAAGCTCCTTTTCTAGGAGATCACACATCAAAGCCATATAACTAGAGTTGGTGCTCTCAACAAATTTCTTCTTCTAAAATAGAGGTGGTAGCTTGAAAGCAAGTTGGTGATCCTAAGAATGATAACTTACAGAAAATAAAGATTACTTATCATATCAAGAAGAAGAGGTTTTTCCCTTCATGGGTTTCCTCAGAAAATATCTGTCTCTGTATATTTCATGTGTGTGATTGATGTTGAATATTCTATTGCTTACTTCCCTGCATTATTATGATCATCATTGAGTGTTCTGTAAAGAGTTTAAAATCGGCATAATTGTTTAAGAACAGTAAAAACTCATTCACCCCCCCCCCCCTCTCAATTGTCCAACATCAATTTCTACGATTGAATTATGATGATCTGGTTGTCTATCTTGTAATGTTGTGTTGATTTTTAGTGTAGACCTTTCCATTTCACCAATTGTAGTTTCCTCACGTATTCTTTGCACATTGTTATTTCCCTTCTTCCTCAGAGGACAATATTTATAGTAATGTGGACCACTGCATTCCCAACATTTTTTTTTTTGTAAGTAAGAGATTCTATATATAAAAAGCCTTCAAAAATCAGACCAGAGTTATAGAATCTCGAAAACAACCATGATGTAGTTGTCGAACTTCCCCAAGAATGGGGAAACCAGTTCGGCCAGCTAGCTAGGTCTTATCAATGTACCATCTAACAGTCTTAGAGAAACAGAACTAAACTGACTAGGCTATAGCTAAGAAAATAAACTAGTGAAAAGAAGAGATCCCCAAAGGGGTCAGACACTTGGCAAATAACCTAGCCAAGTGTCTTGCTAGGCTGTATCCCAAGGTTCCTCTTCGACGGGCGTCCCTTTCCCTTCCATTTGCATGTCATCATCAAGGTTTCCCCCTTCCAGGTTGGCAGCTGGCAGAGTGACTTCGGATGGATTTTTCCTGTGGACACCCATAGTTTCCATAGCCTCAGTGTCTCCATGTGTGGTCTGCAGCGAGTCGCCACCTTCTGGATATTGCACCTGTTCATTCCTATCGACGACCTATGCATGTGGTAGCTCTATTGTTACCATTGTTTTTGGAGTGGAGTGGAAAGCTCCCTGGAAGGTGGAAAGGATCTGAAGGATAGACGAGGTTTTCCCATCTAAAAGTTGCAGTCGGAAGTGAAGGTCCTCTAGTCCTTGTCGTCGCTCAAAAACCAGCCCATAGAGGATGGTCAGGCTGTTCTGCAGCTGTGAGTTAGGAATGGAGTCGGTGGAAGAGTGCAGCCTGTGTTGGGCATAACAAAGAAAGGGTGGCGCCTCCAAGGCTGCAACAGAAGGCCCGCTGGCAAGGGAATTCAAAGGAGCTACAGGAAATCTTGAGAGAGATCCCAGGGAACTGTCGATGATGACGAGACCTTCAAAACAGGTGACAGGCAGGGTGGAGGAGGCGAGAGGTTCTATCTCGGGTTGTGAGGGCTGTGAGGAGTGTGTAGGCGGTGATCTAGGGGGAGAAATAAAAACTCAAGGCCAAGGAGGATGCCATGGAGATCCTCTCCTTGGCCTCCCTCTTTGTCATGGCATTCTGAGCTCGCAGGGAAGGCCAAACTGAGCGGAGAGTCCCGGATGGACATGGAGAGCCTGGAGAATTCCAAGGGCAATGAGCACCATAAAGAAAGGAGAGCATAGTGAGCCAGGTCTAGGCGACTGAGGGCTAATAAGAGGGTCGAGATGCATGTGGGGGTTAATGTCGCCTGCAAACAGAGAAGCCATGGAGGAGACAACAATGGGAGTCGGGCGCACCAGCGTTAATGATGCAACTAATGTTGTAGAGGTGAATAAATGCATGGATTAGGTGGTAGGTCTTGGCATGATCTCGACACATGGTCCCCTGCCTCGCTGGCCTGTACCTGCCTCCTTCTCCCACCATGTGGCCCACACTAACACCCCATCCGGGCTTTTTTCCACTGCAATAGCCTTACAAATGCATTGCTGGAGAATAGGGTGTGTAGGGTTGAGGAACGTTTTTCACAGGAGATCTGGTCCATCCCAATTGGTCCCCAGATTAGCCAATTCATCCGCTACTTGGTTAGCCTTTCACCTAATGTGTGTAGGTACAAAGGCCTGATTGGGTTGCAAAAGATCCGCTATAGTCTTTAGCCCATGTGAGAGTCTCCATCTAGGTGAAATTATTTCCGGGTCCGCTCCATTTAAGATTCTGCTAAAGAGATTGATAATGATTTGAGAATTGCCTTCTACAATCAACTTGGTGAAGCTATTCTCAATGGCTAATTGCAGTCCTCTGGTGAGCCCCCAAAGTTCCACTGCATTGTTCATTGTGTGACAAAGGGAGCTTGCGTTAATGATAAGGATGTGTCCAAGGTGGTTTCGGAAGACCACTCCATAACCCACTGCTCCTAGGTTGCCTTTGGAGGCCCCATCAAAATTGAGCTTGATGAAGCCACCCGGGGGAGGGGTCCAAGAGGAGGGGCTTCTTCGAGGGAGAGGAGAAGAGACTGGAGGAAGTGAGTCAAGAGAAGGAGGGGACCTCCAGTACTGGAGGATTAGAAGTTTTGTGGGAGTCATGATCAGATCTTTTTCAGTCGAATGTTGGAGGCTGATGTTTTCCAAAATGTTGAGGTGACATTGGTTCCAACAATGGTGCCACGGGAGGTGGACATTCCAGAAGAGAATTTTGTTTTTTTCCTTCCACACCTGCCATAGAATGAAGCCTCAAAGAAGTTTCCAAATACGGTTAAGAAGGGGAGATTGAAACACTTGGTCTCTCCATTCCAAAATAGTGTCAATGATGTTGTCTCTTTTGCGATCCATAGTGTGCATAATTAGCGCACTTTGATCCCAGACTTGAGTAGTGTAGGGGCAAGTGTTGAGTAGATGATTCATGGTCTCAGCTTATTATCCATAGAGCATGCAGATAGACGGACCAACAAACCCTCTTTTTGAGAGGTTATCCCAGGTGAGAATGCTTGAATGGGTGACGAGCTAGAGGAAAAAAGTAATTTTTGGCCAGTGTTTAAGGCCCTAGATTTTTCTCCAAACCTTCCTTATGGGTAGAGGGTCTGAGTGAGTTTTGATGGTATAGGCCTCTCGTATGCTGAAAGTGCCCCGTGGTGAGTATCCCCATCGTAGGATATCCTCTCCTGTAGGTTTGGGGATTTTCCTTTTGACCATTTCTTCCTGCTAGAGACTTAGGTCCACGTGCGCCTCTAGGTTCAGGTGCTCCCTATTTAAGTGTCAGCATCGCTAGGTGTCCTCTGTTGGATTGTCTTTCCAGTAATCAGCGACCTTTCTCATACCCGCATGTGTATCTTAGGTGCTTATATGCTCAACCCAATTCTCATGGTCTAAAGTTGGCCATTGCTGCCAAGAATCTTTCCAGAAGAGGGTTGTTTTCCCATTTTGAATTTCCCAGAAAGCATGATTTGCTACCAGATGTCTATTGTTCTTAGTTGTTGCCTAGATTAAGGAACCTGGTTTATTCCCATTTCAGTGTATTAGATTCTTCTCCACCATATCGGGTGCATATTTTCATCTCCAGAGCTTGGCCCAGAGATCCTTGGGATTTTTTAACCATCTCCACTAGATCTTGGCGATAAGGACTTTATTCATGATAGAGGGGTCCCTTATCCCAAGGCCTCCCTGAACTTTGGGTTGGCAGCGTTTATCCCAGCTGATTAGTGCTATTTTCTTCCCTGTGTTGAGGCCTTGCCTGAGGAAGTTCCGCTATAAGATTTTTATGGTTGTGAGGAGAAACTTTGGGGAAGCAAGCACTGAGAAGGTATAGATGGGGAGGGCTTGAAGAATGGCTTGAAGAAGAATGAGGTGACTAAGGAGGTTTAGGACTCTGTAGGTCCAGGAAGACAACCTCTTGGCAAAGGAGAAAAGGAGATGTTCCCAAGAGGTGTTTCTGAGGGCGTTATCAATCAAAGGGATACCAAGGTATTTGGATGGAAGGGGGCTTCGATTGAAGCCCAAGATATTAGAGATATGGCATTGAATCAGAGCGGGCATATTGAAGAAGAAGATCTGAGATTTGTCTTTGTTACAGTTCAGTCCTAAGGCTTCAGAGAAGGTTTCAAGGATCGAGAGGATGGAGTGAGCTTCTCGTGCTGTTGGGGTACCCATCATTAGAGTGTCATCCGCAAATTGGCTATGCGAGACCAGGGGGGAGATACCATGCAGAGGTAGACCTGTCATCAGATTGCTTGCTATGGCTGCATGAATAGAGCGACTGAGACCCTCGGCCATGATGATGAAGAGGAAAGGGGAAAGAGGGTATCCTTGTCTAATTCCTCTGGAAGGGGAGAAGGGATAGGAGGGAACTCCATTGATAAGGATGGAGAAAAAAATCCAAGGAGGTTAGATTTAGAATCCAATCCACCCAGAGCTTGTCGAAGCCAAAGGCAAGCAACATTCCATGCATATAGTCCTAGTTGAGATTATCAAAGGCTTTAGAAATGTCTAGTTTAAGTAACATACCTGGAATTCTGGTCTTCTGCAAAGAGTGAATCAGTTCATGGGCTAGGATGATGCTGTCCAAGATTTGTCTGCCTTCAACATAGCCCGATTTCTCCAGAGAGATGATCATTGGTAAGATGGGCTTGAGTCTTCGGACAATCACTTTGGTTAGGAGTTTGTATATGACATTGCAGAGTGCGATGGGTCTAAACTGCTTAGGGTGAAAGGCCTGCCCCTCTTTGCGGATGAGGGTAAGGAAATTTGAATTAAGAGCCTGAAGGACTTGTCCTGAAGATCGAGAGTCTTCAATGATTTCCCACACCTTTACCCTGATAATAAGAAAACAATGGTGAAAAAAATCGTCGGTGAAGCCATCTGGACCGGGATCCTTGCCTTTGGGGGTGTCCTGGAGCACCTGATCCACTTCCTCGATAGAAATGGGCCGGAGAAGGGCTGCGTTTTGCTCCGGAGTAACTAGGGGGGCCACATGCTGCGTGACCTTGGCTATGGCCTTAGATCTGTCCGTGAGGGGTTCCGTGAGGAGATCTTTATAATAATCTATCAATGTCTTCTCTAGATCTTCATGGGAGTGGATAGACTGGTCGTTGGTAGAGGTTAACTGCGTGATTCTATTGGTGTGTCGGCGGTGAATAGTGGTTCTGTGAAAGAATTTGGTGTTTCGGTCCCCCTCCTTGAGCCACTGGATGCGAGATTTATGTTTCCAGAGAATCTCTTCTTGGATTTTTCTGGCCTCTAGTTGTTGATTTAATAATGCTTCCTAGGTTTTAAGCTCTTCCTTTATCCCTTGAAGCCTGATCTGGTGTTGAATCGTGCTCATTTGTTCTGACAGTTGCTTTTGGGAGTCAAAGATGTTGCCAAAGGTTTGCTTGTTCCAGATTCTGAGTCTTTTCTTGAGGTTCTTTAGCCCTTGCCAAAGTCTGTACATCTTGGAGCCGTGGGGGACCTCTACCTCCCTCCACCAATCATGGATCTTTGTTTGGAAATCTGGGTAGTTGAGCCAAAACTATTCAAACCTAAAGGGTTTTTTCCTTGGAGTGCTTGGCACCTCCAGCCATAGTTGAATGGGCCAGTGATCCGAGCCATGGAAATCAAGAATGCTTGCTTTCAGAGTTGTTCCTTCTAGCATGAGGGAATCAGATATGTGGAAACGATCTAGCCTGCAGGCGATTTGATGTATTCTGGTTCTTCTGTTTGTCCAAGTGTGAACCCCATTGATGGTTTCCAGGTAGATGAGGTTGATGTTATCAATGAGGCTATTGAAGTCGCTGGACTCCTGATCCAGGCATCTTGATCCCCCTTTTTTTTCATCCAGGTTGCGTATGAGATTGTAGTCTTCGCCGATGATCCATCTATTATTCCCAATTAGGGTTGAAAGATACTCCAGGTTTCTAAGAAAGGATTGCCTATCCCTGGGGCTAGCTGGCCCATAGACATTGGTGAGGTGTCCGGGTTTGTTGGATCCAATGAGCCTATATTCTGCAGTGATGGACCATTTGGTAGTGATAAAGTTTTCCATGATCGTTGTGTTGGTGTTCCAGAAGATATCTAGTCGTCCAGTTGTACCCGTGGCTGTGGTAGAAACTAGTTCCCCTTGCCTCCAACAGTGGGGGAGTAGCCTGTCAATGTCTTCAGTGGTGCATTTTGTTTCCTCAAGTAACATTACATCCATTTTTTCTATAGAGATCAGATCTCATAGCATTTTTTGCTTGCTACGTCCATTGAGGCCTCTTATATTCTAGGAGATGATCTTCATGAGGACGAGGGGGTGGAGAGAGGGGGAATGTTCTCCGAGATAAGGTGGATTTGACCAGAGTTCACCATGAAATGTCTTATTTCTTGTATGAGCTTGTTTGTTGACTTCCTTCCTCTCTTCTTTTCTTCTTTCTGAGTTTTGCTCTGGCTCTTTGACCGATTACCCTGTATGGCCAAACCTTTGTTGGATCAAGCTGTGGATCCTGCCGAGGAGTTAAGGAAAACCTTGTGCACTTTCCGTAATTGATCCCGAGGTATGGTGTACAGTTTTTGGTGTCTATAGGCGTGTTCAAGGTGCTCCAGGTCCACGCCATCTAACTCTTGTTCTTCGAGCTCCATTTCGACATCCCCATCCTCTACCTCCAAATGGTCTTGCTGGTTGACAACAGGGTCTAGAGATGAGCTATCTGGATCCTTCTCCTGTATTGGTTGCTCGCTCCCTGGGCCCATGTGTTGGGGGGTGTTTTCCTCTTGGAAATCATTTGGGTTTTGGGGGACTACTGGATTCTCTGGTTGATCCCACAGTATTGCATATTTATTACTAGTGGATGGATCTTTACTTACTTGGGATAAATTCTTTTGTCCTCCTTGTCTTCTCCTCCCTGTTGGTTGAGCAAAGCCTTCCTTGTCTTTTCCAACCTCTGGGTTCCCCTCTTTGTGTGTAGCATTGAGAGGAAATTCTCTGAAAAGATGTCCATGCTCATGACATTTCCTGCAACTGAACGAGATGTGTTCATAGTCGATAGTTTGGATCCAGTATTCGTCATGGTATTCTAGGATTATGGATCCCGAGAGCGACTTGGCTATGTTCAGGTATACGCAAATGAACGCATAGGAAGTGTACCACCTTTTCTTTGTGGCCTATGAAGACTTAACATAGATTCCAATTGTGTTACCTATACCTGCCAGAATCTCTTCCAGCCAGAATTCCTAGGGAATCGATTATAGTCTGATCCATACTAGTGCATGCGCGAAATATTCTTTTTAAGGGCTGAACTTCTTGGTCCAAAATCTTAAGAAGATTCCTGCCGAGTTGTAGAAATATGGACCTACATCAAAAATGCGGTTGTGGTCCTCGAGGTTACTCAGAATGATTGTGAAGAAGCCCTTGGATCCCAGTTGCAGTTCATAGTGTCATTTTGGCTTCCACCAGTGTTGTATCCACTTGATCAGGTCCCGTTCTGAAGGCCAGAGCCCTAGGAATTTTCGTACTAGAGCATACTCTCTCATGTATTTCTTTTGTTCCTCTATGCATTGTGAGATGATAATGTATTTTGGGGCCTATGGTGCTTTTGGGATGCATTTTACCGGTAGCCATGGTATTGATGCTGTTGTAGCAAGTGTAGCCATGTTTTCTGGGTCGATATCCATCTCTCGATCCTTGCAGGTTCCTTCCGTGAAGAGCTTTGAGCATAGATCTGGAGGCAGCTTGAAGGTGGGTCATTTTGATCCTTCTCCAAAGGTTCCATTCATTGTGGCCTGGCTATAAGAGGTGTCGTTCGACCCTCCATCCGAAAGAGTCATAAGCCCCAGCGGGGCCAAGATTGTGACCGTGCTGCCTAAACCCTAACCCTAGAATGCAGAGCTCTTCGCATTCCCAACATTTTATTGTTTCTTTTTTTTCCAATTTCTTTATTGAAGAAGGTTGGTGGTTTGGCATTTTTATTTTTAGGATGATTGAAATATTTACTAGTTCTCAACTTGTTACCTCCTTGAGATATGTTATCATCATTTTTATTAAAGTAATCTCCCACTTTCTTCTTGGGGTAAAACTTTTCAACGTTTTCCCATTCCAATTCTTACAATTCTCATTTCTATTTTTATACTGCTCAAAGTAGAGTTTAGCTTTCCTCATGGTTTCTTCTAATGTTTTTGCATTATCAAACTCAATTCAGGTGAGGTTATCAACTAGGTAGGAAACTAAAAAATCATTGAATCTTTGGTTTCACATCCACTATGGAAGTCACATAATGTGATAAACTCAGAAACTTACTACACAAATCTTTCATTGTAATATTTCTCAGTTTTATATCATAGAAGTCATTGGCCTTACCCTCATAATACTTTTTAGACATGTATTGTTTCTTAAAATATCTCTTAAAGGTTTTCTAGGTGATTTTTCTTTCCTTAATACATTTTACTCTTTTTATATCTTGACACCATGTATCTTCTTTTTATTTCATATTATAGACAGCCATACGGGCTTTAAGCTCACTTCAATAATTTTAAATTTGAAAGTATTTCTACATACTAGAGAGCCATTCCTCTTCTTCCTCACCAATCTCCAATTCTGTATTCAAGGTAAGTGGTTTAATCTTCTTAAATTCTTGCATGACTTCATCATGTCATTTAGTTTTCTTTTTAGTTCTTTGTGTAGGATTTAGAACTACTTTCAGCAGAAGTTTCAGTATCTTTTCTATGCTTATACACTGACTTTGTATCAGATTTAGAATACTCCAATTTTCTTGCTTCAGACTAGAATTATGCCCCTTATTTTTATCAGTATTGTGATTGCACATTTTTTCTAGCAGAATTGCATTTAGTTCCTCTTGATTCTTTAGAATTATTTCATTATATTCTCTTACAATCTTTATTTATTCTCTCATATCTCCTACTTTTTTTATAATTTCTAAATGTCTATCATTATTCATATCCACGTAGAGATGTCCATCACCTAAGTTCCCCTATTCAAGATTTTCTTGATGATGTTCTTCTCCCTGAGGCTCAGGTATTTCTATCATTTTCTTGAAAAATTAAATTATTTTTCTTCCTAGAGGTAAGAAGAAAATCAAGACAATTTATATGTTATATTTTTTGGTGATAAATCCCATAAAAAGGCAAAGTGTTGTAACCTACAACTCTGATACCATTATGTCACACACCTCTAATTCCATTCAAAAATAAGTAAAATTATATATACAAATCATAATAATTTAACGATTTCTTGTCGTGATAGTTGTCGCATATATTTCTAATAATTTCCTTTATTCCTACCTTTATGTTTTTCTCGTTTTCCTTGAACATACAATAGTCTCATTATTTTTTCATCATTTTATTATGAATACGAAAACCATAGAGACTAAATATTACATAGAATGTTCCTTCGAACTTATTATAACTTATTATAGTATTGTATATCATAAGATAATTGAAACAAACTTACACATAACGATTTAGTTATTCACTATACATAGTGTTTATAAATGCCAACTTAAGTCTTATTCCACTATGACTAGGTACTTGATAAACAAATATATGATTGTTTTTACTAGTAGGGACTATGTTTCACAATCTACTTGTTTATACATAAAGTCATAACTATTGTGATCATGTCCAAATTCCATGTATAAGGGTTCGTATGAAGGTTTGTTTAAAAGTAGTAACCCCACTTCCCCACAGTTATACGTTCTCCATAAGGTACTTAACATAGTTGAAGGATTACAACCCCCTAGTAGTATCATTATATATGAGTCAAGGAGTTTTTGTGTTGTGTATACATGTTAAGGTAAGGACTTATATAAAATATTTTTCATTATATCTAATGTATTCTTGTCATCCTGATGTATAATATGTGGCATACAAAAGGACGACTCTTATTTAAGGGAATTTATTATGGATTTTTACGAGGGAAACAATTTGTGTTCTCATATAGTTTCTTAATTTAAAATATTACCATATTTTCTTTGTTAAACAAAGTGTAATACAAAGCATTTACCATGCATCATTCCTGCCTGCACCACCTTTGTGGTTTACCATCTCGAGGATATTGCAACAGAAGTTTTCCCAAGGAAGCATATGTGTCGTGTTTTTATTCTTAAATGTGTTGGGGTTTCTTGATGGATCCTTAAACCATTCCGACCTCTTCCGAACTTAGCTCATTTCGCATTTTTCAATTTTATTTTTTAGCTCCGCGTTGATCCTGAGAGTTTTTCTGAGAGATTTGATAGTTTAACTGAACCCTCCTGCATCTTTTGAGATTCCATGGGTTACAGTACTGAAGGTCTAACTTCCCAGAACCCATCTTCGTTCACTGTGAGATCATTTGCAAGATTCGGGGTATTCATAGCTTTTCTGGCTTGGGGTTGGTTGGTTTTCATCGACTTCAATGGTGGAGTCCCTAAATGGTAAGGGTTTTATTGACTATCTTTTACTTGTTACGGCTTCTTCTATAACTCGAAAACTTGAGCTTGTAGCTTATTATCCTTGTAATGATTTCTGAAGAAATTTAAGATGTTAATTTACAGTCGTTATTTATACATTATTATGTTGGCTATGATTAATACGTTATGTATGGTTTATCTTGGAGGACTTGTTTATATCATGATGTATATATAGAGTGTTAATTTCATGACTGTAATATGTATTTCGGGTCCTGGTGTGTCTTGATTATGGTTAGCTTATGATCTGAAGATTTTTTACTTAGACTTTTGAGGCTAATCGACCGAACCCAGAATTTTATAATCTTTGAGGTTTGAGTTTTCCTTAGGGTTTATATAATTTGTATTTATTTCTGTCGTTTCAATTCTAACAAAAATTGTTTTACTCGTCCTAAACATAATTAGGACTACTATTGAAAAATGTTTGAACGGGTGCGGTAATTCGCACAAAGTATGGTAATATTCCTTGGATATAAATTTTTATATGTCCACAATGAATTCGGTTTATTTTGATAAATATTTTACTTGGGTATTTTAACTAATGATGGGCCCTATTTGTTATTGCAGGGGGTACCCATCAGTTGCCCAATAACCCTCAACATTCAAATCTTGTTCATTGGTGACAAAAGGAAATATGAGAAGTGCTCTGAACTTCCATGGTAAGTTTGTTTTTATTTGTGTATGTAATTTGAATTCTATTTGTTGATTTGAACTCATACAACTTCCTAAATTATTTCACTATCACTCTATAAGTGTCAAGGAGTTTGGTGCCATGGATTTTGAGAATACACTTGCTTGGAGAAGGTATTGGGTTCCATCATTAATTTTATTCAAATCATGATATCACAATATGGGACCACATTGTTTGTCTACTTTGTTAAGCTAGTCATCTGAATTTATTTGTGTGTATATATATATATATATATATATAAATATTCTTTTAAAGCCTTGTGGCTTCAATAAGTTCGGGGAGAGAAATGCTCTGCAAAACCCTAGCCCCGCCCGCGACAGAGACCCGACCTTCGGCCCACGCATATTGACAGGATCGCCTCCATTGTCTTCCTCCCCCAACGGCATCAACTGACACAGGAAGATGAGCGCAGGGGAGGGGG
>ML779359.1:170973-227511 GCA_009831015.1 Picea engelmannii
CACCTTACACGCCTTGCTATGTGGAGGAGGAGGCTCCTCCTGAGCCCAACCACCCCGACACTGCAACACAGTCTTCTCCACCCCACGTGGACTACCTCAGCCTCCTGTTTGAAGTGCGCCACCTCCTCGCGGACCAGGTCTTCTGTATCGAGCGACTGGAGCAGCGAATGGACCTGTTCTTCGCAGCGCACTACAGGGCCACGCCGAAGAAGCAGTGTCCCACTTGCGCCCGAGTGTACGTCTTCCCTGTTCGATGGAGGCACACTGAAGCGGCCGATGCGCTCCTGGGTTCCGAGGTCACCTGATGATTATGCTCCAACTCTGTTTCTGGTTTGGTCTCATTAGCTTTGGTCTGATAATAGTTAGTTTTCTTTGCATTATAGACATAGTTGCATACACTGGTATCAATTTTTCTATTCTCGGTTTCCTACGGGCGGGAAATAGTCTTGTCATTTTTTAAACAGTCACCCTGCTCTGCAAACATGTTGACATGTGGACAAGGATGTCCAGCTGTCTCGGTTTCCTGCCATGGCAGGACAGCTGGCATCCCCGAATATGCTGTATTATGCTTTGGTTAATATAACAGGTTCCGTCTCTTTTTTATTTAAAAAAAAAAAAATGTTGTCTACGCTTTTATGGTTCTGTAATTTTTTTAAACTGTGTTTACTTTGTACAAATTTCTTATTTGGATACATCCAGTCTTCATTTTTATGGTCCTATAACTTTGTTGAACTCTGTTTCCTTAGTACAGATTCCTTATTGGCTACATTTATTGATTTAATAAATAGATTTACTCATGATTTATATTTGGTGTGTTACTCATAATACGACTCTATTCGTATATCTAGCAACATAATAACTCTCATTTTTATTCCAATAAACTTTATGTATGTATCTATTGTATGCATTTATTTTCTGGTAAAAGGACATAGATCTAATACTATTATAACTTATTTATGCTTAAAAATATTTCATAACCAATAAACACATAGTAATACACAGTAAACATTCAGATCGACATATTCATAATAAAAAAGTAAAACATGGAACTTCGGGAAACCACACGTTCAAAACTTTGTTCCTCCCAACCATAGACTAGAGTCCCTTTCAACCTCTGTCACTCCGTTCGGAATCCAAGGGGTTGACTACGTGGCCTCTTCCAGAATTCTGAGTACCATCTTGTTATGTGTAAAACTATAATTTCTCCATGTCAAGTTAAATGATCAGTGCATAGCCTTTTAGAGCTATCATTTTTTCATCATAGAATGGCATCCCATTCCCTTGTCATGACTTCTTTTTGTTTTGCTGAGGTGACACTTGTTTTGAGCCTTCTTCTCACTGACCATGTGTCAAATTCAATTTTACACATGTTGAGAGATTCTCCTGTAAATATGGAATGTTTCTTTTTATAGTTAAATTAACTCCACAACTTTTCAAAGTAGAATTGCCACTTGACCAACCCCTTTGGATTCCCAACTCCCTCTTTAACAATGGCTTCAAGGTGTGCCCATTTTTTCCACATGTACTTTATTTTCATAAAATAATAAAGTCTAACATTTCAAATTTGGTCAATCGACCAAAATGTCTTTTGAAAAAATAAATAAAATCCCAAAAATAAAAATAATAATAAATTTCAAAGTTTCAATTCTTGGGGTTTGAGAGTTTATAGTTGGACGATAAATTATTGTGTGTAAATTTTGGACAGTGTATTATGATTCATCAAAGCGTAAAGTGTAAATTATTGTGTCCAAATTTTAGAGCCTACAATCAAGAAGAGAGTTGAAAGAAGACTTTGAACGAAAAGACTACATTTCCCATCCCATCTTTTGTATTTTTTTTAATATGAGATAGCAATTAAAATTTTTAAGTTGATTAACTTTTATAAAATAGAGAAGAATTCCTACAAATAGTTTTTCATTTGAAATCATAAAAAATGAACACGATGAACACCAACCCTTTGACATATGTAAGTTTGATTAAGTTGAATAGAGCCAATATCGTCATTCATATATGTGAAATTCAGTTTGAAATATGATTTGATTAAGTTGACTATAGCCAATCTCGCCATTCATATCTGTGAAATTCAGTTTGAAATATGATATGGTGTAATTTTGTACTTTATACATGATCTGGCATTTTTTTTTAATATCTGTGTACTTTTGTTCATAATTAAAAAAAAAAAAACAATTGGATGAAGAAAATCACTTTGATGAGTCATAATACACTCTCCAAAATAACCAAGCCATCCCATTGATTTCTATTCAGATCTAACACATCCCACATTAAGTTGAGTATATCTTACCTCGCCAGTCTCATCTTTGACACTTGTGTTTGGAATCAGATTTTAGTTAATTATGAATAACTATTGAGAAACTCAATTCTCAATTATTATGGTTGTATTCTCATTGTTCTAAGTTTTGGTTATTTTTTTATATATATTTTTTCAATTTTATGTGAAATTTAATTAGAAATTATTGGATTTGTATATTTAAGTGATTAATTCTACATAATTCAAGAAATAGAGATTTTTGAGCAAGGTAAATCCATTTCTACATTAAAAAAATACAATGTATTAAAAAATATAATATAAAAAACAAAAAATTTGATTTTATAAAAATGTATATCCTCAGATTCAACTGAAAAAAAACTAAACTTTAAATAATTAGACAAAGACATTATTAAATACCCAATTATTAAAATATACACACTCCATTGCAGCTAAATTTCATAGTGTAGGTGGTGGAAATAAAGTCAATGTTCTGTTCTTCACACAATTTGGAAAACAGACTTCAATAATGACACCAGACAAATTGCCTGTAAAAAATTAACGACAAAATGGTTCTTCTTTTTCGATTGACTTATATTCAACTACAGAAGGAATAGTATAAGTTTAAACCTATTAGTCATGACCAACAAGGAAACGAATTATTTTTATCGATATAATCTATAAAGGAAACAAAAATAGAATCTGTGAGCATATTTTTTGAGTTTAGAGAAATATAGTTGCTCGATGAATCTGTCCTAGAGAGTTGGAATCGCTCATATCTGAAAAATTAAAAGTCACTGGGATGATTACTAAACTCCTCTAGATTATCAGTTTTGAAGTCTGTAGATGAATTTCAGCGGACCAAAATAAGCTTGCCTTTTGGTATTGCATGTATAATACAAAAATTTGGGGCATTTTTCTCAACAGTTACATGAAGGCCCTTCAATTGAACTAACCAGATGCAATAGTTAAGTAAATGCATTCAAAAAATGTGAATATTAAAGATCACAAAAACAACAACAAAGAGCCTCAAAGTATTGACGAAACAGGCCATCATATTGGGAAAAAAAATTACGAATCCTTCCCTTCACTTGTTATCCATCCTTCTGCATATTCAGTACACAAACTCTTCGTGACAGCCTATCGGACTCCTTTTGGAAGAAGCTACATTTCCCATATGACTAGAGAATAAGAATCACTTGAAGCATAACCAAAGTTCCATATAATAGTCTCATAAAGTTCCCTTGCATGTTTATATTCCTAGACAATCACAACTATATACCTAAAGCTCATTTTTTTCATTAGATTTTTCATCCAATGATAAAGATATCAGTGATATTGTTTTATATACATGCAAAACTATTGTTGTAATCATCATAATATTTTTTTTCAGAATAACCGTTACAGTGACATGAACCTTTTGATTGCCAGGGTTTCAGTGTAAATATCATTAATTGTTGATATGCGTTGGATTACTTACAATAACTTGGTTAAATTCTTGAGATGACTTTCACAATTCTTTGTCTGTGAGAGCAGAAAATATCATGCAGAATGAATCTGATTAGAGTTCAGCTGAAATTTTATTTTATTCCTCTACAGGCCAGACACTCGTTCAATATTATAGAACAATGCTCAACAACTAGTTTGACATATATCCAAGATCTATTGATTTAACATATCTTCTGAATCTATTAAGCATAAGCAAGATCAATCAAAGTCAGTGTAAACAACAACGAGTTTGCATCTATCTATGCTACCTGCAAATCTAAATCTTTTCAAGATGAGAAGGATCCAACAAAGTAAATGTAATAAAAAACAATTTAGCGTAAACCCACCTTAACCTGAAATTTATTAAAACAAAAAAAACACATTTCAACATAGATTCTCTTAAAATTGCATAATTCCATTTTCAGCTTGGATTCGTGCATGTTAACCTTGGAATGATCAATTATATATAGGATCAAACAAAGAAAATGAGTCAAGGCCGTATAAACAATTAGTAGTCAGCCAAGTTCAGGTGGATCAATCAATGTTTTTATACACAACAATTAATCATGAGCAGGGTGCGCTAGAAGGAAAAAATGCGCACATAATGCTTGAAACCTAAAACAGAGAAGTTAAATTCCCTAATCAAATTGTTGTAGTTTGTAGGGGTTCCTCTATCCTAAAGTTCAACAGTTCTCCTGATATTTAAATGAAATTAATATGCCAAATTGACTTTTACTAAAAAGAAATGCACTAATTATGTGAGTGCTTCTACAACTACAATTGATGCCTAAATTGAGAGTGCTTGTATCTTTTCTTTAAAGGTAATAGAATCCTATTTCATATCAGTAAGGCCATCAAAATATCAGTTTGGAACAAGAAGAATTGTAAAGACTTAACTTGAGTGGGCATTGATATAGTTTTAATTACTCATATTTCATATAAATGGGCAGCATTGATATAGTTTTAATTACTCATATTTCATATAAATGGGCAGTTAAGGATAATCAATAAAAAGCTTTTGGAACTGAAGAAATGATAGGATAAACTTTTAAATGCGAATTGAGGATGTTACAGAGTCATAAAGTTTTATAACTGATAGGATAAGACCGAGACATCTCTTTCATCATAAGAGGATGAAATGTTCACAGAGAATATTCTATTCAACTCATGAAATAAAAACACACGAGTTCCTCCTCTAGTACCAATTACTGTGCACAGGAGTGAAGAAATCTTTCAAGACTATAACAGATTTTAAACATCTATGTATTATGCAAGGAAATCATTTCTATAAAGGCTCTTTCTATCTACATACCCGTAGCATAATCGAACCCAATCAACATTTAAGTGACATGAAAGTAGTTGTATCATTTAAGTGACATGAGTTATATCATCATTAGGGACCATTTCATTTAATTGCAGATTGCAGATCAAACCAGATTTAAAGATATGTATTTACTCTATGTATTGACCACATAAATCATGTTAGGAAAAATTTGAATTAGAGAGCAGAATACCATACTTAATCTATCCTACACGGGATTAAATACATCTGATAGTGATATAGAAACGTATTCAAATGAAACATTTTTATAACCTTGATTCCATACAAGTCTAAATCAGAGAACTCACACACAAAGAAACATGAACAACATACAAAACAACTTGTCTATTGCATTAGAGGCATGAGTATTTATACAGTGGTGGGATGAGCTCCATCGTTGATTAGTTTCAAGATCAATGGCTGGAATTTCTTCTTCCAGATGTTTCTGGTTCTTTCAAGAGTTTACCGAAGTCGGTAAAGTCGGTGCATTTATTGCAAGCTTATCTCTATCAACTACTAGACTGGTTGTTTAATTAATTTCTAACACTCCCCCTTAATTAAACAACCTTTACAACACCTATCGTATCTCTACATATTACAAGCTTATCCTTCCCAAGAGGCTTTGTAAATATATCTGCAGCATTATCATTCGTGTTGCAATACAATACATCAATTTCATTTGACTGTATTTTTTCTCTTACAAAATGATAGTGTGTCTCAATATGCTTTGACCTAGCAGCTGTTTGCAAGTTTGATGGAACTTTGGTTGTCACATTGGATGATTGTTGGTACTTTTTGTTTTTCTCCAACATCTTCAAGTATCCTCCTTAGCCAAATTGCTTCACAGGTGGCAGTGCATAATGATTTGTACTCAGCTTCAGTGGATGGCAAAGAAACAGTTGGTTGTTTCTTACTTCTCTAGGACACCATCCCTGATCCAATACTGAATGCATATCCTGTAGTAGACTTCCTGTCATCTGGATCTCTTGCCCAATCAAAATCTGAGAAATCTGTCGACTCAACATCAAAATCATTAGTATACTCAATACCAAAAGCAATAGTCCCTTTCAAATATCGAAAGACTCTCTTTGCAGCTTTCCAATGATTCTCATGGGGCTTAGCCATAAATTGGCTAAGAATGCTAACTGAATATGCAATATCTGGCCTGGTTGTGGTGAGATAATTTAGACTTCCCACCAATTGTTGATACAAAGTACCATCTACTTCTTTTGAGTCATCATTATTGTTGAGCTTAACATTTTGTTCTAATGGAGTAGATATTGTCTTACATGTGTTCATATTAAACCTCTTGAGTACCTCCTTTGTATATTTTCTTTGTGTGATTAAGGTCTTACCATTTTCTCTCCATACCTCAAGACCTAAATAATAATGTAAATGTCCAAGATCCTTCATTTCAAACTGTTGTGACAACTTTATTTTGATCTCTTCAATCATCCCATTCCTGTTATGATAAGATCATCCACATATAGAGAAATCAAAACAATTTGACCATTTCTATCTTTCTTGATATACAGGTTTGGATCACTTTTACTTTTTATAAAGACTTGTTGAAAGAAAAATGCATCAATTTTCTCATACCAAGACCTAGGTGCCTGTTTAAGTCCATATAAAGCTTTCTTCAACTTGCATACAAGATGTTATTTTCCTTTCTTTACAAACCCCTCTGGTTGAACAAGATAAACCTCTTCTTTTAATTCTCCATTCAAAAATGTTGACTTGACATCTAATTGATGCAACTGCCAATTGTTCTTGGTAGCCAATGCAATCATTAATCTAATAGTATTCATTTTTCCTACAGGAGAAAAATTGTCTTCATAATCTATCCCTTCTTTTTGTGAATAACCTTTGGCAACCAATCTAGCTTTGTATTTGTCTATACTACCATCAGCATTAAATTTATATTTGAACAACCATTTTGATCCTATGGGGGTTTTGTTCTCACGCAATTCTGTCAATTCCCATGTTTCATTTTTAATTATAGTCATATTCTTCCTTCATGGCATCCATCCATTCTTTGTGGTCTTTATCTTGCTCATAATTTAAAGGTTCTACCACATTCATAGCTTGAGTTATTAAGGCATAGTCTCTATACCTGACTGGGGTCTTAGATTGTCTTGTTGTCCTCCTTAGTTCTTCACTTCTTTGTGGAGTTCCTTCACCTCTTCTAGGTGTGTTCCGACTACTTGTAGAATCTATGATGCTCGGAGCTTCTCCTTGGACTTCTTCTTCTTTTTCATTATCATTTTCCTCATTTTCTTTAGGTAGATTCAACACATCATAATCATATGATTTTCATACTTCATCTGCATTTTCATGAAACAACACATATCTACTTGCAAACACCTTATGATTGTTAGGATCAAACATCTTATAGGCCTTATATTCTATACAATAACCAATAAATGTGCATTTTATTGCCTTTGCATCAAGCTTTCTTCTATCTTCTTTTAGAATGTGAGCAAATGCTTTACTCCTAAATATTCTCAAGTGACTCACTTCTGGTTTATATCCATAAAAAGCTTCAAAAGGTGTTTTGTTCTCTAAAATTTTTGTAGGAATCCTATTCTTTAGATATACAGCAGTAGTAATTGCTTCAACCCAAAAACCATTAGAAATATTTTTACATTTTATCATACTGCGAGCACATTCAATCAAGGTTCTATTTTTCCTTTATGCTACTCCATTTTGTTGAGGAGTATGTGGCACTGGAAACTGTTGTTGAATCCCATTATTTTTGCAATACCTGATGAATGCCCCTAATGTATACTCCCCTCCTTGATCTGACCTGAGAATCTTGATGCTCTTTCATGTTTGCTTTTAAACCATATTCTTGAATTCCTTAAAATATTCAAAGACATCACTTTTATTTCTCATGAAATAGACCCAAGTGTATCTAGTTCTATCATCAATAAAGATAAGGAAATAATATGCTCCTCCAAGAGATCTAGTTTGCATGGGTCCACAAACATCAGTATGCACTATTTCAAGAATTTCTCACTTTCTTTTATCTATGTTCATAGGAAACTCTTCCTTGTGTTGTTTTCCTAATGCACATCCTTCACATTCAACATGTTCACTTTTAAACATTGGAAGACCTTTTACCATTTCTTTCTTCTGAAGCATCATAAGATCATTATGGTTTAGGTGTCCATACCTTTGATGCCATAACTCTTCCATTGACATAGTTGTGGATGCCAACGCTTGATGATCCCTCCTTATAACATCAATCTTATATAGTCCTCCAACTCTAAATTCTCTTGCAATGATTTTGTAGTGATCCTGTATGTCTTTTACCGCACACTGTGACTTAACAAATTCAACTTTTAGATATTGATCTGCAATGGTGGATACAGAAATTAAATTCTTCTTTATGCCTGGCACATACATTACATTATGGATTTGTTTCACCTCACCAGTAGGTAAAGTCACAGATACATCTCTATACCCTTTAATTCCATGTGACCTATCATCTCCTAGATAGATCTTATGAACATCATTAATGTTTTCATGATATGTATCAAACCAATTCCTATTACATGACATATGAATTGAAGCACCAGAATCAATAAACTAGGCATTAGCTTCATCAGTGTCTGTTGATAAAGCAACACTAGAAACAAATAACTTGAGATTTTTGAAATCATCACATACTCTGGCACCTTTATCAGCAAAATTTCCTGAATGTTTGTTCTATTTGGACTCATTAAAATTCCTCCTCCTACAATATTTAGCATAATGTCCAAACTTACCACAGTAGTAGCATCCTTCATTCTTCTTCACATTTGTGTTTGTGCTTGGCGGTGCCCTACCATTATCTGGTTTTGAATGTGGCCTTCCTTCTTTATTTCTCCTCCATGACTTTCCTTTGTAGGGTTGTTTTCCTTTCGCCACCAATGCCAGATCTGAATTGTGAGATCTTCCATTGAGATTCTTTCTGTGCTCCTCCTGTTGTAGAAGAATACCTGTTAATTCATCAAAAGTAGGGGACTTTTCCCTAGCTGTAAGACCAGTAATGAACATTTGATATTCATCCAACGTGCCATTTAATGTGACAGTGACCAGGTTAGTACTAGAAATCTTTTCACCAATATCTCCTAGCTTATTTTCAAATCTTTGATGAAAGTTACTGATATTTTCATTCTCCTCCATCTTAATTGAAAGAAGCTTACTCTTCAAAAATGATACACGGTTTGTGTTCATCGTCTCATATAAACGTTTAGGTGTCTCCCAAGTTTCATGGGATGTTTTGCATTCCCTAATGTGTGGGATGATATTGTCCTTGACAAACATCCTCAATAGCACCTTCTCTTTAGTCTCTTGTCGCTCCCAATCTTGAACTGAGGCTACTGGGGCTACTAGTTTTGCTTCATCTCCACATGCAATTGACCAAACATTGTATCCTTTCATCAACGTCTGCAACTTAAACTTTCAATTGACATAATTTTCCCCATCTAACTTATTTGATTCATTTATATATGAATCTGCCATGCTATTTGTCATCTTTAAAAAACACTAAAATCACTTTAAAATGATCTAGGCCTTTTAGAACCCAATGTAGAAACTCTATACCAATCAATAATTAAAATTGTGACCCCAATCACAATATCATCTCATCTTCACAATATAAACATGTTGAACCCTTACAAATAAACACACCTTTTAGATTAACACACTACCACCATTATATTCTTCAATAAATGATATGCTAAAATTAACTTTTCGTTCACTTAAATCCAACACCAAAATTACCAGCACCATAAAACAAAATTACTTTTAAGACTTCCAAAGTTACCACAACCACTTTTATTTTCTTACTTCTTCCAAAATTACCACAACCATAAAAGACAAATTCAACTTCTACTCAAATCAAACCAAAGCAACTAGGCCATAAGAAAAAGACAATATGCATATGGCTCCTTTACCATGCAGAATTTTACTACCATATAGCTCCTCTATGGATTAGTGTGCAGCCCCAAGCCAACAATTCGTTATGGAAATCTTCCTTCATGCAACAGGCGATGAAATACCAAACAACCGCTTAATTTTTTCACGGCTCACCACATAATTTCTTCACACGTCCACGGTTCTTTCTCAACTCAACAAGTATGCGGTTCGCTTAACCTCCACAATGCACAATGGAGAAGCAAACTCTGTCTCATGGCTCTTTTTCTCACAACAAACAATAGTGACGACTCTCAACACTCTTTTGGCTCTTACAGCCTTCACAACTCTCAGACCTCACAACTTTCTAACACAGGTCAACACACCTCACAGTGCTCTTGATTCTCAGGCCTCTCTAGCTCGCATGACCCTCATGGCTCTCTTGGATCTGATACCAAATCAGAGAACTCACACAAAAAGAAACATGGAGAACATACAAAACAACTTGTCTATTGCATTAGAGGCATGAGTATTTATACAATGGTGGGATGAGCTCCACCGTTGATTAGTTTCAAGATCAATGGCTGGAATTTCTTCTTCTAGATGTTTCTGTTTCTTTCAAGAGTTTACCAAAGTCGGTGAAGTCGGTGCATTTATTGCAAGCTTATCTCTATCAACTACTAGACTGGTTGTTTAATTAATTTCTAATAGTCTAAACATAAAGAAATTTATATCTCAACAAGACAGGTTGCAGAGAAACAAGAAATACATCTGATAGTGATATAGAAACATATTGAAATGAAACATTTTTATAGCCTTGATTCCATACAGGTCTAAACATAAAGAAATTTATATCTCAACAAGACAGGTTGCAAAGAAACAAGTCCCCACCGATAAGGTACAGGAGCTTGATTGAATTGCAATTGAACTGAAATGCAACTTCGCACTGTAACTTCACACCAGGTTTTCCCTCTTAGGTCAGACAACAAATCTCTTGCAAGAACTATGATACATAAATATGATAAAGATTAAGGTGTAAGTAAATATCGAATTCGGTGGCCTTCTGTTTACATGCCACAATCCAAGGTATTCATTGCGCCAAATCACAGTGCAAAATATATTCGCCCATGAGGAAAATGTTGGTCGTGGTGATACCTCAATATTGTGGGCAATGTTTTATTTTCTTGCTCATAAACGATATCCATTGCAAACCATATATGTGCTCCAACGTTTTTTATACCAAGACTCGTATATTAGTAGTCAAGCAGGGCTTCCCTAAACCCTGGACGCAAAGCCTCATTGTTCCTATTTTTAAAAATGGAGATAGAAACATTCCCTCTAATTATAGGACCATTATGATTAGCCCGATTTTAGCCAAGCTTTAGGGAATTATTTTGGAAAAGAACATTAGCATTTGGCTAGAAAGTCACGGTAAAAGAGCTAAAGGCTAGGCCTGGTTTAGGAGATATCATTCAATTGTGGACCTTCTTGTTACATTTAGGATCATTACATAGGAGTTCCACAATACTAAAGCCAATATTTTTTGTTGTTTTGTTGACTTTAGAAAAGATTTTGACATGGTTCCTAGGAAAAACCTTTGGAATAGGTTGGAAGAGATAAAAGTGTCTCTCAAGTTGAGGGTTGCTACAATAAGGATGTATGAAAACATTATTTCTAAGTTTATAAACACTGAGGGCTGGTCAAAAGAGATTAACTGCAATATCAGAATCAAACAAGGTTGTCCCTTGTCTCCTACCCTTTTTGGCATATACATTGATAAGTTAGAAGAATGCTTGGAAAAAACAGGTTGTGTCGACACTACTCTCACTGGTATAGTCATCAATCTTCTTCTTTATGCCGATGATATAGTTCTTATGGAAAGGAGTCCCCATGATCTTGAAAACCAACTAAGAATCCTCAAGGATTTTTTCTCCAATATGGGTATGACTATTGATACTGAGAAGAGTAAGGTCATGATTATTAAATCCAATAGGATCTCTTATGATACCTTGGTATATGACAACAACAACTTGGAGGAAGTGACTTCATACAAATATCTTGGAATTGATATTCACCACAAGCTCAATTGAAATTAAAGCATTGAGAAAAGGATTATTGGGGGATGGAAAGCTTATTATGGGCTTGAAAACAATTTGAATCAGTTGACATTTGGAGTTGGGATAAGAAGAAACTCCTCTTTGAGACTGTTGTTACTCTTGTTATTCTTTATGGATGTGAATTCTTGGGTTATATTATCTCTCGTGAATCATGGAGAAAGATAGAGAAAATACAAAATAATTTTATACCCTATAATCTCAAAATTAAAGGAAATGCACCCTATCCCATCCTCCTCTTAGAAGTAAGCCTCTCCCACATTGAGATCATTGCTATGACTAGATACCTAATGTATAAGAACAAGTTAAACAACATGGAAGACAAAAGGATACCTAAAATTGCTTCAAAATCAAGTCATAACCACCATCGACTCAAGCGAGGATGGCATAAAGACGCCCGGTCTTGGCTAAACTATTTGGGAATCATGGAAGAAACCATTTTGTTGAATAAAAATACTATTAAAAAAACATCAAATCAAAATTTAAGGAAAAAATGTGGYGTGATAAAGACTTAGAGGAAAAAAGAAAATTAAGGTATTATAAAGATGTAATCAACCCTAATCTAGAAGATCAAAATTATCTATCTGTTTTTTCAAGTGTAAAAAAAAAATAAACATTGCTAAGATAAGAACAAATTCTCACGAGCTCCATAGTGAAACTGGGCATTGGTCAATTCCTAAAACTCCATGGGATGAAAGAGTGTGTCACCTTTGTGACACTAAGAAGGTTGAAGATGAAAAGCACTTTCTCTTAGATTGTCCAATGTATACCCATATTAGATCTCATTTTCAAAATATTTATCACACTACCAACCTTCCTAACCTCTTAACTCAACAAAAGTATGGTGATCTTGGAAAGCTTCTCTTAATGCTTTTCGAGCATAGAAACAAAATTATAAAGAATCACAAGTAATCACTTACCCTCTTAAGGTCCGATAGACTAATTCAGTCTTAGTGGAAGTTAATCATCATCATCATCATTCATACATCACATGTTATAAGAAATTGATATTTGAGCCTTTTGACATGATTATTCTATGCAGTATGCCACCAAACCTTAGTGAATGTCTTTTTAAATTGCAGGTTGCTTATATAATCTGATTAGCACGCCAACCAATCAGAGTCATTAAGATTAAGGTATACTACCCTTTATATAAAATAAAGGTATTTTGAGTCGGTGGAGTGTTAAATGCATGATAAACGCCACTAATCTTTATTTAATTGGATGTTTCTTAGTTAATTTATATGAAAGTGATTATTGCACGACAACCATAAAGAGAGTTTAATATTAAGATAGAGTAGATTTTATATAAAATATATAAAGTGATCGATTTTGAGTTAAACTTTAATGTCAATGGTTGATGAGTGATAGTCGCTCCATGTATCCTTGTTGCCAATAAATTGAACTTATATTAACATTCATCTCATGCTAATAGGGTCGTTTTTTAAAGCATTTGTTTTAAATCACTCTTTACACAGACACATACATTTGTTTTAAATCACTCTTTGTGCAGACATGTACAACAAGCATGAAATGTGAACTGACCACTGCATGATCTTCCATCTGGTTCGCCTCCATGATACCCATGCATCTCCTGCCCAGGTGAATGACAATTTTGAAAATATGGTCGAGATCTAGCAGTTGAACCTTAGGGCCTAGTCGATGGATTGGAGAAGTTATGTACCGAAGTCATCCAACACCAACAACATATTGCAGATGGGATAGGGGACAGACCCTGCAGCGTGATGTATGACATGGTATTTGACAACAAGCCCTATATAGATCAATGTCTGTGATATGCCCAACAACATTCACCAGTGTCCGTGATATGGCCAACAACATTTACCATGTCATATTCATTGCTTCATATCAGACAAGGGATAGGTTTTGCAAACAAATCACTCACTCCAGGGTCCAATAGAGAGAAGGATGCCTTTACATTATTTGAGCATAAAAATTGAAGCGGGATTCTGCCACATGCTGAGATACTTTTTATTCATTCAGGCTTCAAGATTTTCTGAAGCGTAAGACGTGAATGGGGCTACCAAGGGCTTTTATTCATTCAAGATTCTAGTTTTTCTGAAGCGTAAGATGCGAATGGGGCAACGAGGGTCCATGTTCGCTTAGCGCGTGAGGCCTTGCCTCTGTTGTGTTAAAATTACAAGGACATAGAAGCATAACTCTAGCTAGTAGGGAGCAAGGGAGAACTCGAGAAGCAAAGCCTCTTATAAGCAAAGTCCTTTTCACGAGAAAGAACCGGTCTTACAAGTAAGAAGAGCTAGAATCAAGAAGAGATAGTGAAGGGTCAAATTACAAGGAAGAAGAGCTTCCTCATTGTATCCAGGGATAGGATTTGGCATAGGGATTAAAGGAATAGGATCAAGTGACTAGTTATATTTCAAGGTGATTTATGAGGGTGGGTGTTTATATACGTGCTTCTTTCAAGATGGAGCAAAGATCGTAAGTAAATCATCACCATGTATCCATTCGCATCCATATAGGGAGAACCACGTGAGTTGGCAATTTGATACCTTATGCCTGCAAGAAGGGAAGAAGCAAAAAACGAGGTAAGGTAAGTAGGGTGTAATTTTTTTTGTTACTGCAAGAAATTTACAGCCTTACTTACATAAAGAAAAAAATTGGTACAGTTGATTACCTAAGCAATGGTTTAGAATAAATATAGAAAAAAATTGGTATGGTTGATTACCTGAGAAATGGTTCAGAATAGTTTTAGATTTATCCAGTAGAAAAGCTAGCAACAAAGATCTTCCAAAATCCTAAGCCTGACTAACACCTCCAACAGATTTCTTCTCCTCAATTCAATTACCATTGCAACAATTCTAACTCAGTTGCAGAGAAAGAACCCAAAAGGAAACTTTGCGTAGCATGGAGGTCCTACAATAGAGGGTGGTCTTACAACACATGGCCAAAATTAGGGCGATGCAACACATGGTTGCATGGCCGACATTGAGGTGATGCGACACATGGCCGCATGGCTAGTATCAAGGCGGTGCAACACATGGCTGGAAATATGGGCTATCAATTGTAGCAATAAATGTTAAGAAGTAATGCTAGATTAATTTCTAGCATTACCTCATTTCTGAAAAATGAGTACACAAAAATATTGATAAACTAAGATATTTTATCATATTTTATCCCTCTTCCTCAAGAAGAGGCCAAATAAGAGGTCAAACCTAAAACTTAGGTTAATAAACCACTTAAATTGTATGATTTTCCAAAAAATTTGGTTAAAATGATTATAATGCATCGGTTTATGTGCCAAGTTAATAGGAATAGTGAAAATCGATTACTATAAGTCCCGCAGCCTGAAGGGCGGGGACTAATAGAAGCATCATAACAATTATACTATAGTAAATTAATTTATTTGAGATAGAATAAATTAATTGACTAAGAGAGAGCGATTTTTCACCAAATAGTAAGTTGTTCACTGTACACTACCTTCTAGCGAGGTTATTATACCATCACCATGAACAAAATCAATGCATAATTCTTAAGGTAGTCTCTCCATTTCAAGAATACGAAGATTACTAACCCAGTGTTTCATGGTTGAATTTTAACGGACAGAGTAACTCTTTGGCACCCACAATATTGAAGAGGGCAGAAACAAAGGAACATAGAAAATAACACAAAAGAATAAGAGAGAAATTGATCTTTTCTTGATATCAAAATGTTTCAATCTGCCTCTATTTATAAAGGTCTTGGAAGGAGCTTGAATATCCAGAGAGTTCACGAAGCGGATGGAGTGTCGGTGGATATGGCGGTGGATTGTTGGTGGAGGAACTCTCTCGAAGATGGTGGAGGTTGGTAGAAATTAATGCTTCCAACACTCCCCCGTAATTTCTACTACTAATTACATCAATATTTACAATTCCCAATGCTTTTCTCAAATACTCAAATTGGTCTTGTGCTAAAGCCTTTGTAAATATGTCTACAAGTTTCTCCTTTGATATGCAATGTCTCCTCCTTAACGAATACATGTCTTGGTTAGGTCTTTATTTGATTCATGTCATCATCTTCAATTTCTATTTTCATATTGTTGGGCTTCCTTCAATGTGCTACTTTATTTTACTAGCTTCCCCTCATCATAAATCACCTTGGGTTTTTATGGCTTACCCCTAACCATTACAATTCTTAGGAACCATCAAATCAAGTGGTTTCTAGTTGACCACAAACATTTCTTACTGGTGGTTTTGGTTGACCACGAACTTTGCATGATGGGGAAATTGATTTACACAACACACACTCACTTGGGATTTCTTCACTATGAGTTTCATACTCAAACATTTTTTGCTTCTTCTTTGTACCTGCATAACATTTATTAATGCTCAAACTTTTGCATCTTCCTTTTTCACCTGCAAACAATAGATCATTGATGTCCATATAAAAATAAATCCATCTACCGAGATACAAGGGTACCATCCATTCTACTCATTAGTTATCTAGGTATCCTTTTCAAGTACATGGTTCATCAATACATTAGACTCCTTTAGTCATAACTTGGTCCCAACCAACTCACACTCTAAGATTAATTAATCTTACAGTCCTCCCCTTAATCGAAGATCTAACTTCTTGGATCACCATCAAACTTAGATATGAGTACACCTACCACCCTCATACCTACCTAGTGGTTAATTCCACAGCTTGATGCCACATCCACTATTTATGTGTAAGAGGGACACATGCTACATGATCACAACAATCCATGAAGGCCTGAGTCAACATGGCTTACTAAACACCTGCGGAATATAGTTTTCGTTGCATATGGATAAGATTTACAACTTTGGACTAAAAACCTCAAGGGTGTCGGGTACTATCGATCATGCACCCCCTATAACAGATATGCATAATTTCATCTCAGGTACAAAAAATTCCACATTCTTTACTAAATTCCCAACAGATTACAAGCCCATTACATATGCCCATTTACATCTTATCATTAAGCATTACATAACTTCATCTAGAGTCTTCTTTTTTCTTTACCTCTTCCAATGAGAGTCTTTCTTCCTTGTCTTTCACCATCCATTTTTTTTTCTTCTATCAACCTTTGTCTTCTGCATCATGAATCTATCTTTTATTTTTTTAAATTGTTTCTTGCATCTTGTTTTTCCTTTCAATGTACTTTATGGATATTTTTCTTGTTGGAGTTGATCAAGATCCAACAAGACAACCTATGACAATGGATTGGAAAACTTAATTTGATTTTTCATGATTTTACATCACTTAACATTTGATTTGGACTCAACTAACCTAACAAATAGACCCTCACTTTAACTTTAAATAGCACTCATTTTGACTCTTCTTGAGATTAACGACTTTACATTTCAATACTCTTTTTCACATATTTACATTTCAAGACTCCTTTTTAGAAATATTTTAGACTCATTCACTTGAACTTGACCTCTCACTTGAACTTGACTATCATATTTTACAACTTGACTCAATTTTCTCTAAGACTGAACCCCACATGACCATTCCAAGCACTTTCAACAATGCATTTCACTTCATCCATATTACAATTACAAAATGAAGTTCTCACCTTACTAAAACATGGAAGAAATTTACACCACTTGACTCAACTCTCCCTTGGGAAGATGATACCCACATGACCACATTCAACACAACAATGCCTCTTCATGTCTCTACATATACCAGGTTAGCACAAGACTTAATAGTAGTAGTGAAAGTAAATTCATTAGGTTGCACATCATTTTCTTCCATTTCAGCAAACAGTTCCAGGGCTTCCTCGCAAATTCCACTCTGAACATATCTTATCCTTCCGGGAGAGCTTCCATTTTCAAGCATCCTTGCATCATCAAAGCATATACATTAAAATCCACAACAATGTCATTCTTATGGACAATATTGAAAATACTAAGAGCCTCCTTTAATATCCATTCAACCACAACTACTACAATGCTTCACCAAATTTCCTCGACTCCAAATCTGCAAGCATATCTCATCATCGTTCACTTCTATCTCCATTCACTTCATGGCCCTTTTTCCTCAGATTTTTTTGAAAAATTGCCCACGAAATTTCTCCATCATTCTCACCAGCGGTAGAGACAATAAGCAAACGGAGAATGGACCATGTCAAAACCCCAAGAATAACTGACTTGCAGATCTTGCAGAACATGAAAATGAGTGAGAACCCTACAAACCCTTGTAATAGGTTCGACCTCTCCTGAGCATGGACCCTGCCATATTTCTATTCTTTGGGCCACATTCGGACATCATTCCATTCGACATACATGCTCACTCTATTGAATTACATATTCCCAATGTATATTCACAACCCAACTCTAGCACTGCACAAACTCTTTTCTTAGCGATGAAGACTCTCCTCTCAAGGGCCTGGGCCGTCCTATGAGGGAGTGAGGCCCAGACCCAAGCTCTGATACCAAATGAAGAGGGAAAAAACAAAGGAACACAGAAAGTAACATAGAAGAATAAGAAATAAATTGATCTTTGCTTGATATCAAAATGTTTACATCTGCCTCTATTTATAGAGGTCTTAGAAGAACCCCGAAGATCCAGAGAGTTCACGAAGCGGTTGGAGTGTCGGTGGATATGGCGGTGGATTGTCGATGGAGTAACTCTATCGAAGATGGTGGAGGTTGGTAGAAATTAATTCTTCCAACAAATATTGTCTCCACACAACACAAGCAAAGTCTTCATTCTCTGCTTGAGTGTCCCTCAAAAGAGCCCTCCTTCCAATTCTCATCAATGTATACAAAGAAAGGTCCAAGTTGTTTCCCATTCAACTCCAATAGTATTTTATTGGTTCTTAGGTTTTCTCACAACTCTAATGGCTTCCTTTCATGGTATTTCCATCACATAATGTTGCACCCTTCTATTTCAAAGAAAAAACTATATTTTTCTTTCCCTGTTCTTTCCAATAATGGGTTTCCTTCCCAATAGAATTCATCCTTTTCATGAATGAAAAATATGCTATAATAAAGTCTTAAACCAACTTTTATTTGGTTCCAATAATGTAGGGTAAAATATTTCAAGAAAGTAGGGAACAAGTTTTGAGATTATAGGAAGTAATGGTTTAAGATTAGGAAATGTTGCCATCCAATCCTATGATCTACAAATTTGGACTATAAATTAGTTAAATAATGTAAAATTTAAATGACAATAATTCCTTTAGATCCCTTATGTTAGTCAATCTTGCTTCTTTCATTAATTACATAATAAGACTATAAACTAGTTAAATAATGTAAAATTTAAATGACAATAATTCCTTTAGATCCCTTATGTTAGTCAATCTTGCTTCTTTCATTAATTACATAATAACATTGTTTAATAGTATTTAATATTAAGCTAATATCTCTACCTCATGATATAAATGAGTCGTACTAATACAAAATGAATTGAAACAATTGAAAACTGTTATATTATGTGTTTTTTTTCACTTTTTATTGACAAATAAATTATATATTTTAAAATAATGTTGAATTTTAAATTTATAAAAAAATATTCGTAGAAAATAAGAAAATATAATAAATTTGGTTTTTTAAAAATAATATTAGTAATACTATTATTCTTTTTTAAAATTGATATTTTAAATTAAAAAAAAAAAAAACAAATATCTTTTATTTCAATGTTTTAAATTGATTTTTAACTTAAATAATTTAAATTTAATTTTAAAAAAATAATAAATTTTTTTTATTTAAAAATTTAAAATTGACTTTTGAATCAAATAATTTAACAAGTTAATAACATCAAAGAAAGAATTTCATATAATGATTTTTTCATTAGCCTCCTTAACTAAATACTTTTGAAACCTTGAATAGTTGGCATGTGTAAAACAAACGGAAGTTAGGATATCACCAAGAGGGTGGTATTGGCACTGATACGTTGGAATTATATAATAGGTTTAAAAAAACCCTTGGCCCGCATAGTGGGTGGTTTTCTAGTAAACAAGGGTGGACGCAAGATCCTTGTCAAAGTTAAGATTGCCTATTTCTTGCTTCCCAATGAACATTAATGTGAAACTATGCAAATACATGCCCTTTCCAATATGTTTCAATTTTTTTCTTGACAAGGAACCCATGTTAGAAACCTTGGTAAGAAGAGGACGAACACAACACGATGCAATGGTAATAGTGAGAGGGTAAGTACTTAGGATTTTCACCTACAGTTTGTAGAACAACAAAAGATATTTATTAGCATATTTGACAAGAGTAAGATCATTATTCCCTTATTAGTTATTATGGAGTACTAACAAGTCGATGTGCATAGGGATAGTCTTGTTGGTCATGATTAGCGTAGTATCACATATAAAATATAAAATATATGTTTCCCTAGTTTCTCTAATCATGAGGGAATTAGTATCACATATAAAATATATGTTAGCAATTTTCAACTACAATGATTGGGTGGGTATTTGTTTACAATAACAAGTGTTGCATGGCAGAAGAGTCCATGCCATGTTGGGATGGGAGTAAATGTGAGGTAGTAGAGAGACATGGGTAGAAAGTTGAAGTAGATGTGGTTTGCATGTACAACATAGTAAAGTAAATATATAGTTTTATACATATGAAATATATACTTTTATAGATACGAAATATGTATTTGTATAAAGTATATATTTAGATTTATACATATAAAATTTGTACTTTTATAAAGTATGCGGAAGAGTTTTATAGAGCATGCACGGAGCCCTCATGTTCAAAGTTTTATGGAGCATGCACAGATCGCGGGTTCTCGGGGTGGTGGGTTCAAAGTTTGGCCTTTTATGTTTCGTGGCCTACAAATAGGACAGACAGTTCCACGATATAAAAAATGACAGGTAGAGTGGTGGACTATAGAAATTTATAAGAAATTAATAATGTCAGTTATACAATAGAATAGTAATATGGTCTATTACATAGGTTCGTGGAGAAAAACACTAAAAAATAAGCATTATCGAACTATTTCAAGCTTTAAAACTAAGGCTTTTCTTGGACAAAAAAGATATAGCATTGTCAAATTGGTTTTCTTTGCACATGTTTTACAGAGCATGGATGGAGTGGTCATTCCATACTTAGCCAATTTTTGGATCGCGGGTTCTCGGGTTGTTGATTTCGAAAATGGGCCTCTGTTGTTTGTTCCATATACAAATTGACAAGTGGGGTTGTGAACTATACAAACTTATTATAAAATAAAAAATGTATGTTACATATCTCTGGAAATTGCATGAACATTTAAAACATCAACGTCATTGAAGACCAAAAAATTGGCATACAATAGGAATTTTACACCCAACAATTTCATCATATACATGAGAGAGTAATTTATAGAAGATTATAACATTGTACGAAGATTTATACTAATTTGTATAATGATACAAAACTTCATACATTTTGTACTGAACAATTATGTAGTTGCGGCTTGGTGGAGTTCCGTGTTCACACTTTTCATGTCCAGTGTGTTATGTGATATACATTTTGCACAAAAGATTTCGGTCATATATATTTTGCAGTGAACAATTCCGTGATATACATGACAGAGAGCAATTAATAGAATATTATAACGTTGTATGGAGATTTAAAGTAATTTATATAATGCTATAACATGTCTTAATGAATCGTTTAAGCTATTTTTAAAATTTTATTCAATATATTTTTTTATAAGTAAGATTGTATAAAATTCTATCAAAATGAAGGAGCACAGAGAATTTCCATAGTTTCAAGATGTAAATACTGCGCTTCCCTGAGGGAAAACTAGCTCAGCCAGGCAAACCGCTTCATAACTTAAGTGTAGATTGTCACTAATACAAAAAGAGTTCAAAATTCTGGCCCATAAGGGTGGGCGCTAAAACTGTAGAAAGTGTAGATACCCTAATTATAATAACCATGGACAAAATGCATGAAAGGCTGACATGCACATGAAAAAACAAAATACAAAAACAAATCATCGGTATGGGTTGTAGTGGGGCGATGCGTCCATGCATAAGGTGTGAAATGTCGTGTCCCCGGGAGGAGGCAGCTCCTTCTGGAGTGGTGTGCAGTCCAGTTGCATAACGTTCTCCATCTCTGATGGCAGGTGCTCTTCCTTCTGGATGTGCTCCAGGCATGATGGAAGCCTATGGTCCTCGTTATCTGCATCCGCGTGGCCCAAATTTTTCAGTGGCAAGACTGGTGTTGAGGTTGTTGTTGCTTGCGTTGTTGTTTATTGGGCTGCCTGTGGTGCGGGGAGATGAGCACCTTGTAACGTGGAGAAAAACTGCAAGAGTCGAGAGACTTTGTCGCCCAAGCTCTATAGGTAGAATCAGAGGTCATCCATGTCCCTATGCAGGTCGAATATTAGGCTCTGCAATAGTGCAAGGCCTATTTACCACTCGCATTCTAGGTCAGCATTGGAACCCGCTCGAGATTGGGGTTGTCATCACAAATTTTGACTGGCTTTCAGACCAACCATTTGAAATTGGGTGTCATGAGAATGGTCCTGAAGCGATTTGGTGGCCGAAGATTTTGGAGGGGCCAAAGGGCTTGGGTGTGAAATAGATGTGGAATTGGCTAAAGGTATTGGGTTGTTTTTCATTGAGGCCCTTGAGCAGTCTAGCTCCTCCATTCTGTTGGCAAGGGACATAAGAAGGGGCGGGAGAGATGCAGGAATTTGAGTCGACTGCGCCAGGGACGAGGACGAGGTGGGCGAAGAGGAGGAGGATAAAAGGGAGGGAGTAGGCGGAGGATGCAGGACCAGGCAGGATTAGTTTGGCTGGAAATTTGGTCGGCCTTTGGACGTCCTTCATAGTCGGGGCATCTCCAGGACAGTGGGAGAGAGAAAATGTAGCAGGAACAAAGCAGGGAAAGACAAATGCAAAGAAGGCAAAGGTTGGGTAGGAATCCGAGCTCTAAGAAGAAAAATAAGGAAAGAATGAGCCATCTAGATCCGCTGGAGAAATTGAAATAGGTCGGGCAGCTGGTGAGGTTCCATAAATGGCTGCATGCATAGAGAAAGGTGCAACGAAGGTGTTGTTCCGTCGAAACGATGTGAAGGAAGAGCATGGTGCACTGAGAGTAATGGTGCCATGCCTCGAGTGAGATGAAATTGAATGGATTAGGAATTTGGGAGTGAGTGGCATGCGATCGTCACATCGTCGGCGCAAAGGAGTATCACTCCTGGCTACTCTGCTCAATGCGTGTGTTGTACTAGAAACCCATCTGCGGGAAAGGGAATAAATGTGAAGGAGTACAGACACATGGGCAGGACTATTGTTTAGATATTCTTTGCATACGACCGTGGAAAAGATACACAGAAATAGTATTAACGGGCTGGTGCACTGAAATTCGAGCTTTGTTGTTTCATGGCCTAAAAATTGCACCCAGAGTTCCATGACATACAATTTGACAATTGGAGTTGTGGAGTATTTGATATTTAAGGGAATACGTATGTTACAAAGAAGAGTTGCTAGATACCAAATATGTAATTTGATTAAGTAGATATATAGACCATTGTGGTTTTCGGGTTGACAGGCTGAAAATTGTACTGCCATATGTTAGTGGACAAAAGCATAAAAAGACTATCAACACCGAATTAGTTTTCTTTAAAACAATGGTACAAAAGCTTCATTCTAGGTTGTCGGGGTGGTGGGCTGAAAATTGGGCTATTGTTGTTCTGTGGCCTACAAATAGCACCGTGTGTTCCACGAAATACAAATTGAGAAGCAAGTTTGTGGACTATTTGAATTTTTGGATCGAGGGTTCTCGAGTTGTTGGGCTGAAAATTGGTTTTATGTTGTTTCGTGGACTACAAATAGCACTGAGAGTTCCACGATATACAAATTGACAAGTGGTTTTGTAGACTATTTGAAATTTTGGATCGAGGATTCTTGGGCTAGGGGGCTGAAAATTGGCCTTCTATTGTTTCGTGGCCTATAAAAATAAAATATGTAATTTGATGAAGTAGATATATAGAGCATGCATGAAAGCTTCATTCCAGGTTGTCGGGATTGCAGGCTGAAAATTGGGCTTCTGTTATTCCGTGGCCTACAAATACCACCGAGATTTCTACTATATACAAATTGACATGTTGCTTTGAGGACTAGAATTTTTGAATGGCAGGTTCTCGGTCTAGTGGGATGAAAATTGGTCCTATGTTGTTCCATGGCCTACAAATAGTCCATAGAGTTCTGCGATATACAAATTGACAAACGAACTTGTGAACTATTTGAAATTGAAGGCGCTCGTGGCGAACAAGTTTAGCATTCTCAAATTAGTTTTCCTTTTTACATATGCTGCTGGAGTAAAAATTAATTAAATAGTGCTAAATTCTGTTACATAGGCTAGTGGAGAAAAGTATGAAACAAATATGATTCCCGAATTAGTTTTTTTTTTAAACAACTTCTCGACTTAGGCATTTTTTGGATCGCGGGTTCTTAGGCTGGGGACCTGAAAAACATGTTTTTGTTCTTTCGTTCCCTACAAATAGCACCAACAGTTTCACGATATACAGACTGAGAATCACACTTGCGGAGTATTTGAATTTTAAGGAGCTTGTGTCCCAAAACTTCAACATTCACGGATTAGTTTTCTTTACATAGGTTTTACATATGCTGGTGGAAAAGAGGGAAAAAAGTATAGTACCAGTGTCTATTACATATAGAGATGGGCAGAAGAATGAAATAAATAGCATTCCAAAATTAGTTTTATTTAAAACAAGGGCTCCTTGACACAAGAAATTAAAATTTATGAAATCATAGGTTCCTACAGACCATAAACTATACATTGCAAATACGTAATTTTTTAAAGCAGACATTTACTTTTATAGATACGAAATATGTAATTTCATAAAGTATGGGGATGAGATTTTATAGAACAATGACGGAACCCACATTCCATGTCCTACAAAGAGTAGGCAGAGATAGATGGTGTACAAATTGAGAAGCGGGCTTGCAGACTATTTTAATTTGAAGGCCCTTTATGACAAACATTGTGCAGGACATGTTGCAAATATGTAAGAAATGACAGTCTCTTTACATTTGAGTATAAAGAAAGTAGTGAACACAATTTTACGACATTTATATAAAAAAAAAATAAAGCATATTACATATTGCTAAAAATTTAAAGAAACATATATATATAAGTGAAATCTACTATCTGAAATTTGAGTAAGTGATTTATGTCATAGTCCATTCTGAAAATGAAAAATCTAGGAACACATAAAAGCAGGAGGAAAGCTAGCCTTCCCGAATTAGAGCATATACGAAACCCTCATTCCATACATAGCCAGTTTTTGGATCGCGGGTTCTCGGGCTGGGGATCTAAAAAACGGGTTTTTGTTGTTCCATGACCTTCAAATAGCACCGAGAGTTCCGTGATGTAGAAATTGATAACGGGACCTATGGGCTATTTGAATTTCAAGGGGCTCATGTCCCAAAAATTTAATGGTCGGAAATTATTGTTCTTTATATAGGTCTTACACACAGTGGTGGGAAAATGTACAAAACATTTAGTACCAATGTCTGTTACATAGGGTGGTGGACAGGAGGACCAAATAAATATCATTTCCGAATTAGTTTTCTTTAAAATAGGGGCTCATGGATACAAGAAATTGGAATGTATCAAAGTAAAGGTTCCTAAAGAGCATAAATTGTACATAGCAAAAACGTGATTTTTTAAATTAGATATATACTTTTATACATACGAAATATGTTCTTTTATAGAGAATGTATGAAACCCTCATTATATATAGTGTGATGGAGCCTAGATTACATACTTAAGTAGTTTTTGGAGTGCGGGTTGTCGAGCTGGGGCACTGAAAATTGGAAAAAAAATGAAATGTGTTACATATTCCTGGAAATTTAAAGAAACATATATATGTGTGAAATATGATATGTCGAATTTGAGTGAGTGATTTATGTCATACTTTATTTTAAAAAAGAAACAAAGAGAATAGAGATAAAATAAACAGAATGACTTCACATTCAACATAGCTGAAGATAAAAAACCTAGGAAGACATAAATATATAAGGAGACCAAAGAATAGTTTTATTTGGAATATATGAAAAGGATAATAGTTTGTTACATATCGATGGAAATGTAAAAGCGTTTGTCATATAGACTGGGATTGGGGCTCCTGCGAACCATAACAGAAATATGTACAAGAAATAGGAGTGTGGAAAGAAGTTGGACACATTAGAATGTAATACCTAAAAAGTAGAAATGCGAAGATCGGTTTTTGTCTATAGATTTGTACGCAGAAAAGGAATAACTGGATTGATAAAGAAAGGACTATCACTATACACTTACAGGGATGGTACGTATAAGTAATTTTTGTGTTTGGTTGATCATGCCTTTCCCTGCTAGTTTTTGTGGGTAGCCCGCTTCGATAACTGGATTGATACACAGAGGATTTATGCATTTTTCTGTTGGATTTCATGGTTGATCCACTTCAATTTCTCTTCAATATAGCTTCTCAAGGGGGCGACGTTGATGTCATTGCGGATTCAAATGTTGAAAACTTCATTTCCTAATTCACTTAGATAAATTGAAAGTTTACACAGACCTTCATGAATGTCTCCATTCTATAGAGAATACCTGACTAGCCAGTTGTCCACCTCTTCTTCATCATATTCAACAATTCTGTAAAACAATTCTAAAGACAAGGCATTCAAATTATCAACTTGTTGATCAAAATCTTGCTTGGTTAACATCAACGAGTTGAGGATTAAGCTAGGGTCCTGGAAGCCGTTTGTCTTTTCTGCTAAGTTTGTTTTGGTGAGCTTTGTGAATAATGTTTTTTTCTTTGATATTGCTTGCTCACACAATTGCAGAATTAGGTACAGGTTCTTCACTTTATGTTTCCATCATGCTTCTAATTGAGTGAGCCTTTTTTTGGACGGGAGATCATGTTGTTTTCTTCTAGTCTCTAGCATGTTATTGACATGAAAGGTGAAAGTGATGACCGAGTGCACATAGAAATTTTCTTGACTCTTTAAATCTGTCTACAGAAGTAGGAGCAAGTTATGTGCCCTTCTCCCCAGGGAATCCATATTCTGTGATATTTCCCAGGCCTTGGCAATTAGTTCTATTCTTTTTTTGATATTTTTCTTCACATATCATCTACAGGATTCGAGGAAGTTGGAGGACCCTTTTAGATTTGTTGTAGGGGTGCACATAGTTGCAGGCATGGCTATTTCCAAGGAACTACCAAGCAATGGCATAGGAAACAAAGCTTCCTCTAATTCCTTAATCTGGTTCTTTAGTCTGGCATTTTAGGCTTCAATGACTCCAACGGAATCATGAAGAGCATCTCCGATTGTCCTGTGAAGTTCAGATATTTTGGATGCATGCATACTGGCAAGGTCAAGTTCTAAAAGATGTTTTCCTTTCTTATTTTTCACATCTCTTTTTTCAATGATTAATTTTTTTGATTCGATTTCAAAAACAACGCTCTACAATACAAAGGATTGATCTTCGTAAAAAATGTGGGTACCAACCATGTCCATTGAGAAGGCATGTTGAATTGCATGTGCAGGCTAATCAAGGTTGCAAAATATGCTTTCCAGATCAGTGTCAAGATCCATGTTCTGACGATAATATTCGGGCTGCTCCACCTCCCCTACAATTCTTTTTCTGTTCTTCTGCATGGGAAGATCTTGAGGAATATGTTCATTGTGCCTCTACAAAACTATTGTACAACTACTGGAAATAGTTTATCAAAAGTTTGGTTGGCTCCAGACACTGCTTGAAATGAATAAATGGAGGGGACAATATAACCCCCCGCAAACACTACTTCAATGCATGGGAATGGAAAATCTCCTCATTAATGACAATATCTATGCATGCTGTATGGTGAGATGTTAGAAGCAAAAATTAGTTATTGTAAACTTATAAGTGCAAAGGTGAGGGTTACGACCAAAAACACTTAAGGATAGGAGGTTTAATGAACGAACCAAGCTGGCGACATGTGAATGACATTACATGGTATTTGAAATTAAGACTAGGAAGCGATTGGAGGTTTCATGAACGAAGCAAGCTCGTGGCATGTGAATGATATTCCATGGCATTTGAAATTAAAACTGGGAAGGGAGAATAAAATGCTTCGCAAAAATTTCATTAATGGAAAAACTTCTCGATCCTTGCACGCATTAATGACAACTTAGATGGTAGTTGCATGATGACTTGTTAGCATTAAATCTTTAGAAATAAGACATATATGCACACACACACACACATATATATATATAAACAATATTTTTTATCATGCACACGTGCGAAGGTAATGGCCATGGGGAAGATCAGGCAAGGAAGGAATGGCCAAGTCTAAAAGTGCATGGTTCAGGATCGCGGTTCTCGGGCGGGCGGGTTCAAAAGAAGGCCTCTATTGTTCAGTGTTCTACAAGTAGCACACAAAGTTCCGCCATATACAAATTGAGAAGAGGACTTGCGGGCTGGCCGAGATTTGATAGACCGTCTATAGTTTCTGGATCATGGGTTCTCAGGCTGGTGGGGTCAAAACCGATGCTCTATTGTTCGATGCCTTCCAAATATCTTATGATAATAAATTGAGAATAAAATTTGCGAGGTGACTGGTTCAACATTCTACTCTAGGGTTGGTGGGCTCCCACAAACGAGCAATACATATTTGTAGGTTGTACATTGGGCCGATTTCCGCCATATAGAAATTGGGTTCTCAGGCTGGCGGGTTCAAAATTGCCTAATCTAAGAAAAGGGCTCCGTCCGACTCCCACTGCACATTTCATAACTCATGTGCAACACCAAGTCTGTGATTACCAGATCAGTGTGTGTAGAAACGAGGAAAAAGTAAATATGTGCCTTTATAAAGTATGGACATGAGATTTTATAGATTGTGTACCGATATCACATTCCATACTTACGGGTTCTTAGACGGGAGGGGTCAAAAAATAGGCCTCTATTGTTTCGTGTTTTACAAATAGCACATACAGTTTCGCGATATACAAATTGACAAGTGGACTTGTCGAGTGGCTGAGAATTTATATAGCATGTATAGTTTGTGCATCGCGCATTGTCAGGTTGACAGGGTTAGATACAGGTCTCTATTGCTCAGTTCCCTACAAATTGCTTATGATGTACAAATCCCTTATTCAATACTTGGCCTCTTATTTGGATCGCGCACTTGCAATCTGCACACTGTTCCTCTAATGTTTTGTGTCCTACAAATAGAAATTATAGTATGGCGATATACATATTGACAAATGGACTTATGTGTTGGATGTCTCAACATTGTAGTTCTGTTGGATGGTGGACGTGCAACGTAGTGGATTCTTGGCGCAACAAAAAAAAAAAAAAAAAAAACATACCTGCAAACAAGTTTGACAAATTCAAAGAAAGTAAAGGAAAAATTGTTTACTATGGAACAAAGAAAAAAAAAGAATGCACCTTTTCATTGATTCATGTACATCTCTGGGTAGTAGTTCTTTGCGCCTTCTAGTTTCCCTTTCTGTTTCTATCAACAAAAGTACAAAAAAGGGATATGAACATAAGCTCAGATGTTAAGAAAAAGGCAACTATTATGTACATATATACAAAAAAAATATTGAATAAGATGAATCGAGTCACAAATAATTTTTTTGAGGATGTACCTTATTGTTTCTTTTTTTGCACAATGTATATTTTATAATTAGAGTAGAAGATCATCTGTATGCTCACCAGAACGCTATGTGTAGAAATCAGGGATACATATATGCTTTGAAACATAGAAATATGAGTTTGCAATAAGTTTGATGTATATGTCATAATTCAAGTGCAATACCAATTGTATCGTGATCAGACAAATATTTGTCTAAGACAAACATATTGTATTGAGAAATGGGCACATTGGACCAGACATGGTCAATAAGTGCGTTTTGTAGATGGGTTGTGTTGTTCTAAAGAAACCATAGACTGTATTTACACATGTAGTTTTGCAATTCTTTTGTTCTACCATTATTTTGTAGCATGTCAATATTGAAGTATCCTACAAGTACAATGGATCCGTTCACATGGAAATGGTCCAATGCATTGGAAATAACATTTACTATGTTGGAGAATGTTGCATGGGGGGCAGCGTATAGATTTAGTATTGCAACTTTTGTTCCATGGGAAATTTTTTTGGCAAGCACCAATTCAACATTATTTTCTTTGATATGTATGTGCTCCAAAATGTGTGCATGTTTTTTCACCTGTATCATCACCCCATGTGTAATGTAACTTGATATGCAATTGTGATTTGGGAATTGTTTGTTCTACATGCATAATTCCATGTGTGTTTCCTACAAGCACAGAATATCAGATTGCATTAAATCATAGTCATTCAGTATATCATCCATGTGTGCATTTAAGTTGCATGTGTTAAGCGAGAGTATTGATATAGATGAATTTGTTTTTATGGATTGGTAATCATAATGCAGTTTCCATTTTGTGGTGTTCCTTAGTTGTTCCATCTCAATATCAACTTTCTATTTCTCTGAAGTTATGTTTTGTCAGAGGACTTAGTAAATACAAGGAGTCTATGATTATGACATGGGAAAGTGCTATGTATACAAGTACATGTATCTGAATTCCAGCAGGCCGAAATGCAATATTATCAAGTTTTAGGCCTTGTGATTTGTCGACTGTATGTGCACATGCAAGTTTAATCAGAAACTATTTGTGAATATTTAGTTGACATGTCTTTTCTCATGTCGATAATGGCTTTGATATTCGCAAAATATGAGTCCAATCGCTTGCATTGTTTGAATTATATAGATAAGACAACTTGCTTGCTTGTCGCTTTCCTATATGCGGTTCATGTAACTTAATCCAAAGGACATCTTCTTTTTCTATATTCATATAGCCTTTCAGTATTCCATCTGCACCATTCATCAAGACATCCTATGAATCATAGTTGCTGGCATATATTTCAACTAGCATTTCTGATTTCAATGCAAGGTGCAAAGGTAAAGTGACTGAATGTTCATGATGTGGGACATTTCCATGCTTGTCTTCTTCCAAGTCAATCGAATTGATGATGATATCATCTCCAAGCATAAGGGACAACATGTGGCTATTATGCTTTGCAACATCCTTATTTCTGTAGAACAGGTAAGTGAACGTTGGATCTATTGGTCCAGGCTGTAAGCACCTCAAATTGATATAGGTCAAGTCACCATATGTTTGGTTGTTTGTGTGCATTCTATTCAGAATTGCAATGAATGTTTCATTTGTCTAACGCATTTTAGTATGAAACTCAAAGAATTTAATATTGTCTCTCGAGAAGTCATGGGTCATTGTTTCCATGTTAACGATAGGTTGTTCAAATATCAAAGAATCTTGGATGGGTTGTGCCTGGTAAAGATCGCCACAGAAGATCATGTCAATGTTTCCAAAGTATTTGGTCTGCACATGTTTTATGCTTCTTAGTCGCATATCAATGGAATACAAGAAGCAAATGACAATCAAAGATGCTTCATCTATAAAGACAACTTGGAGTTCCTCGTAAATCTTATATAATGTATCCAACATCTCCTTGCTAAGTGAAAGAAATTTTGACTTGTTAAAAGGCATTAAAAATGCAGAGTAGACTGTTGTTCCACCAACATTGTATGCATCTTTTCTTGTGTATGCAACTATTAGGCCCTTTGGTTTCATAGGATCAGAAAAATTATCTAAATCATAGATTCGTATAAGCATTTGGAACAATACTTTAGCTGTGAATGTCTTGCATGTTCCTGCTCCGCCTGTAAGGAACACGTGCACGAGACTATTCATGTTCAACCATTTTTTTAAGGGAAATGTCCTTTACAATTGTTTGTTGTTCACGATTCAACAAACATCTTATTATGTGGTATTCATTATTTTCAATTAGGAAAGGATGTTTTGTAACTTGAAAACCAAGGTTGATACGTTTTTCACTTTTAGCCGTTGGAGGACGAGGAAAATCTGATTGTAAGTCATAGGAATTGAAAGGAGTTTTGGTTGTTTTGGGGTTTTTGAATGTCTCATCATGATCTCCAAGGTTTTCTAGGTCGTTAAGTGCAACTTCTAGATCGACCCATGCTGGATTAACATTGTAGGTAAATCTAGCTTCATTGATATGCACTATAGTCTCAAACGCAACATACGCAACCTCCCATGTAGAGAAGTTATGTATTAATGTCTCTTCATTTTCACGGAATGGAACGTACAACAACAGTTTTTCTCTACAATAGTTTGCATAGTCACAATGTTTATTATATTTGAAAAATCGTATAACAGAGGGCTTTTTTCTTTTCGATATGGGTGTCCCATTTTTTTTGTAATGCGATACGAATTCTACTAAGAAGATATGCCTAATAGGAGATGGACGTTGTATGTAATAATCAATAATAGAGAAACATATGATGTCCTTTGAATTGTCAGGTTCTTTTTGTAAAAAAACTAGTGGTTTAAGCTTAATTGTTCATTGTTCAAGTGGAGATGTGTTTACGAAGACACATTTTATTGAACTACTAGTGAGGGGAAAATAAAGGGCAATGTGAACTGCCTGCTTAGGAAACATTTGTTGAAGATTAAGCAATGTATTTCCAAGGGTGTTTATCATTTGCATGGCATCAGTATGACTTATTTCGTGTTCTTTGCATATTTTTCTGAATGCAGATGTCATAGATTTGTCAATCTTCATCATATACGAGGTGCAGTAGAATGTTGCATAATATGCATTCAACACGTACTGTGCATCTGTATTTGATTTCCACATAACTAGCATGTCCTTGGAGAAAATGTTGTTCCAAATATGGGAGAGTTTTCATTTAAGGAAAACTATTGGTTGCCTAAGCGTTATTTGTATGGCTTGGATGTACTCATCTTCCGATAGATTTACCTATGTCAAGAAGGCATCAAACCTCATCATTTCAACAAATCCTCCTTATTTTATAAATGAGAACAAGGATTTAGATTTTTCAACAACAACACTGTCCTCTAAACTAACTGGCTCTATGATTCTTGTAGCTCTCATTAGCGGAACGAGAAAATTGTATCTGCAATGCGAGTTTTTTTGTTTTCTACAAATTCTTGTATGGTAATGTCTATGGACTTTCGCAAGGTCTGGTTCCAAATGATTTGTATTGTATGTTATGTATTTATCCACAAATTGTTCGATCTCTGAATTCTTATCAGCTCCATAGACTAGTGCACCCTCTATCCACAACAGTGCATGGTCATGCTCATTTCCCCTATTCTGGAATTCAATCACAAAAAAGTAGTCTGATATTTTTCTGAAAAACGTTTCATCATGGCATATCAATTGTCTCAAAGAATTTATTCTATGTCTATAGTATCAAGTACATGTCACTGGGTCTTTTCTTATGAGGTAGTCAATGTCGTTATTTTCCAGTGTATCAATTTTTTTTTTTATGTTTCTTGTTACTATGCAGGTCAGAAACGGAAGCCACCAATGGATCCCAACAAGTCTTTGCACTTGTTAATGTAATGAAAAATGTTGGCGGCCCCAATTGCCGGATCATTACACTTTTTTTTTTTTTTTAGCAAATAGTCAAGAGAGGTGCAGATGTTCTTGAAATCTGTGTATCCAATATCAGATTTTAGAATTTTTTCTAGGTTTACTTTGTACTTCACATCCTTGGCCAACAAATTTCTTCCTTGTAACTGGCATTTTCTTATTCAGACCCACATGCAGGACATAACTTTCTCTATTATTATGTGCATTGTTTTGAAAAACAAATTTGTTATGTGATAGGAGAAGTAACCGCTTGAATGTAGTTTCTCCCATCAGACTATTTTATGATAACTGAATCATTATATAATGTCAGTTCCACGTGGATCTCCATAGAACGGTGTTGGAAAATTCATTTCCTCAGCAAATTTGTCCTTGAATATTCCAAGTGGACGCTGCCCCTCGCTAGGTGCGATTTCGACAATTTTGTCTTGCAAGTCACGAATGGACTGTGAATCAGTGAATCCATGGACCAATGTTTCAGTGGGTGTTTCAGTCTTCGATTCATCACTTGTATTAGAATCACTAGGATTTTCAAGAGTCTCTACAAAGTTGCCATGTTCTTCTGCGAGAACATTGTTCCATTTTGCATTTATACAAATGTTATCTGCTTTGTATAGGGCCCTAGAACATAATTCCTTTAATTCTTTCATAACAGCATGCACATGCACTTTTCCTATCTGATACGCATTTTTGTGTTTAAACCATCTTTTCAGAGCCACAACGATTGTAATTGTATTGTTAATGAACTCTGGCAATGGTTTTTTCACAACATCTAGCTGAACAGGCACATTAATAATTGATCTTGTTAATCCCATATAGGGTCGCTTATAGCCGCAAGGTCTGATTTGAGAAAATGCAATTCGCAGAGAGACAAGTCTCTCCTCAAGTTTCGTAAGTGTACTTACATCTTGTTTGGTCAGGGGTTGCAAACTGTGGCAGATTTCTATTTTCAAGCAATTGTTTGCATGGAAGAAAAACTTTCTCACTGGAAAATGGATTATCATGGGCTGTCAGCCGGAGGTATTCTGCTTGCAAATTAGGCGTGAAAGACTTACTATTTTTTGAAAAATTCAATTGTTCAGAAATTGCACATGCAATGGAAGGAGTGTCTTTCATTTGTTTCATGTAGGTATGTCTTGCATTTTTTTTTCACAGGGAAGTATGGGTAGAAACTGTTTCCTCTTTTTCATGTACACCATGAACTACCACAGTTGCATGACCATTCTGGGATATTCAATCGCACATGTTTATATTCTATTTTGCACGAAAAAATTTCTTTACATTGTCATATGTGAGTTTCTCTCTAAAAGGAAGTGTAGCAATGTATTTTTTTCTCTCGTGCATGACCTTTTTCAAGTTGTGTTAACTTACTCTATGTTTCCTTCCCAAGGGCGGGATGACCTGGTGGAAATTGGAATGAATTTCACTCTCACCCAGTTTCTTAGAAACTATTTTATGTTTTTTTCTCAAGGCCTCTATTTTCTTATAAGAAGTCGGATGAATTTGAAGAATAATTTTTTTCAAATTGTGATAACTTACTCTACGATTTTTGTTTAAACCCTCTATGGCCTCATCACAACTAAAATGAATTCTACACATGTTTTTTTTGTTCAAGCCCTGCCTACCCATATCGCAACCGAGAGGACTCTCGTTTGCATTCCACGCGTATGCATATTCGATGTCGTTTGGGTGGCATGCACACTCAACCCTAAACTATCGATATCTCCAAGCAAAGGTTCATAATGGATATGTGATGTATCTATTTTCAACGACAGGATGTGAATTATTCGATCGCAATTTGAATCAGTAACCCAGGAATGGATAGTGTCAGCTGGCGAGGCCAACCAAACCTGCATCTTCACCCTAAATACCATAGACATCCATTGAAAGCAGAATTCGCAACCCTCTATATTCCCTTATTCATATGGAAGCACCATGTTCACAAGGTATTCCTACCAACTTCCAAGTATCGGCATATTTTCCACGAGATATGGGCAAAGGTGTTGATGCAAGAACCTAAAAGCCTATTCGATGTCGTCTATAATCCCATTGCAAAAGGACTATACATTGTAAAGACACAGCGACTGAACATCAAGGTCGAATACTACCAAACAACAAATTGCATTAAATAGACTATCTCGACAGCTAGACACAACATTTGTTGCGAGTTGTAAACCATAGCAATCTATGCCATCCAGAATCTGTTTCCATTGCAATTGAAGGTCTTTGCAAATAATGAACAAGTAGAAATGAGGACCTTCTATATTACATATGGACATTTTTCTGTATAGCAGTGGTTCATAATGGCCACTGAGGGCATCAACATCATGGAACAAGATGCAATATGAATTGTCAGATGCAGTTTTGTTGAATAGTAGATATCTTGTTTTTCTTGTCAATGACCATATGCCAACTGATATATTCAACCACTTAGACAACCACCGAATACAAAATGTATCTCCCCAAAGTCCCCTCTGATGTGCAGGCAGAACTGGAGATGCAAACAACTGCATCTTTGAAAAATACATAGCCACATCATGTATTCCATGCATCTGCCGAAGAAAATCATATTCCAATTCGTATTCATAGGACTGCAAAGCCTCAACATCGGCATTTTTAAAACATGCCAACAAATAATCTATCAATCCATTGCGTAGCTCGGTAGACGAATACTGAAAATGTAATAGATACTAGAATGTATCGAAAAGGCAATCCCCAACAGTATACAAGAATGCATCCAATCTACAAAGGTCATGCCTATGCAAAACCACATCAATGTTTTCATGTACAATGGATTGTGTATATTTTTCATACGACTCAACATATATTACCTCTTTCATATTTTCAATTGTCATTTTGAAGTTGTTTTCTAGATACTTTCAGTTTCTATCAAAACAGAGAAAGGCACAGGCAAAAAATAAAAAACTTGCAAAATAAAAAAGAAAAGAAAAATAGCACACCAATCCATGTATGTATCTTTAAGCCTTATTCTTCTCAACTTGAATCCCCCTAGTTCCCATAGCATATGAGAAGAAAATAGACCGACACTAGAAAATGAACCAAACAGAAGAAAGACCGCAAAAAAATAAAACCATAACTTAACTCAGCAGAAAGAAAACATGCAAACGCAGTTTTTCGGGCCACAAAGTAGAATCATACACTGCACCTACACACCGCCCAATGGTTCTATATTCTCATAGCTCCCAACCACTTTTCATAAAGGCCTCTACATTGCAATTTTCGGAAAAACTATGGACGCGACATCCACCATATGAAGACACATTGTTTCTAGGAACATAAACTAAGAGCACAAACAAAAATGGTCTAGAACAGAATATTGAAAATCACCAAGAACAGGGAAACTTACCCATCAACAAAGGATGAGAAGACCTCAATGCCCAAAAAAATGCAAACCGCAATAATAGGTTCAACAACTTGCAAAGTTGAAGAACAACAAACCAGTGAACAACCACCAAGAGCTTGAACTGCAAGTGCAGGACCTCAACTTTATAAAGTTGAATCAAACAAGAACTAGAATCATCGAATGAAACAACGAACAAGGATGGAGCACAAGAGCAGGGATGTCATCCGTGAACAAAACTGTATTGCAAGGCATCTATACAATAAACATTTAAGACTAGCAGAGATCATAGGTAACAGTTAAGACAGTAAGGACCATCGAAGGGTGTCGGTCTATGCAAGCATTTAAGAAAATATGCAATGTGGCAGGACTCTTCTCTCGAAGCACACGACAATAAAGCATAAATCAGACATAGCAATATCATGGAGAATGTATTCAACCCAGTAGAAAATGCTAAGGGGAAATATTCAAACTTATGCTAGCATTAATTCACATTCCACGAATGCATAACAAAATTTATGATTCAAAAAGAACATATACTACCAAATACTTTGGAAATAAAAACATATTTTACATTGGGAATAGCGAAGGCGGCAATAAGACCTCCAATTCGTTGTCCAATTAGAACTTGACAAACATGATACTTTTTATTATATAAAAATTGATATTTTCACTTGCCTTGTTCCAACAATAGACAATAGCGAAATATTTTTGGTCAACGCACAAACTAATGCCAGGTCAACGATTTATCAATCACTAGAGTCCCTCTATGCCTATGGCAAGGACTAATAAGGATCAAAGGTGTGATTGTTGAAGATAGAATGTGTATTTTGAATGGTATAGCTTGAAACATAATATAGTTATCTAAATTAATTAAGCCAAAGGCATTCTTTTAAGGCAGATTCTCTCTGCCAATTTCATGGTCTATCTAGATCATATGGTTCAGAACATTTCAAACAACATAAGAACCACTTACATGGCATTACTGATATGGTTTGGAATGTTCTAGAGTACAAAAGAACTGCTTGGAACATTGAATATTAATAAAATCCTTTGTCATAATTGTGACACTTCCATCCCCTGCCTTCCTCACTCGGATCTAGGAAGTCACCGTAATGACCTCTCACAGTCAAGGCTATGGTTGGAAATGGTGGAAAACTTGCAGAAAAAGCCACCACCATGGTGCCCTGTTGGAGTGGAGGTCATGGATGGAAATGATGGAAAACTTGCAGAAAAAGGAATAGGAGTCTAAACATATCAGTTCTAACCATATCAACCTACATCCCAGTTCATATGCGAGCATTTGAGTGAAATGGAATAAGAGTTCCAAAATATTGAAATCGCAGCACTCACTACTCGAGTAGAGGAAATAACGAGTTTGAACCCAACACTCAATGATCTCAAGTGTTCTCTCATTATTACTCATATATGGTGGGTGGATATTTAAACCATTCAGGAAAGGAGGCTATGAGTAGCAAGTTATCTATTGGCGGGCTAGAGCTAGGCTCATCCAATATATCCTCCAGTAAAACCCATGAAGTGGAGACCGAGGTGAAATCAGGTCCACATACCATTATTACAATGGAGGAGCCTCATTAATAAGAGAAAACACCTCGAGAAGAAACCCAATGGAATAGGGAGAATGAAGAGCAGGCCCTTGAAAGAGAAACCCAATTGATTAGGGAGGATGAAGAGGAAGCTCTGGAAAGTGAAACCCAATTTAATAGGGAGTTTCTTGCTATCCCTATTGAAAAATCTTCTCGCATTGAAACTAAGCATAAACGGGATGGAGAAGTGAAGGAAGAGGAAGTGCACCAATTGAATATGTAGAATGAAGAGGAAGCTCTCAAAAGTGAAACCCAATTGAATGAATCTCTTGAAAGTGAAACCCAATTGAAATCTGAGAAATTGATTGCTATCCCTATTGAAAAAACTTCTCACATTGAAACTAAGCATAAAAGGTATGAAGAAGAAGTGAAGGAAGATGAAGGGTATGATGAGATTACTTGGAATCCCTTATAAGGGATATCCTCAAGAAAAAACCTCTCACATTGAAACTAAGCATAAAATGGATGAAGGAGAAGTGAAGGGAGAGGAAGGGTCTGATGACATTACTTGGAAACCCCTCTAGGAGATCTCGGCAAGAAGAACATGAGGAGTTTGATTTTGAGCAATCTACACGACACTTTAATGAGAACAATGGAATTGGAAACTTTGACTCTGGAAATACCAAGTTATTCAGCGGGATAAGCTATCCAAGTTGACAGCCCCCCTGATACACCATCCATTTTGGGCTCTGACTATGATGTTGAAAGAGCTAATGAAGCAACAGGGAATACCAATACTCCAAGTCTTGAAATGCATGTTTCTTCTCAGTCCTCTAATTCTTTATCAGAAGGCACTTTTGAATAGGTAAGAGTTTCTATTTGGTTCATCTTTGTGTTTTCTAGTTGTTTGATTCATCCTTGTATTCTTTTACTTGAGTTTATACTTAATTTGCACCTAATTTTGTGTGATTTTCAAATAAAAGCCTATCATGTAGTATAAACTTGTTCTCTTATCTATGAATTTTACCATTTTAAAAAATATAAACATATGAGTTCAATACTATGAATAAATTCATATTCAACAAGTGAAAAAATCCTTACCATTTACAAAACTCCCAACATAGCAGTTGAATGCTATGAATATATTCATGTATTTTTTTTTGGTAATAAGTGAGTTATGCATTTTCTAGTGTACTATTATTTTAGAGAAAGACCTTTTCCATCTCCCTTTTTCTGTCTTCAAGTTCCTTATATGTGATGTATAGACTTTTTAAGTACGAGGACAATATTTTAACTCTACATATAGTGCAGGTATCTTTATGATGTGTCAGGACAATGAATTACTAAAACCAATGCTCTAATATAATGGTGATTCCTTTTACTTTACATAGAGTGGGGTAATTCCTTTTATCTTTATGATGTGTCGCGACAATGAATTACTAAAACCAGTGTTCTAATATAATGGTGATTCCTTTTTCGTTACATAGAGTGGGGTAATGGGGGGATCTTACTTTTTCATACAAGTTTGTTTACAAGTTCGGTTAATAGGATATGCACTCATTACAATCCTCTGTCTGCATCCTCTATAAGCCCACTTTGTCACTGTATATTTCCCATCACATTAAATCTCCATGGAAACCGAGTGAACGACGATGTCAATCCATTTTCCAATTACTTGGACGTCAAATTGATTTACTTGGTATTCAATATCTTCTCGGGTTTTGGTGGCATTCTCATTCATTCACGTCTCTAGATGCTCAAAGATCTTCAATCATTTCCTTGTTTTAAACAAGGATGATGGTCTCTTAGGCATAGAGTTTATGATGCGAAAAAAAATGTACAGCACTCTCAAGGAGTGAGTGTGAAGGATTATTATTCAAGGCAATTAATATTTAAATTTATTTAGTAAGGTTTCGAGGATTATGTCTCCAAATTTTTTTATTTTTAGTGTTCGCATATTTTATGCTTCAATTTTTATTTTTTTTCTTCTTCAATTTTTTTGTGTCTATGATTAAATTCCAAATTGAAAAAGAAAAATGAGAAAGATGTATTGATATCAAAAAGACTGCCAAAATAATAATTTTTTTTCTTCTTCAATTTTTTTGGGTCTATGATTAAATTCCAAATTGAAAAAGAAAAATGAGAAAGATGTATTGATATCAAAAAGACTGCCAAAATAACAATTAAAGAGATTGTCAAAATAACAATTAAAAAGATGAAATGAATATGGTGTGTTAGGGTTTTGATAAAGCTAAAAAAATTATTTATAATAGTTTTCTTGCAAGTTTCTATAAACAATTCAGTAACATCATATACTTAGGAAAATATAAGGTAGAATCAACCAAAGCAAAATACATGAGCATAAGAGGATAACATTAAAGGTTTTGCATTTTTACATAAAATTAATTGGAATTTAAATAGAACAAAAGAAAGATACATGAACATAAGAGGATAACATTAAATGTTTTGCACCTTTACATAAAATTAATTGGAATTTAAGTAAAACAAAAATGATGGTACAATTAAAAAAAGTAATGTTTTAAAAAAAAAATGGTATATATATATATATTGTATAATCTTTGAAATTTTGATTTAGTTTTTTCAAAATAACATAATTAAAAAAAAATGTATAAAAAAATTATATCTCATAGATAAAGTGATATGTAAATATTTTGTATAATTTTTTATAACTTATTTAATTTTTTCAAAATCACATAATTTAAAATATGATTTTGTATAAAATGATATGTAAATATTTTGTATAATTTTTTAAAACTTATATAATTTTTTCAAAATCACATAATTTAAAATATGATTTTGTATAAGAAAATTGCATATCATATATAAAGTGAACTATTGTATAGTCAAACAAAAATTGAATAATTTTGAAGAAATTGCATATATATATATATATATATATATATATATATATATATATATATATATATATATATATATATAAGTGAACAGATTACATAATCTTGTAACCATAGATTTGATTGGATGAAATCTTGAAAGTTTTATAATACAAATAAAATTTCACCAATATCTGAAAACCACTTGAATCCAAAATTGAATTCTACTAAATTTTATAAGATTTTAGAAAGATGAGCACACATATATTATTGACTTTTCTTTTGACATAAACTAATTTTACATCAACAAATGAACATTGTAGCAATGGTAACAAATATTTATGTTAGATCTCAATGTTTTTGTAAAAAAACTATATGCATGGTTACCTCGTATAATGAATTCAATATTTGTGTACAATTCCACATACAATTGGTATGTTAAATTTTTATCCATAATAAATATATTTTATAAATGTATTTTATGCAACATGAATTTTAATGTTTTTTTTTATTATTTTAGATATTAAAATGTTATCATTTTATATTTTTATGGAACTTTCATTTATAAATGTATTTTATGCAACATGATTTTAATGTTTTTTTTATAATTTTAGATATTAAAATGTTATCATTTTATATTTGTATGGAACTTTCATTAACTAATTAAATTAGTTCAAATGTTTTTAATGAAGATTTTGATTTTGATTTTTTTATGTGCTTTATAAATATACTTTTAAATAAAAATATAATTTATAATGATAAAATTAAAATAAAATAAAATAGTAATGATATAATTTTAAAAATATTTGTAATGATATAATTTTAAAAAAAAATATGAAATATCAAAATCATGAAAATTTATGAAAATTCATTTCCAATTTTTATAACAATAATAATTTAAAGAAAATAAATTAAGTTTTATGTATTTATAAGAAAATCAAATAACTTTTTAGCATTTTTAACAATAGTTTTTAAAGGAAATTAATTGAATTTTTATTTATTTATAAGAAAATCAAATAATTTTTTAGAATTTTTGACAATATTTTTTAAATAAAATTAAGAAAACAAATATTTTTAGTATTTTTTAAGAGTTTGATAAAGCCAAATTGATCTTAATAACAACCTTCATCATTATAAAATTGAAGTTATACAAGAAATGAACCTTAAATTAAGAATTTATCATTTAAATTCATATATATATGCTATATGAATTATACATCATATATATATAAATTTTATTTAGAAATGTCATATTAAATTTTATTTAGAAATGTCATATTAAATGTAAAACATGATCAATAATACCTTTTGTTATTGAAGTAATTTTATATGTCAAGATACAATATAAGGTGGTCTATCAATTACTAAATTGTAATTGATATTCAACAACTTCTGTGATTGATGCATTTTCACACACTTGTTACCTTGTAATGTTCCTATTGAGTTTGAACCCATGTTGCTATAAAATTTTATAGGCTCTTAGAAAGATGAACAAATAAAGTGATGTAAGATGCACCAGGATGAAACTATTTAAACCTATTTTTGATTAATTATTGACTTAGATTTTGAAATAAGGAAATTTAACATCAACAAATGAACATTGTAACAGTGGTAACAATTATTTATGTTAGATCTGAACCGAAAAGCCGGGCCTTTTGGTTAAGGAACCATATTCGTTGTTAGATGGTATAATGAATTCAAGATTTTGAGTGTTTGGGGGTGCGTGTTTGAGTCTGATGCTTGCCAATGTAATTAGATGGAAGTGTTGAGGGTTTAACCAGAGTCTCGGTTCGAATAAATTTGCGTAACCTTCCTATGGAGTAATGGTCAGATGAAGGGTTACGACGGGCTATCGGTAATGTGTGAAGCCAGTCAATCGATGTGGATTCCAGCTTCAAAACGTCATCTAGATGTGCAGTGGAAGAAATCTTGGTCGAAATGAATCTCACAAAAGACCTTTAGAGTCTATTACACTCGTTATTATTTGAATGTTCGATTCCGGTACATGAGATGCCACAGTTTTGACCACGCAGTCTCTGACTGCAATCGAAGGTTTCTCAAGGAGTCTTTTCTTCTTCCCCATGGGGTTCCTGCTCCTCATGAGACTACAACTAATTATGTCAACCAAAAGGCTGTCAAGTCTGGTATGACTCCAAGGTATAAGTCAAAACATTCCTTGGATGTTCCAGTATGGGTTTCGATCTTTCATGAACCCTGTATGATAGTTGTTGGGAAATATCCAAGGCCTTTTGTTGGTTTGGCTTTGGTAGCTAGTGACCTTCGGCTTACTAAAGATATTTTGGACAAGGACCTCAGCTTATTAGTGGAAGATTTGAACAAACTTGAGAAAGTTTGGACCAACAATCAAAACTGGTGGACGAACACTGGTAAGTTCATTTCTACTAAAGTGTTGGATAATTCTATTACTAATGATGAAAAGGACATACAGTGCAGGGAAGGATGGGGTAGGTCGGATGATTGTGTTATTCGTTTGGGCGACTTGGGGGATAGGGATGCTGTTGTTTCTACTCATTTGGAAACTTCCCACTTTCCTTCCAATGGGTTGTGCCCTCCCAAATCTTTTGTAGTTGAACTTAGCATAGAATCTTCTTCAGGGGATGGTTATTCGATGGGTTTCCTTAACGATGGTTATTAAAAATCCATCTCCGTCTATTCTGGGTTGGAACCTTACCTTTTAAGGCCGCTATCTTCCCTTTATTTATTTTCCTCTCGGGATTTAGGATTTGTGGCTGCCAAAGATCCTTGGCCATCTAAAGGATGAAGAAAATATGCCCTTAAGCATGCATAGCAGAAGGTGATGCTTGAGATCTCACAAGGTAATCAACGTCTCATCTATGGGGTACTTAGAGAACGTGTTATCCCCGTAGCTCCTCAATCATGAAAATAATGCCATCCAATGTGGTGGGTTTATGGGGAAGACCTAAAAAACTTTTGCTTCTTCGTATCAGTAGACAAGAGAACTCTCATATAGTTTTATTTCAAGAAACAATGATTTTTAGCGATCTGATCATGAATAAACTCCACAGTAGTAATTATTCATATTGAAAGAAGTATGGAATTTATACAAATAGTTGAGATGATTTTGTTACTAAATAACAAAAAATAAAATAAATGTAACTGATAGTTAACTAACACAGTCCAGCTAAATGTAACTAATAGTTAACTAACATAGTCCCGTAGGAGTCCCATAGGATTCGTTAACATTCCCCCCTTAATCTGAAGGGACATCTCACATACCAAGCTGTGTTCTGAATTTCTCAAATTTTTCACGGCCCAGTGCTTTCATAAAGATATCTGCAATTTGCTTTGATGTAGAATAATGTGTTATATGAATGGTGTTGGCCTCAACATAATGTCGAATCAAATGATATTTGGTGTTGATATGTTTGGTTCGAGCATGGAATTTAGGATTTTTGACCAATTGTATTTCAGAAGTATTGTCAACAAAGAGAGGCGTTGAACTTATTTGTTTCTCCTGTAAGTCTTCAAGAATTTTCTGAAGCCAAATGATTTTTTTTGTGGCTTGAGAAGATGCAACGTATTCGGCTTCAATTGCAAAATAAGAAAGAACTGATTTCTTTCATGATCTTCAAGTGATGGTTTCTGATCCAAGATTCATCAAATAACTTGAAGTAGACACCTCATGCTCTTTATCTCCATCAAAGTCAGAATCCAAATAACCAATGAGATGGAAGTCTGAAACTTTAGAATATTTGATGCCATATGGTTGAGTGCCTTTTAAATATTTGAGCACTTGTTTTGTTGTTATGACCTTCACAGGGCTAATGCATAAAACTGGAAAGTATTCCTAAACAAAATTTATGTTGGGACGAGTAGTAGCAAGACAAATTAAACTTCCAACAAGTTGTATGTACTTTGTTGGATCTTCAAATACACTACCTTCATTTGAGGCAAGGTTTAGATTCCGCTCCATTGGAGTAGAAACAAGATAAAAATCCTTCATCTCAAATTTTATCAATAGTTCTCCAATATATTTCTTCTGAGAAATAAAAATGTGCTTCAGTTTTTTATCTACTTCGATTCCTAGATAATAATGTAGTAATTCCAAATATGTCATTGATCCAGATTATTTTCAGCACGAAATGAGAGCGGAGATATAATAAAGAAATGCAAAGAGATATTGTAGATATTCAATAATATAACAAAAATGTATCAAAGATGCAACCATAAACACAGATATACAGTAAAACACGATTTCTATTTGTCAAAGAAATGTACAGAGAATGTAAAAATGCAGTGACAGATTTGCTAGAATGGTGGCAGCGTATCTCTGAGAAGAGTTGTGACGGCTACCCGCATTCGCAAGAAGATGATTACAATGAGGCTCTGAAGGCCTTTTTACAATAAGAAAAAATGCCAAAAACCCTAGACATCCAAAAACCTAACCCTAGGAGATGAAGCACCAAAAGTCATGTGAGTCCCATTTGGGTAAGTGAGTACATCAACTTCTCGGGGTCGTAACTTTTGGATGCGATCTTCGTTTTAGGCATGTGATAGCTCGTTGGAAAGGTATCGTCGAGGAGATTCATTTTGGGGGATAAATTATGTTTTCAACTATCATTGAGAACCCCAATATCGAAAAACCTTCATTTGGGCCCTCAAAATGGCCTCGAAAGTTAAAACCTGCTAAAAATAGTAAATTGTCAAAATTGTCAGAAAACTGTTTTGAGCCATTTGGAAAAGGTGGGTGGCCACTGATATCCACCTGGATCATTCATATCAAAAACCTTTTGCAATTCCTTTTTAATAGATTCTATATAATCATCACTATTTCCCGTAATAAACAAATCATCTACATATACAACTAATATTCCAACTTTCTTAACAAATAAAGTTGCATCATCTACATTGAAATGCTTATAATTCAACATGAGAATATCTTCAATTAATTTTTCATACCAAGCACAAGGTGTTTGTTTTAAACCATACAATGATTTTATCAGTTTGCATACTTTATGCTCTTTTTCTTTAACAGAAAAAAAATTTGGCTGCAACATATAGACATATTCTTTTAAATATCCATTTAAGAAGGCATTTTTTATATCCATGTGATGTATTTTCCATCCTTTTTGATCTGCAAGAGAAAATAAAGTTCTAATAGTACCCCATTTCATTGTAGCAACAAATGTTTATGTATAATCAATACCTTATTTTTGTGCATACCCCTTTGCTACAAGTCTTTCTTTGTGCTTATCAATAGAACCATCAACTTTATACTTAGTTTTATAAACCCACTTACTACCAATTGGTTTGATTCCAATATGAGGATCCACCAACCTCCAAGTGTCATTTTTAATAAGAGCATCATACTCCTTTTGCATTGCATATTTCCATTCATTACAACTAGTGGCTTCTTCAAAAGTAGTAGGTTCATTAACAACAAAAAATTTTAACTCAAATTCACAATACCTTTTTGGCATTGTCTTGGTTCCTGTTGATCTGTGTACTGATTGCTGCAATGTTTGCTCAGTTTCAAGAGTTTTTGAAATAGGTTCTTCAGGACCATTATTTTCCTCCAATTTTCCTCAGTAGGAACATTATTATCAACCAATTTTTCTTCTATAAACACATTATTATCATCAAAAACATTGCTATCAACTAATTTTTCTTCATTATTTGATGTGGTCTCATTCTCTGGTGTTGTTGAAGGAAAATCCACAGACTAGTCTAGAATATGAATCCCCTCTTCAGGATGTGGAAGATCATTATCCCATTCATAATAAAACTTCTTGGAAGAGAATCTATCAAAATGATTGAGTTGTCTATCAATAGTAGAATCATCTTTAGCAAATTCGAGAAAAACAACATCTCTTGAAACAACACATTTCTTGTTTTCCTCATCATACAATCGATAAGCTCTGGAGGTATTAGAATACCCCAAGAAAAGACATTTGCGACTTCTTGCACCCAATTTGTCGCGTTGTTGTTTAGGAATTAAGGCATAACATGGAGAACCAAAAACTCTGAAATGTTGAACAACATGAAGACGATTATACCACAATTCATAAGGGGACTTAATATTGATGGCAGTAGAAGGACAACGATTGCAAATATAAATGGAAAAAATTATTGCTTATTCCCAAAACATCAACCTGACATTTTAAAAAACCATCATTGACCTTACCACATTAAGCAAAGTGTTGTTCATGCACTCTGCTGCACCGTTCTTTTGTGGAGTATAAGGGACAGTGGTTTGATCTTTAATACCATTATCGTGTAAGTACTTCTCAAATGCATTAGAGGTGTATTTTCCACCATTATCTTATCATAAACTGACAATATTAAGTTGAGTTTCATTTGTAATCCATAAATGAAAATTCTTAAAAGTTGCAAAAAACTAAGATTTCTCTTTCAACAAATAAACTCAACACATCCTAGTCTAGTCATCAATAAAAGTCAGCAAATATTTATTATCATATGTAGATTGAACATACATGGGCCCACATAAATCCGAATCTATGAGACCTAACTTCCTAGAATCTCAGGAAGTAGATCCATAAAAATGTTGTTTACAATGCTTGCCTAAAATACAAGCATTATATGGAGAAATCTTTCTTGGAATAGTAGGAAGCCCTTGAATACCTTGTTGTTTCATAATCYAGATACTATCATAATTAATATGACCAAAACGAACATGCCACAACAAGATGGAAGACAAAGTATCACTATGTTGAGCCAAAAGAGCTGAATTAGATTGAAAACAAGATGTCCCTTTAAGTTTTAAAAGTTTGTCTTCTTGAACACTAGTCATAACAATCACCTGATCAAATGTTTTTCTTATTTCAATTATACGATCAAACATATGTATAGAATGTCCTTGTTGCATGATATGTATGAGAGACATCATATTTCCTTTTAATTGAGGAATGTAAAGAACATCATTGAAAATATAATCAGCAAGTCTTGGTAATCGAAGTCGAATAGATCCAATTCCTGAAGGCTTTAACTCAGACTTATCAACAAAATAAACTATTTCATCAATGTGATTACTAAATGTCTCAAAAAAATCTCTTATGCGGGTCATATGGCAAGTGGCTCCAGTATCTAAAGTACAAGTGTCTTCCCAAGAAGCAAAATAAGTGCTAAAATTTTTATTGACACTAAGATTACAATGTGCAACAATATAGTGGGCAGATTTAGGTGGTTTTCCTTTGTCTGGAGGTTGTTTCTCTTTCTTCTCACTAATCCTTTCCCAAGGAGTGTGACCTAGTTTACCACACCTATAGGACTTAAGATAGTTTTTATCATTCTGAAAATGTTTTTGTTGTCTATCATCGTGTTGTATGTCTCCTTGATGATAACGACCCCCCTGCCTCTAAATGGTCTCTTACCACGACCTCTATTACTATTGTCAAATCTAGCAGACTCTCATCTAGGTTTCTGCCCTTTCTGTGCAAGACACAAAGTCTCAATTGTGGAAGTGGAAAAAGATTCCTTCTTCCCAAAATCTTTCTCTCTTTCAGTAATTTTGTCTACAACAGTATCAAAAGTCATGGCTTTCATCTGTCCACTAGCTTGAAGAGACTCTAAGTAGTGTGAGTAGGTAGCATATAGGGCTTTAATAAATGCAGTGAGTTGTAAATCAACTTTGACACTAATTGAGTCAATATCATGAAAAAGAAATTTAATTTCAGAAGCTAACTTCATCGGATTTTTATCTTTTAGTTATAGATTAAACAACTTCATCAATAATTGTACAATTTCCATCTCTGAATGGGAGTCCTAAAGATCTTTTAATTTATGTAATTCTTTAGACGTTGTGGTGCTGGAAAGAATATGTCTACTTACCTCTTCAGTGACTGAGGTAGAAATTAAATAATGTGCATTTTTATATTTACTCTTCCAAATTGTAAGTTGTATGGCATCTGTAGGTTTCTCTCGGTCATTGTCATCCTTGCTTTCACAAATTTTCTCCCATAAATCATTAAAAATAAGAGTATTTTTTATTTTTCGAAACCATTCTTGGTAATTTTTTTGTCCGAAGAGAACTACTCCCACAATCGATGTTAATGAATGCATTGTAAACTAATGTGTAATCTGTGTAAATGAATTTCCACTTGCAAAGAATTAAATAAATCTCACAACAAGAACACCTTTGACCTTGGCTACTGAACAACGACTCTATAGACTTCTCACAGCAACTTATGATATCTTCTTTCAATCACAAAGATATTTTTGAACCAACAACAGTGGAAAGAAATTTATAAAGAAAGAAAGCGGGGAGTTTTAAAACTAGAGAGAAATTTTCAAATTAGTGGAAGGAAATAAATGTCCCAACGGCAGAGGGAGAAATTTCCAGATCAGTGGCAGATAATAAATGTCCTAGAGGTAGAGGATCCTGACAAAATAGCGTGGAGCTTAAAAAAAACCTGGCTCTGATACACTGTACACAGTCCCGTGAATAAACTCCACAGTAGTAATTATTCATATTGAAAGAAGTATGGAATTTATACAAATAGTTGAGACAGTTCACTCTCTATAACTAAATAACAAAAAATAAACTAAATGTAACTAATAGTTAACTAACACCGTCCACCTAAATATAACTAACAGTTAACTAACACATTCTTGTAGGAGTCTTGTAGAATTCAATAACAGATCGTCCTTGAGTTGCAAAAGATACTTCGTGGTTGGATATTTTTTTGGGAGGGATTTAGTGGGGGGAGGGCTCATCATGGGTCTTTCTTCATCTATCTCTCTCACTAATGTGCTCTCTATGAAAGAAGGTTTGGTTACATAAGTTCAAAGCAATGTTCTAAACCGCTCCTTAATTTGTAATTTTATGCCTCCTATTCTACTAGGAAAGCCTTTTGGGACAATTTTTTGAACATTCATGCTCTTCAGAATGGCTTATGATGAAATATGGGAGGATACTACTTGCGAGGATCCTTTATCACAGTACTTATGGAACAAACTAGAAGAGGTAGATATGGTGGATGTTGAATCGAGCACTATAAGTCCAACATGGAGCAATAAATGTGATGTTCCAATGGTATTTTTGTAAGGTGTCTGTAATATAATAAGCAGAAACAGGAGTATTCAAGAGATATTAATGGAACAACAAACTATTGAGAAGAGCAATGCCAATGATAATACTTTTATTCAAAGAAAGTAATTTTCACTTGCCTGTTGGAGGTCGAAATGCACAAGAGTAGAGCTCTATTACAATAATTCTCAAGACAAGATTTATGATGCCTCCTACTCTTATTTATACTAATTCTATATTCTAAAGAACATTCTAGAGAAAGATCTTTCTAGAAGGAGAAGCTTCTATTAGGTATTCTTACATTCACTTATTCAAATTTATTAAATAGGTCTTATTAACTAATGTCACCATTTATTACATGCCAAATATATTATTCTATCTTCCAAAAAAGTTAGATCCCTAACAATTTTTAAAGTGGCTTTATCCGTTCTTGGCTCATAGCTCTTTACTACAATCCATTGGCTTATACAGGTCATGAGTGGGAAAGGTCAAAATATCAATCGGCCGTGTGCCCCATTTAAGTATAATTCCAAATAGTATGAGATAGAATATTTTCGTTCAGTCGTAAGTACTCCTCATATCTATGACGATATCTTGTTTAGTCACGATGGTGAGGTAAATGTCAATCAAGTCAGAGGTCTCGAAGCTTCACGTCATGCTATTTTTGTCGGACAAAAGAATGAGTGGTGCCTCAAGAGTAGAGCAGCTCAAAGTTGGGGATCTCAACACCAAATACTTTGAAGGGTCGAGTTTTTGAGCTACAAAATCGTCTAAAGAAAGGGCCATGTTTTTGAGTTCTCCGTAGGGAGGCATAGGAGACAAATTCTCATTTGCTTCTACTCGATCCTTGTACTCGCCGGGTCTTTAGTGACAATGGCGAACAATTAAGGCTGACAATTATAACATAATTATAGTTTGGGTTATAAATACATGATGTCTGAAAATAATATTGGATTGGCTGGAAAGTAGATAGTTGGAAAGAATTCAATTATCAACATCAATATACTAGAAAAAGATGTTGAGGTTTCATAGGCTTAATATACGGAAACTAGATCCTGATATGGAGCAAAGATTCGAGGTAGAGGAAGAAGACAAGGGTTAGGGAGTAGGTTGAGAGAAGTGTAATAAAGCATACAATGGAGTGCTTTAATAAGGATGAGGATGAGATAAGTACTATGGTGTGTGACTGTTATTACTATAAATATCGACAAAACTTCTTGATGAAAATGATTAGTTTAGTTTAGATCCACAAAACTTGATAAAAATGATTAGTTTAGTGTGTATTATACTTTATTTCTTGTAAAGTAAATGACTTGTGTGATCCCTCTACACAATAATAACATTTCTTAGAGAATGGTCCCAATCTCTTTGAACGAAGTAATATTAGAGTAGGGAAAATATCAGAAATGAAGTGGATATACTCAAAATATATCATGTTATGGAAACCACACATATAAAAATGGTGTGAATAAGTGAAAAAAGAACCATAATAAGGTATGGAAATTCATGGATAAGGAGACAAATAAAATATCTCGAAACTAGACAAAGTAGTGAGATAGAAGATGTTAATTCTACTTAAGAGAAATGTGGAATAAGGTGGAAAAAATAAAATGATCTAAGCATGTTTTTTAATAACAAAAAAACATGGAATAGTATGTGTTTCCTCTTATGATTACATCTTGACAATTGAAGTGCTAGTATATTGGTTGGGATAGATGGAAATATACTTCAAGTGTTAGGGGATATAATACTTACAAGGGATGAATTTTGCGATCAAAATCTTGAAGGGACATGCAACCCACTAGCTTAATTATGGCAGCAATTGAAGCCTATCTATCTATATAGCATGACAGCAGAAGTAGGCTCGACCCTTTGTTTCCTATTTTGTATAATCTGCGCAACCGAAGCGTTGTTTATATAGAAAAGGGTGGCAGAAATATAGGGAGGGGAAATGAGCTAAGCCCACCAGCATGGAAAGAATGAGATGCCTCCCTTATGTTCGTTCCATGTAGATAAGATCCCCTCGATTGAATGGCGGGAAAGTGGTTTTCGTTCATGCTACCCTACACAACCAGCAAATCTTGAGCCCTATTATAATATTATTTTGCCGAAAGGAACACACTCAATATATTATCTACGTGAAGTGACGCTCTTTCCCTACTATTCCAATAAGGGTGAGAAAAAACAAGGAGAAAATCTGAAATTATTATGATGGTTTAGAAATTGCATGAGAAATTATAAGTAGAGATTAGTCACACATATTTAAAAACTAAAATATAAGTAATAGTATATATATAATTATAACTAACAAGGGGTAGAAAATCAATGATTCTCAAAATAAAGGAGTGGTATAAAAATTTAATCGTTTAAAATGAGATAAGATTGTCTGAAAAATCATCCATCCATGAAGGAGAAGATTTCATTCCCGACACACCCATAGATAATTTGGTCAAAGAAAGACCTAGGATAGTGATTCTTAGGACATACCTTGTTAAGATCCCAAAAATTAGTACAAACTCTGATCATCCCCTGCTTTCTATCCATGGGAACTAGGTTAGACACCCATTAAGTAAAGGGAATCAAAATAAAGGAGTGGTATAAAAATTTAATCGTTTAAAATGAGATAAGATTGTGTAACATGCTTAGTATTAAAGAATCATATTACTTATCACTAAAAGTTGATAAAAGTTTAAGGTAATCTTGTATCAAATGTTAGAATAAATATTTTTGAAGATAGAAGTAGTGGTGCATGATGAATTAAAACGCAATAGGTGAGTGTGTAGAGAGATGACCAATATTGCAAAATACAAAGACACTTTTGGACATGTGCAAAGTAAAGGAAGTAACTTTTAGACATGTACAAAGTAAAGAGTTCATACAGAACATGTATGCTAATGAGAACAAAGAACTAAATCCATTTAAATATTCACAAAGTAATTATATGAGAATAACAAAATCAAGATCTAAATTATCATAGTGAGAGGAGTCTAAGGAATTATGGCTAGGAGATTGTAAGAAGACGTTAGCTACATATATGACATATGGAGTGAAGTGTGCAAGGGTATATGGATTTGTACTATGATTTTTTATACAAGATAGGTATGATAGGTATGAGGAGGAATAATGTCAATGACTCTCAAGATATATGAATCTTGTATTACTAACCAGGATTTGTACTATGATTTTTTATACAAGATAGGTATGATAGATATGAGGAGGAATAATGTCAATGACTCTCAAGATACATGAATCTTGTATTACTAACCATTCAATATAAGACGTCATAAACTGTCAAGTATTAACGAATTTTATTTTTTGTTTTTAAAATTTTGAATGAATTCATGTGAAATGTTAGTAAAAATAAGTTCTGTAAAGATAGAGGTTTCCATACATGAGGATATAGCACAAAGGAATAGATAAAGGGTCAATATTTTGAAAGATGCACAAAAGATGGAGATACTTTTAGATGTGTGTAATGTATTTGAATATTTTATAACGTTTATATATGGTAATGGAAGAAAAATGATTCAATAATATTAAACATGTAGGTGTTAATCACGAAACAAAACGATTTTGTGAGTGTCAATTATGTTTTTATTTTTTATTTTTGTGAAGAATGCATCCCTTACATGTGTATACAAAGTCTCATTAATTCATTGTCGAATGAGCTTATAAATATAATTACCATGTATTTCCATTACATTAATATCAACTAAAAAACAAAGAGATTCACCAATTGTGTTCAAAGAAAATAACATTGAAGTCAACTTGATCTTTTAAATGACATAATATTTTTCATTAATAGTCCCTATGAGAACTATTGTGGCATCATCTTATTAATTTTTGAATGTGCTAACTTGGATATCTTTGACCTCATTTTCATACAAACACTTCGCATGTTGGATGGGTGATATGAGATAAGAGTATGAATCTTCTACAAATGGTTAATGAATAGAAGTACAAAGGACTTAGAAAAAAAATCAACATTAGTTGAATGGATTTTATAAATGTCTTTGTAAATGGATCCATCCATTGGGAAGAGTTATTGATAAGGTATTTAAAACAAATTATATCACCTCTTTCAAAAAGACTTAGCACAAGTAAAACTTCTTGCCACGATGTACTTATTGGTATTAAACTTACTTCCTAATGCCATTTTAAGTGGATATTTTTTTTTCTTCTTGTTCAGATGAATCGGGTGGTAGGGAGGGGAAATTATATTCTAGTCAACATTTTTCTTCAGAAAGATCATGAACTATGAGAACATTTCTTTCTGAAAATAAAGAAGTATGGGGATGAGAATGTATAGGCATTGCACTCTTTATGACAAGGTCATCAATGTGCTATGGATTATTTCTTTCAATAATATTTATCCTCACCTACCCACCAAAAAGGAAGTCATCCATAGTTTAGTTACAATCTTGTGTGCATTAGCCTAGATTTCAAATTACATGATCCTTGGACCTGTTTCCTTCATTCTCACTTCCCTTGAATATTTTTTATTATGCATTTTTAGTTTCTTTTTAAACCACAATTTAATATTATTTTTTTTTTTCAAGGAAACCTTCATGGGAAGGGATATTTCCCCACATTTTTTTATGGCATCCCTCGTAAACCCATCAATATAACATAGTATGTCTAACCCAAGGAGATTGCAATTGTATACTTATTATCATATAACTAACCAAATCTCTAATAACATTAAGAACAACCCATTGAACTAACCCTTTAAACCACCTAATATTAAATTTATTTGTTACAATAATATATATATATATATATATATATATATATTAATTATTTAAAAAATAAATATATAACATCCCCAATTCTTAATATCTCCCTGGCATGTAATGTTATTTATACACCTCTCTTGGATATTGCTCGTATTAGTGTTTTGGATATTGGTCGTATTAGTGTTTCTATTATTGGTAGCTTTTAGATGGATTGTTATTAAATTATAAACTCTAATATTGCTCATATCATGTTGTACATGGTTATTTTCGGATGAGAATTTGGAATCGATATTTTATTTAAACCTTTTTTCAATTTTATAAATTTTTTATATTATTTTATAGATTCATTTGTGTTTATTTAACTAGTTTAGTTATTTATTTTACCATAACTAATTATAGTATCTAAACCAAAAATAATATAAGTATTATTATGGATGTGTTAATTCCACTAAAACCCGTGAAAATATTCTAATCAAAACATGATAATCCACCTTTTAAGTGAATTCTAGTATCTAAACCAAAAACACTATAAATATGATTAGTGATGTGTTAATTCCACTAAAACCACTCAAAAGATTCTAATCAAAACATGATAATCCACCTTTTAAGTGAATTCTAATGTTCCTAAAAACTGAGTAAATCCATATCCTTGACATAGATGTTAAAATATAGTTTTTTAACAAAATAATTTGTCAATTGTATATTTGTATCTACATGTCTATGAAAGAACCCTATCCTATTTTTTTTTTTGACGAAAACGGTTATAGATCATATTAGAGGGGTGGCAAAGCCACAGATTCAATTACAAATTGCCCCGAGTTTCTTCGGTCCTACAGAGCAAGTACAAAATATGATGCAACATTGTTTCAGCATAAGATCCAACTCTTTTTCAGCATAATTTCCAGCTCTGTGTTTCAACATCTGTTCCAGCGTTGTGTTTCAGCATATTTAACAATTGTGTTTCAGCAACTGTTCCATCCCTGTGTTTCAGCATATGTAAAAGCACTGTTACAGCGCTGTGTTTCAGCATAAGTTCCAGCTCTGTTTCAACACTGTGTTTCAGAATTTGTGATTCAGCATCTGTGTTTCAGCAGTTGTGTTTCAGCATCTGTGTTTCAGCAGTTGTGTTTCAACATCTGTGTTTCAGCAGTTGTGTTCCAGCTCTGTTACAGCACTGTGTTTCAACTTCTGTTCCAGCTCTGTTTCAGCACTGTGTTCCAGCATCTGTGTTCCAGCATTTGTGTTCCAGCATCTGTGTTCCAGCATCTGTGTTCCAGCATCTGTGTTTCACCTTCTGTGTTTCAACTCTATTTCAGCACTGTGTTCCAGATCTGTTACAGCACTGTGTTTCAGCTTCTGTTCCAGCTCTTGGTACTTGGCTGAGCTTGCTTGCCAATTATTCCTGTCTTCAAGTCCGATTTTCTTAGATCCTTTGTACCTGCTCGATTCAGCATTTGGGAGAGAGCGTAGGGT